>VWYH01006481.1:812798-903190 GCA_013399365.1 Pampusana beccarii
ACCTGCAGGATTGTAATAATCCACCATCTGAGCCGGAAGCATCCTGAGTGAAACAGAACAAAAGCATTTAATGCAATGAAAGTTAGGACTCAAAGAATCATCACCCCTTAAACTGCTCTCATCCAACCTCAGCTAAAACAAAAATCAAAGAGCATTTAAACCGGTGAGTTAAATAGAGAAGTGATTATAAACATATTAATTTTCAAACATTGATAATGCATTGAGATCTAAGGCAGATAAAGTTAAATGCAGCATCCTTCTCACCTCCACAAAGTGAGATTTTAGCGTAATACTCCTACTTAGTTAAATATAAAGCTACATTTGTTACTAAACATCTGCTCTGTGAGAATACAAAGTACAATGCCTATGATGCCTATGACCAAGAAAACTGTAGACCACACGTATCACTTCCAAAGAACACCAAGTGTTAGAACAAATACTAAGAGACAACGAGATGGGCACGGAGGAAAATGGAAAGTATGAAGGGAAAGATTTACCCAAAGGTATATCATGCATCTCATGTGCTGCTTTAGTCAAGTTTATCAATTTAAGTATTATTTAGTTAAATTGATACATTTGATTGACACTTTAAAGGCAGGGAAGAGGGAAAAGCTAATTTCTTTGTTAAAATGTCACAAAGAATTCTTAAGCAGAAAAAATGGGAATTAATAGAGGAATTACAAAGTAGGTAAAGAACTAGATATAGGGGACAGGAGCTGAAGGAAAGTTACTGATGGCATTTGGTGATTCACAGTGTATGACAACTCTGATACACTGACACCCGCCATGCACCTGCGGACTAAGTGCAAGTACTTGTTATAAACTGGAAATAAGAGAAAAAATGTAGGTTGGAGCAGTCACTCATCACATAACTGAGTCATCTACAGAGTGACACAGTCCTGAATCGGGCAAACGCCATCCCAGGATGCAACAAGTGAGGCTGAAAAACCTTGGCTTGCTTCGTTTAAAGCAACACAAGCAAGAACGATTACAACTTTCCTGGGGTTACAACTTGAAAGTTTAAGCTATTTAAACTAAAGAACAAACAGGTACGGACTGGTTAGAAAACAAATGTTTTCTTGCTATTGGAGAGCCTGTACGTTGCAGCAAGCCTGCCTTACAAGGCGCTCAGGGACAACATCTACACAGGAGTTTGATACAGTCATATACTGAATTATGGAGTTGTCTGTGGCAGCAGGGAACTTGATTCTGTGTCTGAGGAGATCCCTTTCAACGCTGTCTTAAGTTCCTTTAAAAATGTCATTTCAAGGCTGCAACACAGACTGCCATGTTAATCACATTCAGTGATACTTTTTCTGCACCTTTCCTCAAACTGTAACTATTTTCCACTTTAAAGGAAAATTATCTCCTTTTTAATATTATATTAGGAACTCTTAATATTTTACAAGCATATTGATTGCACCACAGTCGATACACAGTTCGTTATCTCCGCTTTCACTATTTCTTGACTTTAATTCAGTTCATACAGAGAAATTACACCTTTTTTTTTTTTCTGTCCTCCCCAGGGAGATAAGTAATGTGTTTGGGGTCTTTTTGCGTGTATGCATTGTGTGCTACCATAGTTATGGAAAACATGCATCCCTCTAGCTTTGTCAAGAATCCATGGGAATAAATGAGGAGTTTTACCCATATTCTGCTGGTCCCACAGGTACTGAGCTATGCTGGCCGTCTGAAGGCTGGGGTGGTGGTGGAGGTGGCTGCTGAGGTCTGTTTAAGGTAGCGTGACGTACAGTGGTGGAAGGTGGTCTGTATTCATGCTCATGGCTTTGGGATGCTGCCATGTACTGTGCGCCATCTCCTGCTCCATAGGAAGGCATTGCTATCTGCTGATGGAGGGAATGATTCGGAGTGGCAGGATAAGAATAATCTGTAACATCAGATGCATGGGACCTAAAATTAAAGTAAATGGATGCAGAAGAACAGATTATGTGAGTGTAACAGGGTATTATCTAAATAGTCACAAGAAAAGCTAAAAAGAATGCAATCAGAATTATTATTCCTGCAACAGGACCCCCTGATTATCAAGCACTGTTCCCTTTTAAGTTCACAGAAAGCACAAGAACAAATGCAACACAAAATCATAGTTCAGCTTGACATGACTTGAAAATAAATTAGTCTGACAAGGCACATAAAAGGACTGAAACTGAATGTTTTCGATATTCCAGCATACTAGCGGCATGCAGAATCTCCTTCTACATGCAGACTTTTAAAAAGGCAAAAAAATTTAGAGCTTTCTCCAGTTCTTTAGTAGCTGTAAGGAGGCATATTGTTTTCGTCAACATTTTTGACAGCTCATTGTTTGAAATGATAACACTTATCAGGTCGTCTTTAAGTTAACAGCAGCAGCGGAAAAAGGAAAGCAATACTGCAAGCACTTACAATTATGCAGAATATATTTCATCAAGGCAGAGAAAACCAATTTCAAAAGTTAGAAAACGCTTTTTATTTTGTTTGCACAATTAATTCTGCTGGAAAGGCTTAGAGAAACTGGGAAATGTAAATATTAGTCGAGCAGAGAGTTCATAAAGATACGAAGTCTAGAATGCTCTGTCAAATAAGCCCAAGAGAGGGAGCAAAAGGATCTTTTCATCCCATTACCACAAATAGTTGTTTTAGTAATGAACAATCGTGCAGCCTGGCTTTTAGTGAACACAGTACACTGATGCACTTATCTGCAAGACGGGAAGCAAGGTAAGCAACAAAAAGCCAGGGCTTTGAGGAAAGCAAAACGACAAACCCTTTGGGCATTTTGTCCTCTTTCATGCTTCCTGCCTGTTCCATTTTCTTTGCGTCACTCATGAACTCAATGCCCATTTTCCTTCTCTCCCACTCTTCTTTTCTTGTTCTTACTTTTCTCACATTAATTTGCTGGTTTCTGTTTGGATTCAGCTTGTGTTTCTCCCTCTAAAGTACAATAAGTATAACAAATACATTGTGAATCGCCACAGTCTGGACACTTGGATGTCAATGTTTAATGCATAAGCCTTACAACTGGCAAACAAGAAGAAACAGGAGCTGTTTGGTTTGTTTTGTTTTTTCACTTTAGCATTAAAAAAGAATCACACTATAGCCAAATACACTGCTTTGGGACCTTACTGATAAAACACTGCATGTAGCTGTCAGCATAAAAATATCTCTGAAACCAGGACTTATTTCTATACATATGAGGTTTTTAATAGCTTAGTTCCTACAGCTGAGACTACCCCAAGATAAAAAATAGAAAACCTTCTCTCCACCTCACCACCACTCCCCAAGTTAACCCTTCATGCACGTAGAACACAGATTTCAGGATTCAACCATGGATATTTGATTCACTGAAATGTAAAGTTTGCCATACATTGTAAAATTTGAAAGGCTTATGTAAGTATAAGGTATCTGTCATACCACACTTATATCAACGTAATGATTCATCCTACAATTTCTGCTTAAAAAAATCCTACTAAATTCATGTATTATGGATATCTGCAAATAAGCAAATACATGTTGACACTGTTGGGAGATTACAAACAAACCACTTCAATGTGACTATTTAAATTCAGGAATCCTGGAAGCAACATGTTAAGGCCAGAAAAAGACTCAAAATATGTGAAAGGCAGAACTCCGAGATGATGAAAAAATCCACATCTTGCACTTGACAGCTGAACACCAATGTCATCTTACCAGATCAACCTATGGAAAACACGGTCAAACAGTACAGACTGACAAACTGGAGACACGGTTTTGCATCAGAAACTGTAAAAAAATGTTGGTGTTTAAAGGATGTTAGAGAGAAGGGGTCTGAATACATTATTGAAACAGCGGTAGCAACTTTCTTCAAATTTTTTGTTTCAATTGCAAGATGATGTTCATAAAGACCAAAACATAACAAAGTTCTCAGTAGATTTTTTTTTTAATTAATCTCCACTGGACAGCAGACTACAGGTGTCAGTCCACCCTTTTGCAGTGGTGGCTGCTTCCTCAACCTAACCATTCAACAATTTAAACACTAAATCGTCACACGCTTTTCCCAGTAGATTCTATTTATTCCTAACATTACTGCTAGCAATTAACCATGACAGACAAAGTAAGAGGGAAAAACCCTCTGGTGAGACCAGCCTAGTGAACCAACTCAGACTTCGAGTATGGCAGAAGAAAGTAACTCCCACTGAGCTCAAAGGGAATCTCACAACGAAGGTGAATTCTGCTGCGTGACTCTAAGCAGAGATTTCTGCTATTTTAAGCAATAATGTTGCATCTGGTTTTGTAGCTTGCTTTTTAGACAAATGTAACACCAATAAAGCCGACCGGTTCCCCCATTAAAGCATTCTGTTAGAGGCAAAAGTGTGCCTGAGCTCATCACGGAAAAATATCTGTTAAGCTATCAGCAGCATAACATACAAACTAGACACGAAGGAAGAGGTACTGACGTTACCTAGTGGAGACAAATTTAAATGCTTTTGCAGCTACAACTACTCAAGATCAACTATAAAGTAGACAGCAAACACTTATTTCACTACGGTGCATAACATTATGATGACAAAACGCTCATCTGAAGCTGAGGAAGAAAAAAATCATTAATTGCAGAATTTGTTATTTGTGCTTTAAAGTAATTCTGAGAAGAACTTGAAAACATGCATCGTAGGTTGGGTCCATTCTAACTATTCCCAGCCTGTGAAAACACCTAATTCTACTCAGTATTTCTGAACATACAACTGTGGTATAACAAACAGCTTTGCTGTAAACAGACCTAGTATCTGGGGACAGTGATCCCTCGGAAGATGCTCCATGGTACACACTTTGAGACAACCTGTTGTCAGGTCTAAGCTCTTTGTCATATGCCATCATATTCCACTCCTGGCGTCTGTTCCTGGCTTTTCTAACCTTTTTCACCTCACGGGTGGTGCCATCTATACGCTTTTGCTCCTAATGTTCAAACAAAAGAAATAAAGCATGCAAAGAGAGAAAAAAAAAGCAAAGGAAAAAAGCCGGTTAAAATGCAGTTAGAGCGCATGAAAATTAGACCAGATTTACAGATGAAGCCAAGTCTTCATAACATTTCTCTGCACTGAAAATGAGAATATCTCCTTCAGCTATGGACCTCATTAGGAGTAAGACTCTGCTTTACCCTTCTGCAGGATGCACAGGCCAGTGCGATACCGACCTCCTGGCCTTCCCAATACAGACAGAAATGTGGCTGATTCTAAAAGCCAGAAAGTTTAACTTTTTCTGACATCATTTGTCACATATTTAGACCATCCTGAAGAACTTGTCGCTTCCTTCTCCCATAAATCAATCTTATGAGAATGTGTTAATAATGCTCAGGGTTATTTTGGCTATTTGTTAGGGTCAAAACTGCCTGAGGTCATGGGGAAGTACGGAAGAATCAGAAGAAACACTTTGCTATTTCACAGTCTATGTAAAATGACGTTTTGTTTTAACTTCCTCTCCCTTCTTAAATCTGATTAACTACTGAACTTCCTCCCAGTCTTTCCTCATAATTGTTTCCCATTATCTCACATAAAATGAATGACAATGATTCTCTCTGCAATGTGTCAGTAATATTCAGGCCAGTTCTGCATTTACAGCTTGGTAGCTTCAGGACAAATCAGTCTGTTTAATTTTTAAAAAAATAAAAAAATAAAAGTCTTTCTATACAATTTCAGGCCAAATCAATGTCAGTGTTAATCTATCAGTGAGATCTCCTAACAGCAGGACTCGACGCTTTCACACCTCTGAAATGTCATCCTCACCTACCTCTGACTACCAGTGACCATAAAAACCATAGCGGTGCTTCAGCAGAGAAACAAGTTTACTCAATAAAAATTGAGGAGGGTATTTGCTCCTTTTCTCAACATTTATGAAGTAGTTCGATTTTTTTTTTTAACCATCTCTAGATCCCATATCTTATGTTACTAATTCATACACAGGTTAAACAGATGGTATTAGGCTTTTGGCTGCAAGAAAAATAGTTTCTCAGTAACAAATTCTATCAATATTCTGCGAATGGAGTCAGATTCAACTGTATTTAGAGTTTGGTAAAATGCTGATACACAAGCATTTTATTGTGCAGTCTCTACCTTCAAAGTAAGGGATAATAGCTGGAAAGCCAGTCTCACCAAAAGGAAAAAAGGCACACAGAGGAACACAGGTATTTTACTCCAACTGTCAAACGGCACCGAGTAAATAATTCTGAAATAATGCATTTGGCAGCATACAACTAAAAATCTACCAAATGCCTCGCTTGCCCTTGTTTTGGATCTCTTGCTTGTTCATGCTTCTCCATATGAGGGACCTGATGATCCACATATGCTAACACTGAAAATGACAAAGAAAAGTGTTTTCGAAGTTCAACATCCAAATGTTCTGACGATATTCACACAATCCTGGCCCCTGCAGTGAGTATATTTTTTATCTGACTCATGTTAGGTAAAGATTATCACCTTGGTTCTTAATTACTTCCTATAAAAACCTTTTTCCTCTCAGAACTTTTAGAATCACACCCTTTTTTAATCTAGGTTATGCAAGGCTTTACTTTCTCCTTCACACCAAAATTACCCAAAACAGGAACTGGAGCAGAATCAGGCTAGATTTGAGAGGAAAGTACAAGTTAACCTTCCGGTAACTGAAAATACACTGTATTTTTCTCTTCTCACAGAATAGTAACTCCATCCCCTATAGGTCGCAACTATGTATTTCTTGCAAGTTTCTAGATAAGGTAAATATCCAACTTTTTACCAATGTATGATGCTGCTCAGAAGACAAGCATTTTGGTACAAATCTTGTACAATCAGGAGTGCTTACATAACTGCTTATATATAATCACCTATTTAAAAATCTGGTTTTCAAGAGATCACTACGGTTTTTTTTGAAAAAGGTAAATATGTAAGCATGTATAAACAAACAACATAAATAAACACTAAATTAGTTTGGTTTTGTTGGATCAGATTTCAGTTGGATAGGTTGCTCCAGACTAGCGTCTATAAGTGTCCTAATGAATAACGATGCTGGAACCCTTTTTTACTCAAACAGTAAGCCCTACTGGTACTGATTTTTGCATTAAATATTATATCAATACATCCATTTCTTCCAAAATGGTGGGGCAGGCCAGTTACTGGCAGCTGCCAAAACTACATTTAACTCTAACAGAGCGGATTGAAGTTGTTCCAGTAACGCTTTCGCTACTTCAACAAGCAGAGACAGCTCTAGTTTCAGTACTCAGAGCAACGACAGACTCCTAGGGGAGCTGAAGCCTTTCAAAGTCCTTTGGAAAGTTAAGCACCATTAAGAAGAGTCACCTGCTTTAACAGAAGCTGTGGCAGACAAGTGGGTGCTGTAGGTTAAGCCAGGAAGCAGGTTATTATATACATTATTATACATCGGTCAGCTGCGGGCAGGAAGGGACTTCAGCAAACACAAACATATTACAGCCCTCAAACAGGGTAAGTTAATTTTAAGTAGGATATTTGCATCAAGAGTTAGCAGATGATATTTCAAGCGCCTTAATGAAGAATTAGAGCTAGTAACAGAAAGTAGCTTCGGCAAGTATTTGCAATAGTTTCAAAAAAATGGAAGTATGAGCATAGAGTATTTTCCTGACTTGACAAATTTACAAGATCCTACCAATCACAAGTCATCAAGAATGATTTTTGAAAATACAAGTCCTCCAAATTTAAAGATTTCTACTTATTTAAATAACTAATCATTGCTCAGAAGAAATGGGGAACAATAAAAATCAAAGCAGAAGAACTTTTCTTTGGTTAACCAATGGTTAACAACTGGTTTACTATGGTCATTTGATTCAGAAAACTACTGATATATGCAAAAGTCAAAACTATCATCATTGAACTCCCAGGCAATGATCTACTGAAAACCTGACAGTAAAAAAAAAATAAAATAAAAAAACCACTAGAAAACACCAGAGACTAAACCACAGATTTTAAAATTAAATAATTAAAATTACAGTTTTCTTCAGAGAAAAAGTTCACCTGAAAGAGTCAAATTAGAGAAAGCCTGTATTAGATTTCTTCAGTTAAACCAAATACAGAAACAATAAGTATGATATTTGAAGGAAGGAAAATTAAACTCCTCACAAGCCTTCTGCTCCAACAGCTCAAGCATCTAAAGGAAATTATCAAAATAATGCTGGAAAAACCTATTCTCTGGTGCAAGGAGTACCCTCAGGCTTCACTGAGCACTCAAAATTTAGGTTAAAAACCAGCTGTATTTGGTCAGCTGAGTAGGGCTGCATTTGGATGCCTAGTTTATAATTTGCTGAACAATATACATCTATTTCACCTGCACAGTTTCTCAATTTTGTGCTTCTGTAGAGTAAAAATTGCTTAAGGAATTCTCACTTAGTAAATTCAAAATACAACTTCAGCCACAAAATGTTTAATAGATGTTCTGGATTCATTCCTGGTCACCGCTAATGGAAGGACAAGAACAAAAGAAAACAGTGTGTTAAGCACCTTGTGGAACGAATGGTGCCTGTGAGACATCCCACCCAAACCCTCCAGCTCTCAAAAGGTTCCAGATGATAGAAAACTCATTTGCACACCAGCTTCTGGAAAGCTAAAAACCAGATTTCTGGTCACCAAATGACACCTGTCCATGCAATCTCTAATCTATGTTGCTTTCTTCTCAGTTGGTCTTGTGATACATTTTATCAAACCAAATAGCACTTCAGGTAGAGTTTATTAAGATGTATTACTGTTATGTACTACTATAATCCTACACGATTGGAACTGAGTACATTTTACATCTGCTTTGTAGACTGCAGTAAGAAAATTAAAATCTACAAAAAATACACTGTGGATGTAAATGAGAGGTGATGCCTAAAATATATTCTAAAATCAAGTTTATATGTAAAGTGGTTTTGTAAAAATCTCTAAGCTATCAAAGATTTTTCAAGCAATATTCTATTATAATGTTTTTAAAAAGCTTTTATATTTTTCCTTTTTTTTTTTCTTTTTTTTATTTTTAATTATAATTAAAAATTTTATATTTTATATTTTCTTTTTTTTCTTTTTNCCTAATATTTTTTTCATAAAGAAATATTGAATGAAATGTTTTTAAAAACAGAGAATGAAAGCTGCTTTCATTATTTCCAGTCTTTTAACCAGCTCTGTGACTTACCATACTGAGAATATAGTGGGATTAATAGCCTTGCATATCCATCTGCATACAACTGTACAAATAACCAAGTGAATATTTTTCAATACTTTGCTTCAGACTGTCACTTCTACTGGAATTATTTACTCAGCTTCTTTTACTCTATCTAATATTTCAATACTGAGATACCTGTCAAAACAGAAAGCATTGACTCCTACTCCTAACAGAAGATCCGATTTGCCTCTTCCAAAACTTTTAAAACCATGAACTCACAAAACATTTTAGTTAAACCCAAGTCTTCATGTTTTGTTTAAAAATGCTGTAGTCAAAAAGTTTTGTCGAGCAACGGGAACAAAGAATCAACAGAATTTTATAAAAACAGACTAGTAAAGCTTCCCAGTCATGCCCTACAATTTGATTTCTAAGCAGGTACCATATATATTAGCATATATATACACATGTATCATACACACGATGTATATACACAAATATACATTAGCGCGTATATTCACTTATTAGACATAATACATGTATACATATATTATACATACGTATATACATATTATACATACGTATAATACATGTATACATATGCTGATATTATGAGACATGCTTATATTACACATTTATAGCTATGCTAATACATATATGTGTAGCTGTACAAACACATGTATGTGTGTATATGTGTGTACGTGTACTGAAAACTAAGCAGTTTCCTTCATTTCCTCTGAGCAGTCTGTGCATCTTGTTTGGATTCCTTTTATTTTAAATCCCTTATCTCTCACTGATCCCATCAAAAAGGGCACCTTCTGTTAGACAAGACAGGCAGTCATTGCTTCAGCACCCTCGTTTTTTTTTCAGAATTATCTTCACAAATCTGAAAGCCCTCAGATTTGATGAAAAAATTGACAACAAAAAAGCTGCAGAAGTAGCAACTAATTTCTTCATTCAAAACTAAAGTCCATTAAAAAAAAATCTTGATTGCATCAGAATACACATCTTGGATCAAACTGCTGAGGATACTCCAGAGGGACTGAAGACATTTCTATGAAAAAGCCTTCTTTTGTTTGTTTTAAACTTAAATGAAACAAAGAACATTACTCCTACAATTAATCTTCTCCTGTTGCCAAACCACAGAACAACTTTTCTGTGTATTATCATCTTACTAACTTGTAACAGGTGTAGAAAAGTGAAGACTTACTATCAAGGAACTAGAAAACCCCAAAAAAATATTTTTTCTGGATAAGCTCATGCTTTGCTACAGGACTTGATGTTGCTGTATTAAATTAACAAAAAAAAAAAAAAAACACTGTGAAAATAAGGAAAACATAATTCAAACTCCTGCCCACTTAATCGGTGTATTTTTCTGAAGCATAACAGGGCCAGTTTGCTGTGTACTAATAAGCAGATACTGGCACAGGATTAAAGCAAGAATCTTGGAAGATAACTACAGTATTCCTAAAATTCAATTTACCAACTTCTTAAAATAGAGAGTATGAGCTACAGAAACTGAACCTACAGCCACATATAAAAGAGGAATAGTCTTTCCATGCACACAAACTATGATCTAGCAATTTTTATGCCTGAACAACCGTACACAAAATCGTAATACATACATTTGCTGTTATGTTTCTGCTTTTACCTTTTGTCGTCTCTTTTCTTTTCGCTTATCTTCGGTATCTTGTAACATTTTTTCTTTCCAAAGATCAAAAAAATAGGAAGGATCAGTATAGAACTTCAATCCATCTTTCTTATCATCCCTGGAAATGCAGCAGAAGAAAAGCTAAGAAAATGTAAACTTGTGTTTCTTAAAGCAACGAAACTCATCTTTGGCATCATCCAAGCTTTATATCTTCTGCATTATAGGATGACAGAATGCCAAGTACATTAAATGCCACTCTTGGTAGTTACAGCTCACAACTGACTTGATTCTTTCCAAGAATTTCAAGGGGAAGGGGTAGTCCTAATTTCTTTCTGGGTAAATTTTGATAACAGCTGAATACTGATTCCTACCAGGAAGATCAAAAGCAATGAAGATCCAGCACACAGAATCCTTACAACTGCTAGAGCAGGGTATAGAGAGCAGATCTTGCACACTGCCTGGTCATACAGCTGTCAAACCCTTATTTTAGGTGTGCCTCATCTCCTCGCTATAAACACCTAACCCACCAAAGGGGCTACTGGGGCAATTCTTCCATCCCTACAACTTTGGCCAGACTTCAAGCTGAAGTTTGTTTAAGCTTTGTCCAAGGCAAATACAAATAATTTCAATTCAGCAGATGTAGAAGACTTACCAAGGAAAAAAATGTAAGCAAATTTCATTAAAGTATCCTTAATAAAACAGGTGTAACAATAAAGGTCACTGACACGGTCATCCACATACAATGTGGGATATAACTGTGCAGAACAGCTGACTGGTAACAACTCTTGCTAACTGGACACCTATGGACAATCACACACCACCTTTACCTGGAGCAGTGGCACAAAAGCGTGTCCTCCAGCTATAAATCTAACACTTCTATTTTTCAAGTAAAAGCTCTTAAAAATAAAATAAGCTGCAAATGCTCTGCTATGTCATTCCTAAAAAAACCCCCAATAATTTACTGCAGATTGAGTGCCTGCTTTGCACAGATACCTCCTAATCTAGTTCCTCTCAAAAGCTGAAGGATGCAGTTAAAACATGTTGTCCACAAGCCTTCAGAGGAAAACAGGAGAAGAACACAGGAAACAAAAGTCCTGCTTGCTGCTCTTCCATTCACCAGTAAGTAACCAGGAAAAAGTAAAGATTGCACATGTGCACACGTGTGCATATGTTGAGGGGGAGAGTGGCAATAGAGGGACAGCAACAGCAATAAATCCAGCTTCCTGGATAAATGAACCCAAGAAAGCAGTTTAGTACATTGTTAATTTCCTTTTTACTTTTTACATAATCAACAACCCTTGCTCTCCGATCCTGTGCTGCCACACAACACGCAGAAATATGCTGATTTTTGTTAGGTACAACTTACGATTTTAAGCATGGCAATAGCAATTTTTGTTTCCATTAACAGGGAAGTCCCCAAAAACACAAATCTCAGCAATCAACACAGCTTTTCCCTTCTGCTGTAATTATTCTGTGCATACAACTAGGCAATAAAGGGCAAAGTACAAGAATGTAAACAATGAATATTTCCATACCTATAAGGTGAAAGAATATTCAGAGGTGGTGGTTTATCACTCTGATTATAAATATCAGCCACTGGGTTAGGAATGCTGTTCTTTGAAACTACCTGCTGATCTTGTATTGTTGAGCTCTTGAATGCTTTTTTCATGTTGATATCCTGTAATGATACTGTTAGAAACAGAAATACATTTATCAGAGGTGAAATAAACGTAAGTGGATAAACAAAGTCCATTTGATGCTAGCTATTTAAAATATTTTCAACAAAATATATAATAATGAAAACAAAGATTTTTCTTCAGTGGATAATCAAGACATTTAAACACAAAGGCATATAAGAATTACTGTAATAAATCAGATTTAAGTCCCACTTTGTCCAGAGCCTCACTTAAAATAATGAAACCATGGACTGTGTCTTGGAAGATGATGCAAGAGTCTTGTCCCATGCAGATGTCCCATGATCTCTTCTTTTTATGAGGTTTAACCTGGACTTCTAATAGCTGAAAGACTGGCTTCAAGCCTGAAATGCAAGGTCTGGTATTCCTCTGACACAGCATGTTTTATAACTACATGTGGTATCCAAACACATTCAACCCCATTCTAAGTTTAACTAAAGTACGGCCTCCACAACCTCCTGTGATAGAGAGTTCCACAACTTCTACCATCTTTCAACTCAAAAACTTTTCCATGTAACTGAACATCCCTTGATCTTGAGTTTTCGTCATCTCTCTATAGAGAGAAACACTTACCTGCTTTATACAGTCCAGTAGCATACTTGCATTTTATCTTTTCACGTACACAATTCTGGGGGAAAAAATACTAGCCTTTTCATTCTTTCTTTTCAAATGGAAGATTTAAGTTGTTTTTGATTGTTCCTGTCACTTTTCACAAGACTTCCATTCTTAATATGAATTTTCTTGAAATGGAATTAACATTGCTAAAAAGATCCAGATAATTCCAACCACATTTTAAAAGTGGCAGGCAGGTCTCCACATTTTCTTCCCCTCTCAGGCAACCTGAAATACAGGTTTTTGACTGCAGGTGAACACAGCACTGAAGTCTTCACTGCCCTGTCTACAGTGACACTCACCATTTCTTGAATTCATACCACTGTTTTACAACAGCGTGAGCTGTAGGAGTAGAGCAAACAAATGCACTGGCTTGTTTTCTTTTTATTGCCATTTGCCATTTCATCTAATATTTCTTGCCCATTCATGTAATTTATCAAGTCTTGACAACAAACTGAGAGAGTTTCACATGGTAACTGAACAGGACTGGGCAAAAATTTAATATATTGATGACCTGGCAAAACCAGAAAGGCATGAAGTTTGATACAGACCCTGTGAAGTACACTGTTACCCTCTGGCACGATGGAAACCAAACCCCACTCAGACTCCTCTACCCAACTATTTTTGATAAGTGTGCTGAGGTTTCACCTCTTACTGCAAGATGACTTCGATTCTTCCACAGCTTTCAAAACAGCAAAAAATTAGAAATGGAATATTTCATTCCAAATTGTTGTTCTCCCATTCACACAATCTGAAGTATCAAAACATCATTTTTGAGAAACTACTTTCTATTCGAGCCTGCCTGTAAGTAAAGCAGTAAGGTATTTCAGGCTGGTTTTTTTTCATATGTAGAAATCTTGTTTGAAGGAAGATGTTCAAAAGAGCACAAATCCCATTTTTCTGGAGCTTTTTAGCGTAAGTTACTTATATGCTTTTGAAAACAACCACAATTATTTTTAAACGTTTTCCTTGGCTTTGTATTTTTTCCAACTGTAGTATTAATTATATATATAATATTTTTATATGTACATAATATATTAGTTATACTTCAGAAAGTAAGAAATTGCCAATGCAAATAAATCTATAGGGGTTTTTTAAATCAACCTAGCAAATGACATTTTACTTAAATGCTTAAGGTACCCAGAAATATATCTACTATTAGTGACAGTACAATGAATTACTGTAAAGCAGGGGTGTCAAACTCATTTTCACCGGGGGCCACATCAGCCTCACGGTTGCCTTCAAAGGGCCGAATGTAATTTTAGGACTGTATAAATGTAACTACTCCTACATACCAGGTATGTAACTACTCCTACATACCAGAAAATGAGTTTGACACCCCTGCTAGAAAGACTTCAACTTCTACAGTGAAATAGCTAATAAAATTTCCTAGTAGCACTAAAGCAACAGCAGTTCATACATATCTATCTTATTAATGTGAAAGACTATTAGCAATGCAAGAGTAATAACTGCTGTCAATTTTAAATAAAAATTGATTAAATTCTCAGTCTGTACGCTGGTTTGCCCTTCCAAGAGGATCCTTTTAATTACTTTCCAAACTCTGGAAACCAGCCAGAAGGTATTGCATAATACCAATGAGACTTTAAAAAAAGACACTGGACTGCATTTCCAAAAATGTTGGACTTGAATGTCATGAAGACTGACATCATCCACCACAGCACGGAGCAAATCCAGTGTATGAATATCACCTAGTTTGCTCATATGACCACCATAACATGCCTCCAAAAACTAGGCTGAATAGTGACTCCCAAAAGTGTCATTTATGTTCCCATATAGCTCTTGACCTCCAAAGACAGCAAAAGAAAGGTGCTAGTATCAACTGTGATACTCTACCAGTTGACGTGTTCCAACAACAGGGAAAAAAAAAAAGGACATGTAATAATTTTCAGACAGTAACAAGCTAAAAGTAGATGGCCAAATATTAAACTATTAAATATCAACAGTAACATTTAATATTGGCATTAACAGTAGTATTAAATATACCACAAACTATAAAAACACAAATATTCAATATAATATATACACCATATGAACAGTACTATTAAATATATCACAAGTAGCATTACCACTAAGTATTACACTATCGTCCTGATGTTAGAAGCTTTTCTATTTCACTAAATGTCAGGAATTATCTAAACAGGGAGTACATGCAGTGGCTGGCTCAGACACATAACTGCACAGGTAAACAAACACGTATGTTAAAGCTTTTAGAGCAAGACAGAGGAACATGTTTTACTTACCCAAATAAATGATTTCAAAGACCATAATGATGTTACTTAAATCCTTTGTTTTCACTGCGTATTTATGAAGTGAATGACCAAACACATAAGCAAGTGAGGATGTAACAGCATTTGAAAGGAAATACTGTTTCCAGTGACTAGAACCTTCCACAGAATTTCACCTAGTTGATGCAAACACGCAGCGCCTCATTTACGTGAAGAGTATTATAAGATCTTAGAAGACTGCACAACAGACACTACTAATATAGTTTGTGACTATCCTGCCCTGAAGTAAGTAGGATCTACCATCTCAAACTTCTTCCAACATTCTGATTTATTTATGTAAGGTCTAGATTTATTCACTTCTGATTTACTACACTCACAAACTAGAATTCTTCCCTGTGAAAAATGTAGCTTAATGGCTCCATTACTACAGGGGCTTCTTAAGGTAACACTAAGTCAAAAGTGAAGACAGTTATACAACTCCAGAATATTTTTTTCTCACTCTGCTAACATGATTTTTCCCAGCTTGCTTTACTGAGAAAACAAGATGAAACATCGGTTCAGGATTACTTTGAAAAGACAGAGATTGTTGTGTAATTAAATACTGTGGTCTTGTCAACATCACTTCTGGCTCAATGCTTTCATGCAATTACCTACCCTCCTCTACCGTTGAATCCAGCTGGGTAACTTTGACAGCAAGGCGATCGATTCTGTCTTGAAGGGAATTTGCTCTGATGTAGAAGCTGTTGGCCTCATTAAACAATTCACCAAATATGTCTTCAGCATGTTTGCCTGTGTAAGAAAATAGACAGGGAAATACCTTTGCTAAAGGCTTACAAAACACAAGACAAATGGCTTAAATATCATGAAGTTATAACATAGTAGGTACAGGATTATAGCAGCACGGTTTGTCATCGAGCAAAATTTTGGGCAACAGATTTGTATAAAAATCTCACAATATCATAAATGCTGCCTTAAGTCTGTTCTCCTGGACATCCTGGTTAGTCTTCTACTTAAACAGGGAGACTTCCAAATTTTAATCCTTATGTAGCCGAACTACCACCAGCTGACACACAACCGATCATTAAAACCTTGCTCTGTGATGAAAACAAAGGCCCAAAGTTATTGCTGTCCATAAAAGCTCCTGAAGTAAATTTTAAAGTCTAAAATCTTGCAGACCATAGTCATTAAGATTTAATTTTAAATACAAGCACAAGCCAACACCAAAATGAAAGCAAAATGAAACGGACAGAAACCAGGATCCTCATGCAAGGCTGCCCACTTAGCTCTGCAAATGCTCTGTGCATACACGTTCTGTCACTGGAGTCTTCTGAGGGGCCAAGCGCTGACCACATTTACCCACAGCCAGCCTGAACTCAATACAGCACGGAAGAGGAGCCTACAACCTCCCCAGCCTCCCTTTCAGCTGCTCTATTATTCTCAGTCACTGTGAGCAGGTAAGTCCAGGTCAGATCAGCAGCTCAGGCCCTAGAAGCGCTGCCACGGACAGGAGTGCCACATCATAAACCCAACACCCTCTTGGCCCACAGATCCCTGTGCGTGCCCATTCCCTCCCTAGACCTCCTCCTCCCAAAGTACTAGGCACCCTCACCCACAGTTTCACTCTTTCTGCCCCAGTCTGAACCTCTCAACCACTCCAGATCAGAATCCCAAATTTAACACTTCTCCTGCCCAAGAACTTCCCCTACAAATGTCCGATTCCGCCCAAATTCACTGCTCCTGCTCACTCAGCTGACAGTACCGCAAATTCTTGTGTCTCAGTGCCTCCTACCCAGCTACTGCTGCTTCATTGAAGATCTTCCTCTCCAACTTCTGCAGCCAGCACCCCCCTCGAGACATCCACAAACCATCAGTTCTCCATGCTTTTTAAACAAAAATGAATTTTAAAACCCTACTTCTGAGGTAAACTCGTCTTTATACAGGTCATAGCAAGATGAGTCTGAAGAGCAGAAATGGAGGGGAGTGCACATAATGAAACTTTGTCTAATAGCTGGAACAATATGGAATAAGCATTAACCACCTAAATTAGAGTCACTTCCAAAAGAACAGCAATTGTTGACATTTTAAGTTGGATCCCTAATATTTTACAAAAAAACCCAAAACAAAACAAAAACAACAAAAAAAAGAGCACACCAAAAAAAACAACAAACAAACAAAAAAACCTCACCACCAACAAAAAACAACAACAAAACAAAACACACACACACACACAAAAAACCACAACAGAACCGACAAAAAATAAAACAAGAACCCAAAANCCACAACAGACCTGACAAAAATTCAGACAAGATCTCATGATGTGAACATCTGGAGACCATAACTGAAAGCAAAAAAATAGCCGCCCTTAAGAAGTCAACAGCATCTGCCCCTTTCTTGAATCATTTACTTGGGGAGAACACCACCACTAAAACAATATCTGAAAGTTCTGTTTGTGAATTACAAATAAAAAAAAAAAAAAAATGGATTCCCTTGCTTTGAGTGGAAGACTTTACCAGTAACAGATTTCTTCACTAAACATAAGATCAGCCAATAACTAACCCAAAATATTAGATAACAAACACAAACAAGCTCTGCCTCATCCATATGTGGAAGGTGGAAATGCAAGGCGAGCTGCCTACCTGCTCCTAATCCCCAACCCCTCCAAAGCAGAAGCCACACAACAGGTGAGGGTGGAAACCACCTGTTCCATCTCCCTGCTCAAGGCACAGTCAGGCGGAGCAGGTTCCCCAGGACTCTGTCCAGCTGGGTTCTGAATACTTGCAAGGATGGAGGCTCCACAACTTCTCCAGGCAACTTGTGCCAGCATCCAACCACCTGCACACTAGAAGTGTTCTTAAGTGCTTCCCAGCAGCCAGGTGAGATTCAATTATAATCCCCATTTGATTTAGTTGCTGCAAATGAAGAGGTTATTCCAAGCTATAGAACAAATAAGCTTTTCAACTCTGCAGCTAAATAAAGCAGGTTATTGCATTCTTCAGCCACCAGTACTCTGAGCTCAAAACATCAATAAAGTTTAATGGACATTAGTCAATGTGAGGAGCTCAGCCTGCTGAGGGAGAACTGCCACATTCTAGGATCAAACACATCACTCCTAGAGAAGCCAAGCAGATGAGTGCTTGCCAGTTGTCTTTCAGGAGGCAAAATAAGTCATAAAGCTGATTTATGGGAACATATTTATTTTAATATTGAATTCAATTTTTTTAAACACTTGCTACTTTAAAACAAGTGAAAGACAGGTTGTCAGTCTCCTGTCAGCAAATACAGTGACATGGTAAAGCAACATTGGAACACGCTACTCTGATTAATGTGATGCACTAAGTTGTAAAAATAAAGTAATACTTCTGTAGTGTTTTCTATACCACCATTTAAAATTAGATTTTTAACAACACAGCAAGAAGCAGAAAAAAAAAAAATCTCTGAAGTTACAAGCACATAGCTTTCAACTTAAGAGCTGATTTCAGTACTTTAAGACCGCCATTTAAAAACATGAGGTGCTCCCCAACATACAGGCAAACCTAAATAGTCATTTTAAAAAACAAACAAACAACAACAAACACAAAGGAACTCTGCAAGTCTGTCTTTCTAAGGCTCCCTCCAACCACAGAAACAGTTGATGGGAAATTCACTCACGGTGCTGCTTCACCAAATCCCCACTCTCCACAGGTGGAGAAGTCAATTAACTGAAGTGCCTCTTTCTAGCATTTCCCCAAGTCATCTTCCCAGAGCAGAGTATTTGCTCACAAAACAAATTTCGAAGCATTGCGAGACATTTCTGGAGACTGGTAGCTCACAAATCACTGAAATCATAATACCTCTGCCCAAGTTCTACAAGTAATTACATGAAACGCCATCTTGACACATCAGTTTAGAACATCTCTAGCAGAGAGCAGACACCACCTCAATTAATTACACTTGATTTTCACATACCACACAAAAATTGTGCATTAACACACTACATACGTTGTCCCAAAGGTATCCTTTGTCAGCAGTCAAAATGCTCAGTGCTGTAACAGAAGAGGAATCCAACAATGACACCAGCTTGTCTGAGGACCAGAAACCCAGCAGTGTTCATTGCTTTGGCTAGTTTCCTTTCATATATTTGAGCCTAAAAAGTACAACTTTCCTTTGCATTCCTAGTTCCACAGCACAAGTACATGGAAGAACACATTCAAGTTAATAGAAAGATGTACAGCGCATTAAAAGGGTAAGAATTTTTCACACCATGAACATGCATTACCAAAGAGAAAAGGTAAAGAATGACATAACCCAGCATTTGGGTGTCAGTTCTAAAAAGACATGGAAAAAGGATTACACTAGGGCTGCCCCAAAGGGAGCCAGCGCTGCACCTCAGGGTCCTGGGTAAGGAGTGAAATGTCCCACAGAACGAGCTGGTGTTTTGTAAGTTGGAATTCACCCAGAACATGATCATGTTTATCACAACATGGAACAGAAAACAGCGATTCTATCCACCCATTTGTAATTGGATTAATTAGCATTACAACCACGCTTCCCTCCTCCCCCACCATTTTTTTTTTAAATAAGCAAAAGCAGTAGGCTGTTACTGACCAGCTCTTGATTCTATCTTCCTCCTCACAGCACTTCTACACAATACCCAATGCCAAAAAAGTTAACTTCCCAATTCGAACTGATTTAGCAGTGGTAAGAGCAGAGCCACACAAAGCTGGATGCCGTGTGCTCAGACCTGTGTGCAAACTAGGGAACCTCTGAGCCAATTTACCCAAGAAAATAGGAGGAGACAAGTGGGTGGACATTGTTCTCTGAGGGAAAGAAAAGGTCTTCCAAGTCCTCCTCTTTCCAGGTCCCTTCCCAAGTGGGGACGCTTCCTCTATTCTATGTTCCGCAGCAAAAAACACTCAGTATCACTTGCATATGGGTCAAAGAAACTAGCTATGTACTCAGGTACAGCTGGTTTATACACATGTAGAAATAAGATTTCTGCCTGATAGGCAGTATTTGAATGAACAGAAAAGCCAAAGATTGGAAAAAAAAAAAAAAATTAAAGACTTACAGAAAGCAAAGAAGTTGGTAAGCGGTAATGCAAGTTGAAACACTAAGTATCTTAATGTACAGACTGAAATTTAATTAAGAAAAGCTAAATAAAGGAGTATATATACAGTTTAATAAAATAGTCTTCAACAACAATTCTCTGTAATTTATTGTTTCTTCCCCATAGATAAACACATGCAAAACTCTGGAACAAAACCATGGTACAACAGATCCTGCTGCAGAGAGCGGCTTTTTTCTCTGTCTGGAATTCTGCAGCCATCACACCAAAGTCCACTGCCAAAAGGGAATCTTTTGTGGAAGCTTTCTTCAAAGCCTTTGCTCCACGACTCTGTATACTGGGTAAAGCAGCACTGTACTTACAGGTACAGGCTGCAAATGCTCCCAGTCCTCCCTTGCTACATTCTCTCCTCCCAAGAGGAAGCAAATCCCCTAGTCAAGCCTTATATAAAAGTGCACAGTTTCATACAGAACGCTGCTCACTCTGCCTGTGCTCTAAGCCAGCTGGCTGCAAACCCACATCTAAAGGCATCATAGAAAAAAGCTCCACGTAGAGCACATTCCTTTTGGATAGGAACTTGTTCATGTCTCCCAAAAAGAGCAGAGGCAGAAGGAAGCCAAATTTGTACGCAACAGCACAAATCTGCCGGTTTTTAAAACCCACACTGAACTTGCAGTGCAACATTAAAAGCCAGACCTGTACCTGCTCTCTCCATGCCTCAAGCTGTGGGAACACCAAGCAGCTCTGATGCTGTCAGCAGGACATGCTGCATTAGCTCCAGCACAGCCTTTCTCTGATCAATTCCTCGCTCCCGGTTGGCTTGAAACACAGGCAAAACAAACGCTGTCTGAGGAAAAAGCCCTCTGCAAACATGATGGATTTTAGACCGCGGACAAGCGCGGTGGCAGAATTCACTCATTAAATACTATGTGTTCATCTGTTAAAACAAAGGACACATCATTTATTTGCATAATCTTTAACTTGACACTAATAAAGTACTTCAGGGATGTCTACAGAGACTTCTGATGACCCGAGAAATCCTCCAAAGGAAAATTGTAGGATATGGATTGTGTAAGTAGCCAGTTCCTCAGCAACAATCGTAAGAGGATCTGAATACAACATGTAACAGGCTGATTAGCCCCAAGACCAAATCCAGAGAAATGAAAGCTGGACACTCCCAGCAAGTCAGGCAAATGAAGAATGTATTATCCACAACTTGGCAATCATTGTACAACAGCAAAATGAGGTCTTATCAGATATCCTTGAATGTAATTAGGAGACATTAGCCATTCTTCTCAATTTTCTAAAACTTAAGGATGTCAATACTGAGCAACTGCCTGATAAAACCATATATGAAAGTCAATGACAACACAAATATAAATCCACTATAACATTAGAAATGAAGTTGGCAGCTGTTGCTCAAAAAAGATCAGAGAATCACTTGGAAACTTCTCTGAAAATATTAGTAGCAACCAACATTTTACAAAATTCTTTGGGGATCTAATGATAAAACAGAAGAAGTCTGGTTTTGATTATGGTCTGAAGTCCTCAACACTCCAAGAAGATGCCATGATACTCTAACTTACATATCCAAAGCAGAAATCACAATGATCAGAAATACAAAATGGTTTCTATCAAAAAAGAGTGCTAACAGATCAAGAAGCTCCAACCTGGAAAAGCTATCACTAGAAGAACACAAAGATTTAATAAAATCACAGGTGATTATAGAAACACATGAGATGGAATCACCTTTCAATTTTTTTCTGTAACTTAAGAACCAGAAGGTATCAAAAGGAAGAAACAGATTAACTTCTATTGCAGGACATTCTGCCACAGGTCATTAGGCAAGAAAAAAGTGCAATCCCTATTTGAACACATCTAAGCAATCCCACAGGTGACAGGTTTATAAATGTTCATTACACAGGATGATTCAGTGGATCTCCAGCTTGGAAAATCCCTAAATCACTGACCACTTGAAAGGGGAATGTGCTGTGTTTCTTGCATTCTTTCCCTAATCATAGGCTATTTCCTGTCATCACAAATTGAACATCGGACTTAGTGGGACCCGTCATCTGAACTCCATACAGACTTTCTTACATTCTTCAACCACTTCTATTTACAAAGTGAAGAAACTGATGAAGCGACGATTTCTTTTCTAGGACCAGAGTTATCAGCGCAAACAACAGCTGCTGATTGTTAAACACTCTCTGAAGAAATTTCTTTTCTTACTCATTAAGAAATATTATTCTCCTTGGAAGTACTCCAGGCACGCTTGTAGAGTTGCTATTTGTGCTGTCAACTGACAGGTGTCCTGCGTAGGCTACTTGGGATGGAGCTGACGCCAGCTCGCATCAACAGTAGCCCACAGGTTCGTTAGTGAATGCCATTTTTTGGATGTATGTGCTTAATTTCATTCATATGAATTGATGACACACATATACAAGGAAAAGGCTAAAGAAACACTAGCACTTTAAGACAAACTGCAATTTCAGTCAAATGTATCATTTGATTCCACGAAGCAGATGAGTTTGCTGGCTTCAGTCTTATACAACTGAAGGCCAACAATAGCTCAAGCACTAGTCTTGTTTCTTACACCAGTTTCTCTCACCTTATAAAAACTCCTGGTTATCTATGCCATAATTTTTTTGTTGGTTGTTGTTGTTTGGGGTTTGCTTGGTTGTTGTTTTGATTGGGGTTTGGGTGGTGGTGGTTGTTGCTTTGTTTTGGGGCGGGGGGGTTGTGTGTTTGTTTTAAACTTGTAAATCTTAGAGAGGCTCTGCTTGTATAAACTTCAAATAAACTAGCATACCCTGGCAGCCAAGAGGGCTGACAGTGGGGTGCATCAAGCACTGTATTGCCAGCTGGTCAAGGGAGGTCACTGTTCCGCTCCACTCTGCACAGTGTGAATTCGGAGGTTGCCCTATGCAAGGACACGAGGTGGACCCAACGAATTTTGTGGGTCACTTCCACCTCAGGACATTCTACGATTACATTATTATAGTAGGTAAGTGGCAACATCCTGTACCACAATTCTGCTCTTTAGAACAAACCATCTTAAATCTTTTAATTTATTCAGTTTTTCATCAGGAATCAAATACTTGCAGGAAGTTACAGATACTTACTTAGGCTGCTTAGCTGGCGTATGATGGCAGCAAGGGTACTATTCGTTACACATTCCAGTTCACTCGTAATTCCCTCTGGCAGGGCTCCTCGGCAGAGATGCCGTGGCTCAATGTTCCTTTTCACCAAAGGCATGGCTCACAACCTGGAATTTACAGAAAAACATGTGTTTTATTTACAATGAAAATAAGAGTTATGACTCTGTGTAGCACACATTCAGTTTCTCCTACAAAAATACACGTCACCTTTCTTCTTTTAAAGCACTTGCTTCAGCCTTCCTGCCACAAGATACTGTACAACTCCTGCCAATGCACGGGAATCACGCTCTCAAGCCAGAACACAACAAGAGCATCGCAGATAAGCACAGGGGATACAGACCATGTAGATAACGCACATCAAATCCAGGCAAAAAGTGTAATATTTCCTGTCTACCCAGATCTGTGCTCCAGCACCAGAATCACTGGACTTCAGTGCACAAGTGCACTTATAAAAACCCAGCGGTCCCCACAGTAGAGGCAGGAGCGATCACTGTTTGGGGTGAGCTGGCTGGCTGCCTGGGCGAGTTGCCCACGGACGCACTGCCCGTGAATTATGTTGGACACTGACCTACCCTGGCTTCCGTGGGTTTGCAGCCGAAATGATAAACTCATCTGACAAATAAGGGCAAGGGCCTCACAGAAACGGGCTGGGTGAGAATGAGGAAGAAGCTGCAACGTGAGGAAGAAGGCCATTTTCCACAGGTGGTGCTGAATGACAATCTGAAAGAGGTTAAGAGGACGTATTGAACAGCTTTTGGGAGCGTGCCAGATGCGGGAAGACATTTATCCGTGAAAACAAAGGCTGTCAGAACTGCTTATCTTGGAAAAATAGAAGAAACTAGGATGGGGAAAACATACAAAAAGAGGTCTCAAAGCATCACAAAAAGGCCCAATGGCACAGAATACACTGTCCCGCAGGGAGCAGCTTTGAAAGTGAGGATGCCCAAGTGGGACAGAATTCCCCCAAAAGGGAATTGAGAGCATATAACGTAAAAAGTTCTTACACAGTTTTCTTTAAAATGTCATTAATACAATTATGAGTCAATTTGATCAGCTTTTTTGAACACTGACAATTCAACGTCCATGCATTGCTTATGAAGATTCCATTTAAAGAAAATGTGGCACCAAAACTTTCTGGAATGTGAAGTTATAGCGTTATCAAGGGCATGGGTTCATTTGGAAAAGACTTAAAAGGAAAATTTCTTTTTTTATTGCACTAAAGCAATTTAAGTAACCTTTCCATTTCTCTAATTAAAATCACATTACTTAATTAAAAGGATCTTTTTGCTTTTCAAATGTTGCATAGTAATTTTTGTAATGACTTCCCCCCAAGGCTGAAAATACTTCCATCTCAAGAACATTTCTAAAAAATTAACAGCTTCAGTAATTAGCAAAAAGCACATTATTTAACTGTAAAGGGATTTCAGAACAGACCAGGAAGAAATAGGTTCATGATAGAATTCTAAGTAGTAGTCTTGAACCACATTTTATGTGTATCTTCATATGAGACAGTTTATTCGAATATATCAGAATTTAAGGCTAGTTGATTTTGCTGAATTTTAAACAATTCAGAGGTAAGAAAGGAACAATTTTTATTTTATATTAGACCAAAAAGCTTCTTGTTTCTGTTCTAGGCTTTTGTATTCCTCAACAGATGCATTTTAAAATATTACTTAATATTCAGTGCAGTCAGTTTTCTGAACTTGATCAAAAATAGGTAAAAACTGGAAATTAGTCATTATTAAAGAGCATTCTAGCAACACCACACTGTAAACAGGCTAACGCACTGAAACTATGAAAGTCATTACGAGGAATTATTTCACTGTGTGGTAAAATGTTCATAAACATAATTAATAATAAGTAAATTAATAGGAGCCTAAATCAGTGCTAAAGCAGCCAGTTCCAAATCTTAGTAGAATTCCAACACACACACTATAATTTTTGTTTTTCTCTGTAACATTAACAACACTGTCATACAAACCAAAGGCGTAAGGACTCCCTACAAATGTGACAGCAGAATTCCTGAAATATTGGTGGGTGATTAGACATCTCAGAAAATCTTCTTTCATTGGAACTAATTTTTTAAGAGCAATTCACCAGTAATACACTCCGGTGAACAAAGCAATCATTCTACTGGGTTTGGGGTTGGTTTGGTTTTTTTGATAGCATTACTGAGAATATATTTTGCTACAACATGTCTATACTCTCAATTTCTTTTTTTTTTTTTAACCCATCTTATTTAAGTTCTTACACAAAAAGTCCAGAAGACCTGCAGAATGAAGCCTGTTTTCCCAAGGCTTTCTGTCTAGCATTCTCAGAGCTGGCACCTCTCTGACTCTCTGCAGTTCACCCAACTTCTCCCCACACAACGTGCTGGGGCCAGTCAGAAGGTGCCTGCACACTGCTCAGCTCACTGCCTGCTACCCCTTCAAACCCCTACCATATTGAGTGCTAGCAAAATGCCTTTCACCAGGAGCACTAATTCAAGTCCCTTCTCCACATCATGTTCTTCCTTGCCTATAAAAGCTAATTTGAAGAAAACATACAGCTGCAGTTTGAGGTTTTCATCTTCTCATCAATTCTTTATGAAATGGTCCAATGTACTCAAGAGCTAGCAGGGGAGAGACTGACCGACCCAAGACATCCCATTTCTTTAGCAAGCAGGCTAAAACAGCAGCACTGAGGGTGAGGGGGGAAAAAAACAAGTTTAATTTTTAAATGCATTATTTAAATTATGTATCCATCTCATTTCACTGTGAAGTTTAATTTCAAAAGGTAAACTGAACACTGATGAGTAAATATGCAACAGATTAAGCAATGCATTAACTGCTGCTGATCAGAGAAATAAAAGGCCTGCAACTGCAATTATAGGTTTATTATAATTTAAAACCTTCAACTATCTGAATCAAACACTTACAGACTTATTCAGCTACTAACCCATTAGTAACTAAAAAAGCTCTTACTATGTGTCCTTGCCACTGAAGCACTACCACCCTTTTTTTCACCACGCACAACTCGACAGTTAGATGAACTGAACCTTTCCTAAAGAAAATTCACAAGAAGTGAGGCTAAAATCTTTTCAAAGTAAATGTAGCAGGAGGTTACGCAAGAAAATAAAGCCTCTGAATTACAAGGGGTTCATCAGGCTCAGCCAGGCTGGGGGGTAGTGTGTTACCAGCTGCAGGAAAAGAGTTGGCAATGGCCATTCCTCTGCCTTTCATCTTCCACACTTCAGTCCCAGCTTCTTACCAGACGAGATATTAATTGTGATACTCTGCCACTGCGTTAAATGCATCAGCATTTGGTAAATCATACTCAATTTTACAACACAGAGGTTAAGTAACAACTACTTTTTGCTCCTATTCCCAAATAAATGGAAAACATAAGGCAAATAAGTTGTTACTATTTTCAGAAGTTGTATCAGTTCAGAATACTGGGACCAATCATAGTTGATCATCTCCTCACATATACCCCACTGTACTCTGTGCTGGTGAGGCCTCACTTTGAATCCTGTGTTCAGTTTTGGGCCCCTCATCATAAGAAGGACATTGAAACATTAGAGACAGTGCAGAGGAGGCGACAAAGCTGGTGAGGGGTCTGGAGCACAAGTCTGATGAGGAGCGGCTGAGGNTGCCCAGGGAAGTGGTGGAGTCACCATCCCTGGAGGTGTTTAAAAGGCATCTAGATGAGGTTCTTAGGGACATGGCTTAGTGCTAGAATTAGGTTAGGTTATGGTTGGACTCAATGATCCTGCGGGTCTCTTCCAACCGAAATGATTCTATGATTCTATGTCTCACCCCAGTTCAGTAAGCAATATGGCCATAGACTCACAAGTAGGACAAGTAGGTCCCAACCCCGCTCCCTGCGTGGAGCCATCTACACCTGGCACAGCTGCCTTGAAAACACCAGCTGCATCCAACAGGACATGAAGGATCCAGAACGATGCTACACTGCCTGGCTGCAGCAGAAACACAGGAAACATTAGCATCAGAACAGAAAAACGGAAGCAGGAGTCACAGGGAGACAAAGAAATCGAAGAGGGTGAGATGTGGCCCAACATCTCATTAAATCTCCACGTGCGCTGGGCACAGACCAGACAATCCCTGGCTGGACCGAGCTCTGACCGGAGCACAGACCCTGCTCTCCAAACCTGACACGCATCAGCAACAGCACCCTTAACTCAATTTCCACACACATTCTGAAGGGACGGGACATCAGAAGCGTAAATAAGCTTAGATCAGCCCATTAAAAATTCACATTAGGTGTGCTCTCTCTGTGCTCTCACTGCCCTTTTTCTTCTTTTTTTTGCTCTCATAACAACTTGCATGACCACCTATGTTTAAAAATTAGAAGGCACTTACCCAGCAGTTATCACAGTAGAGGTAAGCGGGGTACAGAAAGAGACAACAGAAGCATTTCTGCTTTTCCTTCTACACTTTCCCTGCGGTTATAGCAGTTTTGCTCTAGGTCAGCTCAGACCACCTTCCTCTGGATAACAGCTGTTCAACTGCATGTAAGAAGTTGGACATTGCCTTGGCAAGTCAGATTTAAATTAAAAAAAAATTTTAAAAAAATCAAGTAGAAAGCAGATGTACAGTAACAAACAGGAAAGATGACAAACACAATGTACAGTCTTGCCAAACAACATCAGAACATGGCTATTATAAGTGACAAGCTGAGTTTTCAAGTATTTGAGCAACTGGCAAAACCTCAAAGCAACAGCTGTTCCCCAAACCTGCCTTTTGCCCTTTCACATCCCCAAAAAGGCACTGTAATTACACTAGCACTAAAAATATGTAGCTGAATTTCATGGTTCTTACAATATTGAAGTTCTTTATATATTCACTGATACCACAAAATGAATGCCAACACAGCCTCTCTTACTTGTCAATGCTTATTTCATTTTCTCAAAGACATTGTTCAATGCTTATTTTTAAACCCTAAAGAGGTTTCTTCTAATATCCTGTAGTAAAATACAACAAAGTTGAAGATTTTTACCATGAAAAAGAGCTTTTCACACACCATACTAAATTTTCCCTGAATATATTCTATTATTTTCAGAGAGCTTTAGAACTTTTCATTGATTAATCTCTCAGACTTCTATAAAAAAAGAGAGCAACTACCATAATTCTCCTTCTATGGAGAAGAAAAACAAGAGATGGATTGAATATGCAGCTTGTCGTAAGTGATGTACCAGATGGGATTCCATTCAAAAGTAAGCACCGAAATTTGTATAACTACATGCACATGAGCTCAGTGTCCAGGTCCCTCTTGAGAGCCCAGCAAGCAAGTAAATCACTGCATCTATTGAGAGACAGACCTAAGAATGACACAATGAGCTCAAATCCGTCATGTGTAAACTCTGCTATACAACCACCTAAACTGCAATGTCTGAATCTAGACACGAATTTCACCTCACCAAAATCAGAGAGATGTTGCCAATTTTCTGCAACAAAGTTACCCTGCCTTCTGATCACACTGTCTCTCTGCCTAGTGCATTTCAATATTTCAAACGTTTCCAGAAGGTTAGGTTTCCAATACCTAATGACCTAACACTCAATTCAATAGCTAAATTTCCGCCTCTGAATGGCACCCAACTAGTAACCATTGTCCATTTTCCTATTCGAGTTTGTAACTCCAGGTAGTCTGCAACTGCCCCAACTTCAAAATGTATGCAATAAACAGGAAGGGAAGGGAGAATAGAAGATCAAGAACCCAAACACTAGTTTTCGGAGATGCCCTCCATCCCATTTTTTTTTCCCATGGAACCTCTATCATCACAGACCTCCCTGGTTCTCCGAAGGCCACTCATCCTTCACCACCAGACACAAAGACAGGGCTCCCTGGATGGCAGACACCACTATCCTCTTACCTGCAGAGAAGGAAAGGAATACACGTGCCTTTCATGCACATCCCTTTCTGTGTTTTCTTTGTCCTAAATGACTGGGAACCCAGTGTTTGTGAACCTTTCCTGTTTATCATCTGTGAATGTCATTTACCCCTCCATCAGTAACCACAAGTTAAAAACAAACAAACTGGAACTAGCATATCATCTGGAAATCATTATTTTAAGTTCATTATTTGTCTGTCACTCAGCTATACTTTTAAAAGGTAGTTTGTTTTTAAACTGGCTTAATTTTAACCAGAGTTTGAATCAACATTTTGTGTACTGCAAAGGAATATACAATACTCAGCCAGCAGCTACTGTATTACACTGCTCCAATGCCCCAGAATCATTTTATATTTATCAAAAAGCATCTAACAAGACTTATTTTTAATACTGTCTTCTAGTTATTCTAGTTCTATCAAGTACACAATTCCTTTCAGCCACATAACTACAGAATAAACACCAAAACAGAATAAACTTCTACTAAACACCACAATTACACTTTCTAAGTACTTTACTTTTATCAGAGCTATCCCAATCTAAGGAACAAACAAGGTATTTATTAGTTAATATACAATTTTTACATATTTCCCCAAATTCTTAATGCAACTCTCTTGATACCGAGTTTGCTGAAGTAAGGACAGCCATTTGTTACAAGTATGCACAAAGTCTAATAGAATTCTGTTCCTTAAGGATAACTAAAAATCAAGAATAATTTTCTTCATCTGCAAACCACATCTTTCAACAAGACAATACACATAAAGCGAAATGCCTAGAAAAAGCTCAGCTCAAAAGAATAGCTAAACTTTAGGATACAGTCAACTCTGCCGAAGTCATTTCCACAGATTTTCCTCCTGATTGCCAGACCCACATGAAAGCCACGACAGGGCAGGAATGAAAACAGGTTTTTTCTTTTTAGCACCAGACCACCACTTCTGACCTTCCTCTCACGTCACACCAAGAAGTATTAGTGATGATGAAATGGGCACAGAAATCCCTAAAGCAATTTTGTTTCTTTAATACAGCTCTTTTTCTACTGTCTGTTGCAATGAGCTATTTTTGAAGGTTCATCAACTTGGAGGACTGCTTTTTTTGTTTGGTAGGTTTTTATTTTTCTTATTATTTAGCTGGATTTTTGTCTATGCTGAGTTCTTCAGGGCAGATTTTATGGTCCAGTGATATTATGAAGGAAATCAAGACATGAAGCAATGACAAGAGAAAGGACAACAGGGGAGGGGATGGTGTTTGGTTTTGTTTATTTAGAACCTAAATATATTTTAGGTATTTGAGTTTCCCTAGACAACCCTCCACATCTCAAAAATCTCCTTAAAGAAGTAGAACAAAAATTTTGAGTTGTTAGTTACCTCTGCTAACACTGTGGGCCTGCAACACAAAAACTTTACAAGACCATTGAAAGGTGAACATATTCATTCCAAAATTTCCTTTAATTAAAAAGTTGGGAGAGAAAAAAGTAAATTGATCTCCACAGCACTGAATGTTTACATTTACAATTACATTGAATTTATTTATCAGAATTTCAAACTAACATTAACTCTAAACAAGCACACACAGGATGACATTCACTAATGAGGGGGAAAAAAAAAAAAAAGAGTCCTGAGAACAATTTAACCTGAAATTAAGTAACCATTCTTTCCATGGAAGTCTAGACTGTAATATAGAAAATATTTTTAAATAGTATCAACACTGTGAAGACAAGTCAGAAACCTGTCTTATTTTCTCTAAAGCTTGCTGGATGATTTTTGTTTTGCCTTTTTCTGTAACTCCATCTTTGCATTACCTGTTTGCATTACTGTGGTTCAAGAAGGTATCTGTGCATCCATGATGCTGTAACAGTGCCAAAGGACTCATCACCTTCCACTTAAAGATTGTGTCTAAGTTCACCACCTGGTAAATGTGCTACAATGAACAAGACTGAGCGACCTTTAAGCTTTAATTTTTTTCTTCTCAATAGAAATTAAATACTCTAAAACTACAATCCCAGCACTAACTTTTCTCCATCACAATATTTTCCCCTGCAGTTTTTAAGAAAATAAAAACCTTTTATCATGATCTGGCTGTGCTTCATAATGACGTTCCATCTTCTGCTCCAAAATACAGGATCACTTACATGTCATCCAATTAAATGGCTTCACCATTGTTAAAGGAAGTAACATAGATATTTCTTGCTCTCTGCTAATGAAGCAAGCGTACAATCTATAGCCTGAGGCTACTGCATTGTTTTGTCTCCACTTCTGGGTATATAACTACAGTTATTTTCAGGCTCAACTAAAACATATCCTTGGAATACAGAGCATATCTATAGGAATATTATATTTCCCTGTATAAAGTTCTCACAATCCAAATTAATGGATTTTGCAATTTATATTCACAGCATTTTGTCACACTGCCCAACATGCAAAAAACTTTGCCAGTAAATGAGCTTGGATTTTTTTTTTAATCCCTCTGTCTCTTAAATATTTATACTTTCCAAAAATGCCTTGTGATTTTTATAAAAACACAGGAAACACAGACATACTATATTTTTCATATTCAAGTACTTGAAAAAGCTCACTAATATTTACTTAATTTCATCACACTATTTCTTCACAGCATATACCTTCCCCTCAGCACCTGTGAATATCCCTCAGCTAGTTTTAATCTCTTTTTTTTAATGCTTATCTTCCCCCTGAAAGCCAAGATCTTTCTTTGGTTGTGCCACTTTCTTCTAATTCAGCTTCTCACTTAAAATAGCTGCCTGCACTACAGTAACAGTAGTTGCAGGGATCTCATTCTCAAATAGCCTTCTTGAATCTAATGTCAGATTCCCATTCCTTAAAATTCTTTTCATTGAAAGAAACACAAAACTATAAAAGAAAAGCACTGTGGCCCCACTGAAGCTATTTGTTAAGCCTTTAAATGAGATTTCTCCTGCACTAACACACTTATTGTTTACTAAGGTAGCTATTTGAGAACAGATTTACCTACCCGAAATCTAATACGGGTTCACAGATTGCACAATACAATAGCTCGCTGTACTGAATCCAACCACTCTGCCAGCATCGGATCCACCCACCCGTTTCTGCGCATGCTGTACCAGAATACAGATGATCCAGGACACCTTCACACTTGACTGGAGTCCCTCATTTGTAGATAAGCTGTCCTTTCTCTAGCCAGAGCTCTGTTCATTAAACCAAAACATCCATCACACTTTCCAAAGAAATAAGGCTAAAGGGTAATAAAGAAACCCAACTCTTTAAACTGGAAGACATCCACATGTGGTATACTTGTTGCTGTAAAAAAAAAAACACAAAACCACACAACCAGGGCTAAAAAATAAAAAGCTACATGAAGAGCATGGATTAAAATCTTATGTATACGTTTTCCCAGAGTTTTTCATCCAAGTGTGTACATTTAAATCTGATTTAACAGAACAACATTACCCAACACTGTGTTTAAGGGTAAAAGGTGGCTAGTCACATCAACACAGCATGCTGAACAGGAAAATTAAAAAAAAAGTTGATTTATGCCTGTATGGGTCCAAGCCCACACTGACCACCATTAAATTAACTGTTCTACATAAATCATTGTCTTTTCTGTCTTCTTTCCATATCCGTGGGGATAATGTAACCACACATGCAACGACAACTCGCATTGTTGCTTTCCGCTGAATGAACAGTGACCAGTTTAAAGTATCAACAAAAGATGCCGACACGTTAATCTTGTTCTTAGCGCGATGGCTGCTCATCCAGCTCCCCGGCCCTTCCAGATGGCGCGGTGTGAAAGGGCTGGTGGGACAGGCAAGGAGGAATATCCCACACTGCTCGGAACATCTGCTCCACTGCGTTTATACATTATAATAAAACAACAAAAACCTTACTGCCACTATCAATTTTACTCTTTCAACCTAATGCCACTAGGCTAACACCAAATGTAGCGTAAATGTTACGTGTGTACAGGAGAAAGGAAAAACGTCTTTTCAAGCCACATAAGAGCATTTGTTCAGTTTTTGCTATCTTAAGAATGGACTTGTTTCACTAAGGAAGTACTTATGCTGCATTCAAAACACATTTTTCTTTCATATGACCTTTCTTGAAATCTGCATTATACTCCAAGAATTTATTATCATCCCTTCTCCTATACAAGCAAACAGAACTGAACTGAGCCACCATTTGTTTCCCTTTAGTTTTGTTTGTTTACTGAAAGTTTACCGAAAAGATAGACACTACACAATTTGTTGAAGCTTGTTTTAATTCTATTGGAACAGTTTTGCACAGCAATTCAAAAATATTTTCCTTGTGCATATGCAGAAATAGTGGTAGCTTTTTGGTTTTTAAGCAGAGTGGAAAGATTAATATCTCACTACAGTATGTAGTCTACCTCTCAAATAACATTTACCTTTTAAAAATACCTTTTGAAAAATATCTTTCTTTTTTTAAAAGCAGCACTCATCCAGAACAAGGAGAAGGAACTCGGCAGGGAGTTCAGAGGAAGAAGCAGCGCTTTGTCCCACAGCACACGAAAAAGACTTAGATTGATCGTCCTCCCCTTTTGTATCATCTTGACACAAGCGAACCATATGGCTGCTGAATTATTCAGTTCTTTCTACTTTGAATAACCAATGCTTACACATATAAAAATTTAGAAGTGCTGCAACACTAATTGAAAAAGTGGCATCCTATAGAATCTAATATTGTTTTAGCCTTTAGGACCTAAATGGTAACTTTGAGCGAGGATTGTAAGCTGGATGAGGTCAAGAGGAACAAAATCACAAAGCAGCAGAGAGATGGCTGTAACACCAAGCTAATTAGTTCAGGAACAGTCCTCCACTAGCAAGTCAAAATGTTTCCAGACATCATCAAGCTTGGATCTTACCAGACATGAGCACGGAGTTGGTTGTATAAACGAAGCAACACAGTTCTCACCCTCCATAGCCAAACTCTGCAGCCCAGGCTTCTGAGAAAATGTCTACAGGCTGCTCTTCGAATGAGCAAAAGTATTGCCGTGAAACAGATTAATCTAGCCTTACAATAAACCATGGATCAAACATCTTGCTGTGCACTTCAAGACCAGGGATTCCCACCTACTTAGTACCTCTTAATTTTTCCAGCATAATAATACCACAGGGCAATAAAATTAAAAAACAGCAAAAGCAAGAAAACAGATATTTAATAAATAGTATTACTTAACAACCAACCGCACCAGGGCATTTCCCACCTAAAGAAAGTTGCTTTCTTGTTCACCACCTGCCTATTCCAGGACCTTTTAGGACTACAGTCCAAAAAGCATCATTACAAACACATATTCCTTCTTCATCCACCTGACAATTAAAATAAGAGGGCAGAGTGGCTTTTCATTTCCCAATAGTAAACTACTGAGAGACTATTTCAAGTGCAATTCTTTCAATGTGGTCTCTTAAATGATGGCCTTAGAGTGCTTATTTTAAATTCATTTGGGATATCTAACACACATTCTTCTAATAGTTCAAAGTTACGAAAAGTCACATTTTATCTGCATATAAAAAAATGGAATAATACTGTAATACAAGAACCATTACCATGTGACGTTACATTACTTTAGACAATTTAATGCTGGAACAATTTGCAACAGAACATTACAAGTCTGCAACCATAATCAGGCTTTTTCTTAACACTCAGGCTACAATAATGCTCTCGGAGACCATTTCCAGCACATTTGTTCCAGCCTTCCTCCTTTATAAACACTAAGTGTTAGCAGCACCAAATGCCTTGATTATTTAAAGAAAACGTAAGTCGCAGCAAGGCCTCGCTGGCTCACACTGATCCCATTTAGCAGAGCCTTACCGGGTTTGAAGTGCTTGAAATCACCGTCTGGGTCACAGTCTCAGCCCGTGCGACAGCGGCTGCCCGGGGAGGCCTCAGGAGCCGCCAGCCAGGAGAACCTGCTGCTCGGATCCTCAAATGACCTCCAGCTAAACCAGGAGCAAACTCGGGAATTTGCCTCTCAGAACTCCAATCGGAGGGAAACGCACAAGGAGGGATGGATGATCCAGTTCATGTGCAATAATATCCATTTTATAGCAACACACAGTGTTCCCTGTTCCCTTTAACTACTACTTACCGCTAGAATTCTTTCAGAACAGCGTTTTTCAGAAGAAAAAAAATTGTTCTTAAACTCTTTTTCCCCACAGCAGTTGATCTAAAATCTGAAATGTCACAGGGAAGTGTTACGTTCTCATAGTTCAGTTAATCCAAAAAAATCTAAAATGTCATAGGGAAGCATTAAGTTTTCTTATAGTTCTTTTCCACACCAAAAAACCTGCAAAAATCATATATGCATATATACACAAGTACACAGTTTGTGTACATATGTATTTGTTATATACACATACACACAAATACACACATTTTTTACACATATGACAGAGCAATAACATAGGTCAAACTGCAAAAGAAAAAACACTTTGTACCATGACAATTCAGCACTAATCTCTGTCTGCCTCGACTCCTAATGTGCCTCCTCCACTCCCAGTTCTCACCAGGCGGGAGAGACTTTCCTGCTGAGAAACAACTGAAAGGATGCTTTATCAGGCTACCACGACCCTTAATACCTCGCAGCCAAGCAACTGCAGCATCTACCTGAACAACAAGGCTCTTGGAGACAGCAGCAACGATTTCCTGGCATGTGTCACGAAACACATGGACAGCCCATGAAGATTTAAATTAATACAAAATAAATAAATATCCCCAAAATTCCTCAAGGTGGAGATTCCCATCCCTGCCATGGAGTTTCAGCAGGAAACTCAGGATTTCCCTAATTGTTCTGATTATGAAGCTACAACCAACACTTCACTTGCCCTCTATGTCAGAAACCTGGAAGTGGCAGCCAGTCTATGTAAGGAAAAAACAGATTTATTTTAGAAGCATCTTAAGGAAAAACTGGAGAAAATATGTTGTGTTTGAATCCAACAGCTGAGTCTAAGTGAATCGACATAAAAATTCCCAACCACTTTCATCCTGAGCCAAGCACGCCATCTGTTCCTATGAAGTCCATCTTCTGGTGGCTACTGCACTACACCATATCACAAAGTGCCAGGTGATCGTGGACTGGTGCATAAATCAAGAAAGAGACTATGAGTGATACAGTGCAACATTCAAGACAGTAGCCAAAAGAAAAAAAAAAATTCCACAACCACACCAAACCCTACCACCCAAAAACCACACCACAAAGCACAAATAGCCTTATTAAGGGCCAGCATTAATGCAGCCAGGAATTCTGCAGCTTTGTGTCTTGTGGTTATTTCATCCCAGGAGGGCTGAGCTCTGATTAGAGGTTTTCCCAGAGTGAGGATGCCTTTCATTTCTTTCCCACTGCCAGAGTCTGGTAACTCTAAAACTAATGGTGCGATTTCTCTCTAGCAGGTAACCTTCCTCCCTCTCTTCCACATGGTTACCATCTTCAAGTTAATCACAGAATCCACTCATGTATGATGCACAAGAAATTAGCAATTCATAATTTTTCAGTTCATAAAATAAAGTAGTAATAGTTACAGATGGCACTGCAGAACGTCCAATTATCACAAGTATAGGAGCTCCATATTATACCCCTACAACTGAATCACAAGGAAGTAACACAGGGCCCAGCAGAAATCAGGATGGATCACACACCTTCCCCTGGCCTTACTGACACTGATGACATTTTTAAAAATTAAGGTACATGGACAGATATCCATTTATACCTTTCGGCAGGAACAGACTACTAAGAGAAAAAAAAATGCAGCTAAAAAAAAAAACGCTTACTATATTTAACATTAATATATGAAGCACATCAAGACTGAAAGCAGTTATATCTCCCCAAATACAAAACATTACTTTCCCTTGGTGTTTCTGTCTCTTTTATGACAAATCTTCCCCTTTTACTAGCATCTCAAATTCAGAGAGCAAAGTTCTGCCTACCATTAACTTCCTAATAACTCAATGTGTAATCCTTGTCTCAGATTTTTCATTTGGTTTGGTGGGGGTTTTGCTTGGTTTTGTTTTGGGTTGGGGTTTTTTGCATGTTGTCTTTTTTGCTTTCGGTTTGTTTTCTGTTGTTGTGGTGGTGGTGGTGTGTTGTTTTGTGGGTTTTTTTTCCCCTCCTGTTTTGGAGTGCGGTTTTTTTTGTTTGGTTGGGGGGGATTGCTTTTTTGTTTGTTTGTTTTTTAAATAAAGCCTAAAATGACTGTCAGGCATTAGTAAAAGTAACATGTTTTGATACAGTGATGTTGGCTTACAAAACCTTATTTGCAACACTAAAGAGATTTCCTTGTTATACCATACAGTAAGTCCCATTACGAGACAAATAAGCTAGTATAAAACCATAGCGAGTTTCAGACTAAATACAGCCGTTACTCTTCTCTAAAAATCCCCTTTCAACACTTGAAGGTTGAAAAGCTGTGTTCCATGAAATCTGGCATTGCATCAACAGATCTCCATGGAGCTGGCTGGGTAGAAGTGCTCCAGAAACCAGCTTCAAGGGGAGGGGGGAAGTATTCTTACCGTGTATAATCAATCACTAATAAAGAGGCTTAGGCAACTTTTTCCCCCCCATCTAAAACTATCAAATCTTAGCTTGGATTACTGGGGATGCAGAGGTTATCACTGATAATACTAAACACTTACTAAAGTTTGCTTTCTTCCAGCATTTCAAATCAGCTCATTTAAATATCATTTGCAGAACCTTTTGCAAACACAAGTCTTTCTGTCTTTCTTCAAGACATATACGTATATATGTCTTCAAAATGTAAATGCAGCTTTTTAAGAGTCCATGAAATTTCAGGATCTAGCACTGAACATTTGGAAGTATCATACTGACTTACAACTATCTCTGTAATTCTCTTTTAGTCAATGCCAAGTGTGGGTGAATGCCAAGTGTGGGTGAGTTGGGAGGAAAAACATAGTATAATAGTATTACATAGTATAATAAAAGTAGTACTGAACAAAATACATGGAACCCACAAGAAAGCAGCACCATCCATCAGTGGTTTTCCACTTGTGGACCTCTGGGGATGTTCAAAGACTTCAAAAGGAATTAGGAAAACAGTAACTAAGGTTAAAGACTACAATAGCAAGTTGTGTGGTACAACGGGAGCAGAGAGACCTGCAGAGCAGAATAGTTGGTGCTGATGACCCCGTGTCCATCTTATTTATGGGGTTTTTTTGGTAGGGAAACAGAAGCATTTGTTCCAAACTAGCTCTCATCCAGCCTCATGGCCCATTAGATGCTGAACACCATCAGCAGCTTAGAGAGGTTGAAAACCAACAGTTTTACTTTTGGTTCTATGACGACAGGGTGAAGAAAAAGAGGCAAACACTGCTTGAAGAAAAGCAATCATCTTAAGGCTGAAAACCTGAGACAGTATTTTCTGATTATAGCTCCATCTAATACTTATGAATAAGGGCTCCATGGGAAAGGAGGGTGTAAAGACACTCTATGCACAAGAGTCAGAGATTCATCTATCTTCTCTTTCCCCACAATGCACTCAGGCCCCCAACACCTGGGGAAGGATCTCATCTTCCCCACTAGCTGGCAGTCAACCTCATACCAAACTGCTGGCAATACAGCCAACTAAAGCCCACTGAAGAAGGAATGGACTGCCTAAATCTAGCAAGGTTGCAACTGCAAAATAGTATCAGAAAGCCTATTACAGGAAGGTTGCACAATACCTGCATTATTAGAATATCTGTACACCTAGACATTAAATTTAGTCTCCAAATTTGAGAAAGGCAAGAAGCAGCATTGCAATTATACAGTTGAGAGGCACTTGATGATGCTGGCCAGCACACGAGGCCCATAGAAGGACTGGAAATTGGACCTAGATCATACCAAAACTTAACAACAAATGCTTCAACCACAAGACGAGTTATGTTTCCTTCTCAGAAGCAAAACCCAGTTATTGCCTCGGGATCCACTCCACTTACGGTTGTTTAAGACAGTTGTAAGACAGCCACTCCTTGATTTAATTAAATGGATTCTTTTCCCCATTCCCTGTTTCAGCATTACTGCTGTATAGCTGCTGCTCCTGGCCGAGCTGCTTCCAGGGCTGGAATCAGATAGGATGTGTGCAGAAACATAATCCGGAGGAAAGACGACAAAGCAGTTTATGGAATTACAACCCTTACAGCTGAGTCTACAAAAGTGATAGTGATAGCACTCAAACTGCTTCATTCTAACCTCCCATTTTATATTGAAACATTCCAAAACACGAGTTAGAACATTTAGTTGCACAGGTGAGTAGCAAGCTACGCACGAATGGTTACCTAAAAGGTGGTAACTAGACCTAACCGATCAATAACTGCTTTCTACCAGAAGTGGTGTCAGTATTATCCTAGGAAGAGGATTTAAATCTCATCATAGAATCATGGAATATCCTGAGTTGGAAGAGACCTCACGAGGATCACCGAGTCCAACTCCTCACTCTACACACGGCAACCTAAAAGTCAAAACACATATTCAAGAGCATTGTCCAAATGCTCCTTGAACTCTGAGTGGCTTTGGGCCACAAGCACTTCCCTGGGAAGCTTGTTCCAGTGCTTCACCCTCTCAGTGCGGAGCTTTTTCCTCATATCCAATCTGAAGTTCCGATGCAGCTTCAAGTAACTCGCTCATGTCCTGTCACCAGACGCCAGAGAGACAAGATCAGCACCTCCCTTTCTGCTCCCCGTGATAAGGAAGTCACAAACAGTGGTGAGGTCACCCTCGGTCTCCTCCAAGCTGAACAACCCCCGTATCTTCAGCTGCTCCTCCTAAGTCATGCCCTCTAGCCCTAGTCCATCTTAGTGATAGCAATACAGGCCTATGACACCAAAGAGCTCAGGGCTGTTGCAATTTTCTGTCACCCTCTTCTGCCACACTTCTCAAAACCACACAGAAGTCCCAGCCAACTGAGAAGGCCAACAAAAATCTTACTGAATAGAGGAAAGTAAACATTTCTTATCTATTTATTCCTCAGGCTCGCAGAGGCATCTGTCATCACAAGGCCTGTATTAGATGACATCTCACATATGCATTACCAATTCTGTTTACTTTGTTAGCCACATAGCTACTGTATGCCTGCACCATTTCCATCTTTTTCTGAGGGCCACACACTAGAGAGATCAGGGGTTCTAAAGTCAGCTGCTGCAGTGACCACAGGTATGGTTTAGCTGCTGGAAACACCTTTGCACACACGTTCATGTGTGTGCACACCAGTGTGACGACTGAACACGTGAGAACACTAAATATATATATATTGAGAGGAATAAATCTCATTCATTAAGCAACATGCTAATCCAATAATCTAGTAGTGAAACATAATTTCAGCCTTTAATAGGTCCATTTGGTTTAGCAAATTTCTTGCAGACTGTTTACTTTCCTTGACAAGCTTCTTCCACCTTTGCAATTTACAGCCAGTTATCTTTTTTCCAAACAATTTCGGTATATTACCATCAAGTCCCTTTGCCTTTTAACAGGAATGGCAGGAGAAGCAGAAGGGGGAAAGAATGAGGTTTCTTTCATCCTTCTCCTTCCAAGGTTGTTGCCATACCTTCCACATTTCTGTGCACACTATATTGCTTCTTCATCCCTTCATCCCTCACAATTGTTTCTTACTTGACGCTGAGAACACACACATACACAGAGGAGTTTTCCAGAACTCCTTTCTTTGAGTTTTTTCCTAATTTAGAGTGCAAATTCTTCCACAAAATATATGCTGATAAGCACACTGAGTATCATCACACATATAATCAGAACTCAAAATTAAAATAAGCATATGTGAATTTCAGCAGAGGGGACAAAGTGTGCCAAAGGGTGACAGCCAGGGTTATAGTCAGGGTCAGCTTTAGGACACAGGCAAAGTTAACAGTATCCTGAAGCCCTGCTGCACACTTTACCTATTTCAGAGACCTTGAAGCAAGACTGGCTGTAGTTTCTGCCAAAGGCAGCACTGTGGTGTGCAATGCAGGAAGAGAGACATTTCTCCTATGAATACCTAATACTACTTAAAGGAAGAACAACAAACCTGCTCTCCAGCTTCTTCCCCTGCTCAAAAGGTTTCTCTTTCCCACTGCAGAAGCAGACAAGCTGTAGTCCCCTAAAAAACAAACAAACAAAACCAAACAAACAAACAAAAAAAAAAAACCACCACAACCTTCACTTAGATCTTAACAAAATTGTTTGCACTTTCACAGTGTCCTTCATTAATACTTCCCAGTGTGTCCCACATCTTAAGTCACATAGCAAAGTACAACACAGTTTTCAAACACTTCCACCAACACAACAAATATTCCTCATCTAAAAGTGGGGTGTCCATGTCACAGCTGAGACAGACTGGGGAGCAGAGGGATTCTCCCCCACAAAGCCAGTTTAACATCAATAAATATAAATATTTTTTTATCCATTGCACTTTGAATCAGTCAAACATTTAACCTCAGCAGATTTAGTTTAAATCTCTAAGATGACACATCAGCAAAGTACAGATTATACAGGGTAAAAGTAATTAACAGATGCAAATTTATAAATCCAGTATCTCATGAACATCCATGAATGAAGTAAATTTATTTCTGTTTTCTACACAATAAGATTAGTGTTTAAATCATACTAGTCTCCTGGGCTAGCAGTGCTTTTCACATTTGTTTCAGAGTCTAATACAGCATATCTTTAACATCACAAAAACATAAACCTCCTTCCAATGCTAACTCAAAACCTTCTAGACAGTTTCAAACACCATCATTGGTCTTCGGTTTAAGAACTTAACACAGTTTTCAAAACTATTTGTAACAGATTCACACAAATGCAAAGTGAGTGACAAAGTATGTTCAGCAAGAGCTCCCTGGAACAGCTTACCATTTAAAAAAGGAAGTAGCAAATATCCTTTCTGTTTACACGTTTGAGAAGACAGCTGTTCTGTAACTTGCTGACACACTCAGGTGGCTCTACCTGCAACCAAAGACAAATTCCAACTTAGCTTTTCAGTAACAGAATAATTAAAGATATGCAAAAAAAAAAATAATCAGGTTCTGTGATCGGTTTAAAAAGCTTACTAAAACATGCATAAGCAGAATCTAGACATACTTTCAACTATTTTGAGCTAAACATTATTTCACGTTACAGCTTAGTTTATTTCAAGGAAAAAAAATAGCTTTTTAACTACAAATATCTGCAGAGAAGGTAACACACACATCAAAACTGTCGGGATGAAAAAAAAAATCTAAGATAACGGCCTGCAGTAAAGCATAATAAACCACCAGGTTTGAGTCCTTCTGGGATACTGCACAGTCAATTAAATATTACTAAACACAAACCCACTAAAACAAAAACAAACACATTGAAATAGCAATGAAAGTCTCTTGAAAAAAGTATCAGGATGTTTCCACAGAAATATTACAGATCCTAGCATCAAGAGAATATTCTGACTTACAGATGAACATTTAGCCATACACCAAATTTTTATAAAATACATTTTTTTGTGGCCTTCACTGCATGACTGAGTGCAGCAGTCCTTGCCAGAGGAGATCTATCTAAACTGGAGGCTGCCACAATCCTAAACATCTTGTGGAATTTATCTGAGGTTAAACACTTGATCTTCAGATATTCTGCAATCTACGAAACACAGTCTGTCAAGCCTGTGAGCAGGCCAGTAACAGCGCTGGTTCGTCAGACATTCCTGGCTGATAAGAAGCATACTAGCATCGACCAGCACCCACATATCTCACCTCTTCAGTAAGAGGCTTGCCCAGGACAACATTTTCTTTCTTAATGGTCAGCACTGCTTCTTTACCACAAATTTACCACAATTTGATGAAATATAACAAGGGAAAGTGTAGGGTCCTGCATCTGGGCAGGAACAACCCCAGGTTCCAGTATAGGTTGGGGAATGACCTGTTAGAAAGCAGTGTAGGGGAAAGGGACCTGGGGGTCCTGGTGGACAGCAGGATGACCATGAGCCAGCACTGTGCTCATGCGGCCAAGAAGGCCAATGGCATCCTGGGGTGTATTAGAAGGGGGGTGGTTAGTAGATCGAGAGAGGTCCTCCTTCCCCTCTACTCTGCCCTGGTGAGACCACATCTGGAATATTGTGTCCAGTTCTGGGCCCCTCAGTTCAAGAAGGACAGGGAACTGCTGGAGAGAGTCCAGCGTAGGGCAACTAAGATGATTAAGGGAGTGGAGCATCTCCCTTATGAGGAAAGGCTGAGGGAGCTGGGTCTCTTTAGTTTGGAGAAGAGGAGACTGAGGGGTGACCTTATTAGTGTTTATAAATATGTAAAGGGTGAGTGTCACGAGGATGGAGCCAGGCTCTTCTCGGTGGCAAACAATGATAGGACAAGGGGTAATGGGTTCAAGCTGGAACACAAGAGGTTCCGCTTAAATTTGAGAAGAAACTTCTTCTCAGTGAGGGTGACGGAACACTGGAACAGGCTGCCCAGGGAGGTCGTGGAGTCTCCTTCTCTGGAGACATTCAAAACCCGCCTGGACGCCTTCCTGTGTAACCTCACCTAGGTGTCCTGCTTCGGCAGGGGGATTGGACTAGATGATCCTTTGAGGTCCCTTCCAATCCCTAACATTCTGTGATTCTGTGATTCTGCGTGAAATGAAGCCCAGTGTAAAGATAAGGCTATACCACAAATGACTTGTACCAACCACAACAGACAGGAAATTAGCTCTTTCACTTTCTCATCTTTGATCTAAAAAGGAAAGATTCTCCAACCACTGACAAAGAAATCTAATATCTCTGAGAAGGAACAAATTTCAACAGGATGTCAATATTGAAGTGTTTTCAAACACCTGAAAACATTTGCTGGCAGCACTTACCATCCCCAGATCTTCACAGATAGCAATCCTAATCTCACAGTACAAGTCTTGGGTACTATCAGCCTGCCCCTTCTCCCAGTATAGCCCAGCACTCTTCTCCAGAAGTTGGGTGAACGCATCTTCACAGAAAGGCAAAGAGCTCCCTCCTCGCTCCGCTCCCAGTGCCCAGAGAGGTCTCCTAAGTGCTTTACTTAAAGGAATGCTGCTAGCTTTGCATCAAAGTGGAGACCCACTTGAGTAACAACACTTAAAATGTACCTTCCTGAGCAGACTGCAGCCACTGCAATTCCAGTTGTTGCTCACCCAGACAGTGGGGACATCACACAGCACAGTAAGATTCCAGAACATGCTTCTTGAAATAAAGAGGTATCTTAAATTATACTTTCCTGGAGCATTCAACCTCATTTCTTGTGGTTAGTAGATAGTGCTACAAAGCACAAACATCTAGACAGATGCTTTGTATAAATAAGTACCTCAGACAGAAAGCAAGCCTGTGGGCTTGTTAAAGAGATTAGTCTAAGGCTAGATGGAAAAGACAGAGGTACAGGCTTTCAAGTTAAACGCTTCACTAAAAAAAGTGGATATGATGACACGAGCAACACAAAAACATTGCCAGACAGCTAACAGTCAACATCCAAAGCAGATAGAGGACTTCACCCTGGCCTGAACAAAACCTAAGATTTTCTTCTGCTCAAACTTCTCCATAAGTACCAGAGGGTCATGCAGCTTGTATCCTGCTGTTCCATAACACTGGAGAGAAATGCATAATGGAAACATGAACGAGCACAAAACAAAAGCCCACTGAAAAATTGTTAGTCAAAAATATCACATGTACACCTAATACCACAAAAATGAGTTCCTAAGTACTAAGATTGATAAATGAAATTTAGTGGACTTCAAAATGCCAAAAAAAAAAAAACCACCAAAAAACCCACACCTGATGCTATTTCTTAAAAGGGAAAAATATCACATCTATAAAGAAGTGCAACAGGGAAGGAGGCAACAAGGTCATACTTAATGGCCTCTTACCTGGCACTGCCATAGCTGACAGCCAGCTTCAACCCCATGGAATCGGAATTATGCAGATGGTCATGGGCTGGATCAGGAAAGCAGCTGCTCTCCCCACCACACCCCATCCCAGGGCAAGACATTTTTTCATCTGGATCTAGCTGAAAGTAACCACTTGCATCACTACACGGCTAATTCCCCTATAGAATGCATGTCAGAGCAAAATGGAAAAACAGAAGAGCACTCAGATTCAACACCTGAAGACCAGAAGGCAAATCCTTCACCCTAGCAAACAGAGGGACACTTTGTGGTATAGACCTGGGCTCATGGAAATCTCACCTTCCCTGTAATTATGTTCTCCTCTGAGGCCAGATCCTTTATTTGAAAACCCATCACAGATACGAAGCTTACTTCCTTTGTAAACTGCTCTGTGATTCCTCAAAAGGCTTTTTAAAGTACAGTAATAGCAATGGAGTCTCAAGAAAACATTGGATTAATATTTGTTGAAGGTGGCCACCTGACCAATATACATGAAGAAAAAGCTGACACATTCAATACTCCAATGCGTTTTTTTTTTCCTTCAGTCTTTAGTAATACTGATAGACCTTGGGCTGCTCAGTTCCCCGAGTCAGAGGACCACGAGTGTGCAAACGGTGACTTTCCATTTGTGGACACTGAAATTGCAGGGGACCAGCTGTATCAGCTGAATGTTCACAAGTCCATGGGGCCTGTCAGGATTCACCCAAGAGTTCTGAAGGAGCCAGCGGATGTTATGGCAGGACCCCTCTACTATTTACCAAAGGTCTTGGGAGTCTGGCAAGGTCGTTGCTGACTGGCAGCTGGCCAAGGTTATTCCAAACTACAAAAAGGGTGAGAGGGAAGATCCAGAGGACTACAGACCTGTTAGTCTAACCTTGATTCCTGAAAAAATATGGAAAAGATTATACTGAGTACTACTGAAAGGGACTCGGAGAATAATGCCATCATTAGGCACAGTCAACATGGGTTCAGAAAAGGAAAGTTCTGTTTAACTAACTTGATATCCTTCTATGATAAGGTCACCTGCCCAGCAGACAAGGGGATGGTGATGGATGTCATTTCTCTGGATTTTAGTAAAGCTTTTGGTACTGTCCCTCACAGCATCCTTCTGGACTAGTTGTCCAGCTGGGGGATGAGCAGGTTCACAGTGTGCTGGGTGAAAAACTGGCTGAAGGGCACAGCTGTAGTGAATGGAACTACACCTGGGTGTTCCTCAGGGTTCAATTTTAGGGCCAGTTCTGCTCAATATATTTATCAAGGATCTGGATGCAGGAGTTGAACACACCATTACTAAGTTTGCTGATGATACCAGAGTGGGAAGTGCTGTTGACTCTTTCGAGGGACAGGAGGCCTTGCAGCAGGATCTAGACAGATTGGAGCATTGGGCTATGATTAATGGGATTAAATTTAATGAGTTAAAATGCTGGATTCTGTACCTAGAACAGAGTAACGCCAGGCAGAGGTATAAACTGGGAGAGGAGTGGCTGGAGAGCAGCCCTGCAGGAAGGGCCCTGGGGTGCTGGTCCACAGCAGCTCAACAGGAGTCAGCAGCGTGTGCCCTGGCAGCCAAGAGGGCAAACCCCATCCTGGGGTGCAGCAAATCCAGCATGAGCAGCCGTCAAAAGGGGTGATTGTACCACTGTATTCAGTGTTGGTGCGGCCTCACCTTGAGCACTGGGTGCAGTTCTGGGCCCCACAATTCAAGAAGGATGTGAAGGTCCTTCAGTGCATCCAGAGGAGGGCAACAAAGCTGGTGACGGGGCTGGAAGGAAAGTCCTGTGAGGAGCAGCTGAGGACTTTGGGCTTGTCTAGTCTGGAGAACAGGAGGCTGAGGGGCCACCTCATTGCTCTCTACAGTGTCCTGAGAGGAGGGGGAGAGGGAGGTGCTGAGCTCTTCTCCCTGGGACCCAGTGACAGGACATGTGGGGACGGTTCAAAGCTGCACCAGGGGAGGTTTAGATGGGACATTAGGAAGCATTAATTAACCAAGAGGGTGGTCAAACACTGGAACAGGCTTCCTAGAGATGTGGTCAATCCCGCAAGCTTGTCAGTGTTTAAGAGGCTTTTGACAATGCCCTTAATAATATACTTTACATTTTGGTCAGCCCTGAAGTGGTGAGGCAGTTGGATAAGATGATCATTACAGGTCCCTTCTAGCTGAAATATTTTGGTCTTAAAAACAGTTCTCTCTCACATGTACATGTTTAGGTATACATGTATTGCAGTTTAGTTTTCACTATTTATAAAGCCTTTCATATCTATAAATCTCTCTCTAGATACAGCTATATATGCATATGTCTCTACATATACAAAACCTTTATAAAGGTTCAGTAGGACACAGACTGGAAGATATTTGTGAAAAGTGTGGGTTTTTTTCCTCAACTTGAAAAAAAATCTCAAAAAGCATTTAAATTGCTTTTAGACAGACATAGGTATCACACAGATTAATCATTAAAGAGCTACCATTTATAAAATTAGAACTCAATGGAATTAAACGGTTAGTGACTCCTTACAGTTGATCTACGGGGTTCAGTTAAGGACATTACTATGTAAAGAAATAAGCAGGGTGAGAAGGGAGGGAGAGAAATTAAAGCATTTTTAACAGGTGAGACTTATGTATTTAATCATTCCATTTTACACCCTAGCTCAAGAGCTATTCTTGAGAGAGATTAGCATACTCCAGTATTAACTACATGGTTCAAATTTATCCTGATTTTTCAAGGGTTTTTTTTCCCCCCCCACTCCTGTTTTTAAAGGGCCAGACGAGACAGGCAGTTTTGCTTATTTCTTTTTTTCTTTTGAGTCTTTTTTGTTATTAACATTTTTACTTATAAGCCAGTTAAACTAAAACAGTTTTGCATGGATCTGTGACCTCAAATCTTGTTCAATGCAGAGGAGCTTAGCAGTTTAGGAAGATCAAACAAATCACAGAAATCCAGAAGTATTTGAAATAAAGTCCATTTTTTCTTTCAAAAAGAAAGCTGCAGTGGCTTAAAGCCATCATGCCTGCTGTTACCATGAGATTTTTATGGTTTTAATTAAGACCTGTTTTCATAAAAGGGAATTTTAAAACTACTTCTGCTTTGTGCTGTTTAATACAGGTAAGGAAGATAAAAGAATGAACTTCATTATCCTAATTGCACAACCTGTCCAGGTTATCCTACTGCTTTACCGTAAGACAACAAGCAAGCAGTTGATACTAACTCAAGAGATCAGATTTACCTGTTCACACTAAATATTTTCGTAAATGCTATTCTTCAGACAACTTCAATATCATTTTCAGAGCCATGTTTCTTATTTTCCAACGGGGAGGAGGTAGAAAGCAGCCAGCTGCCACAAATGCAGTATCTTACCATGAAGAGATTTTGAAAAATATCCATTTCAACTACACATGCAAGTCCTGCTCCTTTTGCCTTCCTCTATTGAACATTTTAAAAACTACAAATAATGTAATTATTTTCAAGAATTAAACAGAGCTTTACATCATGTTAGATGCAAAAAAAGATAGCTGGGATTGTACAGTTACGTGGAATAAATCTCAAAACACCTTCTTCCCCAACAGACTCCCTGTATCTGATCACTTCAAGTCAGTCCCTCTTTTTCTGCTTTTAATAAAAAAAAGTACAATACCGCATAAAATTTTGGACAACAGACCAATGGGATTTTGGGTATCAGCAGAACTCTCTTTTCCCCTACCCGCTTCTTGCTCTTTGAAAGATAAACTTGTCCAAAGGAGAGTTAGGACTTATTCTCAGGAAACTGGAACCCAAACCAGACCATTACACAGAGTGACACTGCAGTGGCAATGAGAACGCAGACAACCCCTATTCCCACAAATACAAGATCTCTCCTCCTCAGTGCAATGCTCCATTCTCTCTAGAGGGATTATGGCACTTTTATTTTTTTTAGCCAAGCCCAGTAAACTAAGATACAGCTAACTAGGCCTAAAGTATGACTAAACTTTCCCAGTTCTTGTACAGTTACAATCCAGCTGATAAATATTTCTCTACTACATTCTACCTTTTTATAAAATAGTACACAGACCTACGAGAAAAAAGTTTAACATTAAACCTTGTACCAGATGCAGTTCTGAAGAAATGAGAAGCAAAGTAAAAGGGATTATCCAGAATTCACACAAAAGTAGATGAGAACGCACAAGAGACATGTTTTCAGATTTCATGCCCCTTTGCAACTTAACATTCTTTGACATCTCTTTCTGCAGAACAGGGGAACACTGATTTAACGGCTGGAAGTGATATTATGCTATCAACAGTAAATAATTTTCATCCCAAAGCACAAGCAACTCTAAAGCAATTTATCTGTACATTAGGAACAAAAGGTATTAAAATAAAGAGCAGGTGAAAACTATTATTAGATTAGTTGAGTGACTTATAAAGCCTCCTCTCAACTACCAAGAAGCTATCTAGCAGAGACTACTCATTAATGAGGAAGAGAACTTTGCTTTCTCCAAAGCCATTAGAATAGCTGTTTCTGTCCCTGGATAAAACTGCTGTAAATTCCAATCTTACACAAAACAGTTAACTAACATTCTTTGTTTGAGCGGGAAGGGGAGCACAGGGTACCTGCAAGTGTTACATATTAAAAGGCCAGCTGTTCCATAGATCACGTTCTTTTCTATTCAGAATAACCTAAAGTTGTTTCAAGCCTAAAGAAAAAAATGTTACCCAAGCTGCTTCAAGCCTACAGAAAAAAACATTACTCGAGCTTCCCACTTTGGTCCAGTTTATTCTTTTAACACCCAGTCAGAACCATATTTAAATCAGCAAGTTCTGCATGCTCTGAACCAGCAAAGAGGATCAACACTTTATTATACACCTGCAGGTGTATAATGGGGGGTGTAGAGAGGTGTGTAAAGGGGGAAAAAAAAAGCACAGAAGGCATATTTTATAGAACAATAGCAATATCATGCAAATTAACTAGTCCACAGTGAAATTAAATTATTTCTACAGTCTTATCTTTCCTACAGTTACATTCATTTCAGTATTTTGTTCAAAGTGGATTGAAAATACTCAAAAATACACTTCTGACAACAGAACACTTGTCCTTCAAGCCTTGTATTTCAGGCAAGCTTTTGTTACAAAGTTTCCTCCATGTATTTTAGTTCTAAAATATCAGGTTGATCATCTTGAAGAGAATGTAACAACTTTCAATAACCCTCAATCAGATTCACTGGTTTTATTCCTCTAGATTCAACCCACACACTTCCTACCTTCACAGTTAAATCTCCCTAATGTTCCTCAGTCAGTGCTAAAGCATGTGATTTTTCTCCATTCTTATGCTATCCCTGTAGCTGAATGAACCTGGACAAACTTCTTTGGGTATCTGGGACTGTTCTATGCTGTATTTCTTTCTGCCTCATTGTAGAACGATAAAGTTATCTTTGACAAACAAATCAAAGCTGTTCACTGTTTATACTGTCATCCCTAAGGTTCACAAAACTTCCTTCATTGTATTTTCTAATGCTTCGTATTCAAAGGCACTAACAACCATAATTCTACCAACATGAACAAGAGTGGGGATACTCAAATTACAGATTTACAGCCATGGGTCTTACAGTTAACACCACAGTTACCATAAGCATAACATGAAGCCTTATTTATTTATATCTGAACATCAACATTTAAGTTTAGCTTTGAAAAACTTAAAAAAAAAAAAATTACAGGTTGCTTGTGTTTCTCTGGAACCGAGCAAGTTGGCTGAGGAAATCTCTTGCCAAGCTATGATTAGCATTTAGCAGCTTAAGGGCTAATGGTGCTCGCTGTTTCAACCTCAACAACCCACTGTAAGGACGCACCATTACGCTTCCAAAACCATTTGACATTTGATTCTGCTGAAAATACAGTTTTACTAAATGTTTTGAAAATAAAATCACTTCTTCCTCTTTTAGAAATCTATGGTGATGCCAGACATATGCTTGTTTTCCAAACAACAACTGTTTAAAAGAAAGAATACTCCTTCTGATGTTCCTGCCAAAAATAACATTCTGTGGTTTAAAGAAATCTGATAGCAGGCAGTTCACTCCTTTGAGGGAAGAAGGGTTTACATTTGGCAAGGGTTTACATTTAATGTCTTGCATCTATTTCCTTCCATCTGAAGTTTCTTTGGAGATGAATGCGGCAGCGGAGAGGGTTTTTGTTGTGGTTTGCTACAGTTCGGGGTGACTGTTTGTTTGGGGTTTTGTTTTGTTTGGGTTTTTTCCACATCTCCAAGCCTCCAAGCATTTCACTCCCCCTTTTAAAAAAAAATAAAATAAAATAAAAGCCATCTGTGGTTTTTACCAGAAATGACACAAAGAAGAATTTCATCATTACGCATTTCTTTCTTATGGGGAATACTAGGATATAAAAGATAGTTTGAAAGGGAAGTAGAAGACTTCAGAAGAAATGCACAGGAGGGAGTTTGCAGCAGGAGGAAGCAGAACAGAAAATCCAAATGAGGAAGTAGCACAGAACAAAGAACATCAACAGCTTCATCCTAAAATGTAGGACAGGGAGAGGAGGAGATGGACTCGGGGTTTCAGCTGCTGTTGTCACAGGCAAAAAATAAAATGTGCCCACTAAAAGTGGTTGTTCCACTGCTTTCTCAACAGTCTCAGGTTAAGAGACAGTAACAGTACACGCAAACTGGACTACATACTGCATAAGACTACTTACTATTTCTGTGCATATCAAAAAGCCACAACTTTAAGACAATGGGTTCAATCTGCTACAATATTTGACTTCATTCTTCATTCGTTTTACCAGACATCAATTAGTAACGCACAGAATCAATAACTGGACCAATTTACTAAGTGATGTAAAACATTCAGTCAACTTGAAGCAACCAACAGAAGTTCTGGAATTTTCCCCAATTGTGGAATTGTATTTACCACTTCCCAGCAGCTTTCGCAGAGTTATAAATCCTTTTGAACAGAACCTTGTCACCACTCTCCAAGATACAGAAATTCCTGACGGCTGCTAAACCTGCTCCAACATGAAGCCACCTAGTCAGCCAGCTGAGTGACCAAGAATATAATCTCCCACACGACATCAAGCTGCAGCTCCATGCAAGCTTGGAGGCCCCCAGAATTGTTAGTATGGCAACCAGAATAACACTGTTGCAAAGCATGTACCTTCTCCAGTAGAATAACAAATATTTTAGAAAAATAAGGTCAGAAACCCAATGATCTTGGATTATTTCAGATGCAACTGTTTCAGGCTAATAAATAGTCTTACGGTTAAAAATCCCATCGCTCATTAGTCCATCAACATGGACACTTTTCCTGACATTAGCAGTGCAAATCCAGCAAAGAAATTCAGCAACTAAACATTAAGTCTTTGCAGCATTATTAGCCTGAGATATAACTAAGTGTTGTTCCTAATCTTATCTATGCGCTTGTGTAGAATTACCCACCCTGAATCAAAGGATGCTTGAAATTTCAAGGTAGTCTACAAGAGTATGAGCAGTGTTTGATGACAGAAGCAAATGTTATAATAGCTACATTTCATTTGAGGGCTGAAAGACTATACACCTCAGTGCATTTTCCAACACTCCTCCTGAAGGCATTTGTACCTCACCACTCCAACATCCACGTATTCCATGCTTGCCACACACAAGCTCTAGAACTCTTTATTTGCTGTAAATAAAGTACATAAACAGCAGTACATGTATAAGTCTTCAAATTCAGCATAAAAATCAAATGTAGGCTCCATTTGAAGAGATGTGTTATCTCCTCCATGTTTGCAGCTGTTTAAGCACTCAAAGCAGCAGCAGCCAAGCTTTAAAAACAGTACTTTCCCAGGAAATAACTCTACAATAAACCTGTGCTGATACAAGTTCCAGAGAATTTCAACATTCCTTATAAAACTCAGCAGCAAGCTCTAACTGCTGTAGAAGAAAGAACTAAAAAGCCACATTTTCACTAAAGTCTCCTTTCTAATTCCGAAGTTCAAACTCTTCATTTCTTCATTCACATGTAATGAGGCAGAAGAACTTCTCAAAGAAGTGTTTCGAAAGGCTGTTTGAAGTTTCAAAAAGCTTCCCAGGCCTTCTGTTGCAGCGCACTGCTCCCCACAGCTGCCCACTGCTCTGTTAGGACAAAACCAAGCCCACAGCAAATGAATGGTTTTCCTCAGCATCATGGAATACTGACCTTTTCTACTACAGGATTTCAAAACAAACTTCAAGAAATCAATTCCAACATTTGCTGGAATACTGTTAACATGTTTTGATATATTATGCCTGTCACCCATTTCATAAACAAGCTGTCCAAGTATTACTCATTACAAGCAAAACAGTTGCTACTACGAAGATGCACAAGAAACCTGGGATCCATCAGCTGAAGAATTAAAGTTCCCAGCTATGAGGCAAGTATGTGCCTTAACGCCATTTAATCTTCCACATCACAGGAATGCAGAAGAGAAACTCCACACCTTTACCAACCTTATTTTATCAAGTCAGTTATGGATCCATGGGTTATACACTGCTGACTTGCTCTAACAGGCCTCTCCGCTCACATACACAACAGCAACCCAAACCCCACTGCCCTTACCTTACAGAAGTAAAAAACAGAAGAGACAGGTTAGCCCTTTCCAGTCTTCAAAGGAAGGCATTGCAACAAGAACAGCAGTGCTGGGCTGCAAGAAAAAGCCACTGGAGAGGGAGGAGTGGGCAACAGCTGCGTGTATCAGCTATGACTGCACACATTCACTACAAACCCTCAAATAAGGGAATAGTCACACTCAGGTGGCCATTACAGTCATCAGCACTGGAACAAATTCACCCTCAAATTCAATCTGAACCCCAGGCCCTACTAACAGCCCTGTCAATGGTATTACGCTCTGCAGCGATAAGCAGATAACAGGTTAACCAGTCCAGGGAAGTCTTTTTATATACACTTTACATAATGTTCTCCACCTATAAATACAGCAGATCTCCAGTAACTCGCAACTTATTGTCCTTTATATACAGCCTTAACATTACATTCTCTTCATGCCAGCAGCTAGACTTGAATTAAGCATTTTTATGTGATTATTCATGCTCCTCAGTCTTCACTGATGAAGTGCTTTGTTCACTTTTAGTTTCTATGAATACATCAACAATAAGAGGAAATATTTTTGCACGCGCTATCTTCTCAACAGCCGGTGAAACTCATGTCCTCTAAGGACTCTAAAATACTACTAAATTATACCCATGAGGATCATGCAGTCCAACTTCTGACTCCACACAGGGCAATCTAGAAGTTAAATCAGATACCCAAGAGCATTGTCTAAACACTTCTTGAACTCCGACTGGCTTGGGGCCACAACCACTTCCCTGGGAAGCTTGTTCCAGGGCTTGACCACCCTCTGAGCGAGGAGCTTTTTCCTCACATCCAATCTGAGCTACCGCAACGCAGCTTTAAGTTGTTCCCTCGTGCCGCATCAACAGACACCAGGGAGGGAAGTCCAGCACCTCCGTTTCGCTCTCATGAGAGCTGCAGACAGCGGTGAGGTCACCCTTGGCCTCCTACAAGCTGAACAACCCCACTGCCTTCAGCTGCTCCTCCTGACTCATGCCCTCTACTCCTTTCACCATCTCTGTTGCCCTCCTTGGGACACACTCTAACATTCTGGTATCCTTCTCATACCGTGGAGCCCAAAACTGTTGGTATATTTTATTCCAATGACCTCTGCCTTCATAATCTACCAGCAAACGGAAGGCTGACAGAGGACTTCAGAATCACCGTATGTATAGATTCTAGTGCAAGTACACGTTCAGATACCAAAAACCTGACCCTAAACACATTAATGCATAGTTAGAACAGCCAAACAAACCTTAAGTATGCTTTTAGACCAGCACAGGAGGAAATATAACCTCTGCACAAGCCTCCAAAAAGTTTGCTTCATTTAAACTTAATGGTGATGTGTATTTTTCATCATTGTAAACTTATCTGTGCATGCTGCTGTGTAAGCAAACAACGCTTGATAGAGTTTTACCACAATAAACTATTCTATAGTTTCCGTATTGGGCAGATTTCCACAACAGGGATGCACAATAAAAGCTCATGCCAAAGCAACAGTGAAATAGAGTTTTGATTTATGGAACTAGAGAGAAAACAAGCCAAGCTGTAATTCTGTGCACAACATTTCAAAGTTTCATTTTTTTCTTGTCCTGAAGAAAAATACATTTAAGTCAACCTAAAATTCTGGTTTTGACAGATTAATGGAAGTTACGACTGTCTTAGCACAGGCTACTTCTATTTATATCAATTATGATGACTGTAAAATATGAACTCCAAACAGATTCAAATTACCAGTGATATCTATACATACTTTATCTATGTCACCAGCAGTTTAAAATTGCATTATATTCTGAAGACTATTATAAAACCTAAGTATCTACAGAATGCAAGATTAACTCAAAAACTAAAGCAAAAATATCTGCATGCCAGTCATGTCCAAGCCACGTATTTTAGTTATATTATTATGTTCACTAACGCTTAGCCAATTCCCTAACTCAGCACTCAGTAGTCTGTGTCAGTTCTTTCCAGTTCTTCTTACCAAAACACTCTTGCAAGGTTTGCAGTTATTAATGTTTAGCAGAAAACCTACACATTAGGTATAAACCCTTTGAGAGTATACAAATAACAGGGAAATATTTTGCTGTGTTGTTTTTGTTTTAGACTGACATCTGGATTTAAAAAACACAAACATCAACCAAGTTCAACCTGAATAATGCTCAATTTTTCTCCTTCTAAGATGTACTTTAAAAATACAAAATATGGCTAATTCTGAGTTGAAGCATGCCTTCTCAAGTGGCATGAGTATAATGAGTATTAAAAATAAAATATTAAATAAATTGGGCATAAAGATGCTCTACGCTTAATAGAAACACACGTCCCTTATCACTGTATTTGGCTATCAAATTACTCAAAGAATACAGAGATGATATTCATAACTAACAGGGAAGGAGCTCCATGAATCTTGAAAGGCTACACAGAGAGATCCACTATAAAAAAAATCCCAAACACATCCAGTGATCAATTCTAGACCCAGAAAACATCATTAATTTAATAGCAGAACATTTCAGTTTGTGAAAGAAAAAACTAATTTGCAACGTGTTGGAATTCAGAACACCTATAAATCCCTAACACAAATAAATTTGTATTTGTTTCATTAAAAAACACACAAACAAGAAAGTCCAACAAATGCTTACAATATTAACAAGCATTCAACAAAAATTCTCCAGCTATCTCACCTGCCAAAAATAAAGGAATCAAACAAACTAAGCTCCTAGTTCACAGCCTAAATGAGCACGAAGACTTTCACTTTGATCTCCAGATGCTTCTACACACAAATGTCTTAATTTTTTTCCCCAACGTTTTGTTTCCTCTTTTGGCACATGAAAAATAAAGTACATTTATCAGCAGCTGAACGTATTTCAGTTAACGAAGTTTTCAAAAGAGGGGTAAAAAACAATAGTGCTTTTCCAGTTAAAAAAATAGCACAGTGCAACACTCCAACAGCTTTTACAACAGGCTGGCTTCTGAACAGTTAGATGTAAAGAACGGTAAGTGCGAAGGAGAGCACTCACAGGTTAAAGTTGAACAAATAAATCTGGTGGAACTTCAGGTTATTTTCATTCAGGTTATGCCTCTAAAGGCAGGCTAAGTTCTCAGGAACACAACTTGCAGCTCTGCTATGGAGCTAAGGCTCAAGATTCCTCCACTTAATTCTTAGTAGAGTCACTGTTTTTCTTACATTACGGGTATTCAGTATGTGAATCTTCCACATGGAGAAGTTAATACTCACCCCTCTACCTTTTTCTCTGTTCTTTTAAGAGAATAGGAAGTTACAATCTATGACCCACAGAATTCCTCATACAAGGAAGCTTCTGAAGGCAATGTACAGTTCTATATAACACTGGAAGACCTGCATTTGTAATCTGATCCTATCAATGATCTTCATATACTAAACAGCTTTAAGATTAGCGAACTAAGAAACGAGCCTGATAAGAACAACTTGTCCCCATCAGTACTGTAAATTAATCTCTTTCTGCTATTGAGGTAATTCACAAAACTTAGTACCATAACCCACGGGACACACATAGCCTGGCTAGTAACTGATGCTAGTAGTACAATTCACCCGAGGCAAAGCCTGTAGCTCAATATCCCATGCAAGCAAACACAAAATAAAAAGAAGTCACAGTAAGGACCACAAGAAGTCCAAAAATTTTAATCCAAGTCCCACATGAATGAGGAAGATAACACTACATCATATTTGAATTTAAAAGGCCAAAAAGTGCTGCATTATACAACCTATATCAGATTCAAGCACAGTTACAAGACCGTATCAAGTACACACCAACTAAAGACAGACTCGCAAGAGCGGGCTGCAATTATTATAACTGCAACAACATTTCTCGCTCATTCCTCACTAAAAGCAGGCAAGAGAGCTCTGGAAGACAGTGCTATGGGAGGGCTCGAAAGAATTTAACTGCATATATTTATATATACAACTGCATATATTTACCTTTTTACATCACAAGTCCACCATGAAGTTCTCTCAAGGCTCTTTCCCACTCCAATAACTACAAATTACACCAAGATGTAACTGTTCATGCAGGAAGCTTAATCAAAAATGGAAGACATGCAAAGGCATGAAAGCTAATTCACTGTCCAGGTGACACTGACTCAGTGATTTAAACACTCAGCTACCATCAGCTCTTCTGGAACTCTTCAAAGAATCCACTCTAGTTCGGTTTGGTTTTTAGAAATCCTGTTCTGCTAATCACTGTATATAAGAAACTTCAAAATAATATTCCTCTCATCTGTCACAATATGGCTTTTCTTCCTCTTTCCTCCATACAGGACTATTGCCTGCAGACACCGTTATTCTTGTTTCGGAGAAATACATGGCACATAGCTTCTCACTGAAGAATAAAGTAAATAAACCTGAGCTAAAGTAGTTACACCAAGGAGCAGCTGGTCTCCAAGAAGTTTATATTACTACTCCTAAAATCATAATCCTTTGAGACACATTGTGCAGACAAGGCATATACCGAAAAATAAAGCAGGTCTATGCTGCTATTAACTATGAAACATCATGTGTGTTGTACCATATAAATCAAAGATGAAGCCTCAATAACTTACCCTGCTATGAAAGACCCTTTATTTAAAGAACAAACAATCCTATTTCTGACATATAAAGTCATCTTTCTTTACTTCCATGGACAAACAGGAAGATTAGCAAAGACGTCACAATTTCAGTAGCATTGTGTATAATCAAGACTATTTCAGTATCTGGGTTTTATTTTTTACCTTATTTGAAGAAAATAGCCATGAAAAAGGAAAAAACAAATGACTGGTTCAATTATATATTATTTCATGCACAACAAAACCTCGGTGTTCACCGCCTAATAACTACATTTACACTGCCACTAGCAATACAAACACAAAACCAACCCTCTAGCAAACAATAAGAAAAGTTTGCTTTGCACAACTCATCCCCAAAATTCAGCTGGAAATAAATGGAGCTTCCACAGTGCTCAAGGAGAACATGGTCTGGTCCTGGTCTCAACTGAAGAGCTGCAGATAAGGCATCCTTCTTACAGGACTTACTGAAAGCCGCCTTCTTTCTGAGTAAGAATGACCCAGGGCTTTTATTTCAGTGCAGGCAGATAACTGTCCTTACATCTTAGTGTATCTTCTTCTGATGAGAACTTAAAGGCAAAAGTAAGCTCTAACTGAACACTCAACAAAGCCCAGTTCCACAGCTCAAATATGTGATTTAATCTTGAATCTTTTAAGTTTGCAAGCGTTGTAATTTTAACAGGTTTCTAACTTGGGTATTAGTCTACATAATTATTCCATATCATATCACCCTCCCTATATTAAAGACAACACAACTTAGCATCTGAGCCACAGATGGCTGTAGCTTGAGAGAGTGTGCTGGAGAACTTGCCTTCTTCAAGCACACGCTGTTAGCTACTATGAAAATACTGTACCAGCAATTTCAAAACAACAGTCTGTCTCATTTAAATGAATACTTTTTGATTCCCTAAATAAAGCTTTGAAAAGAATAAAAAAGAAAAAAAAAAAGGCCAGTCTTGCATGATACACAAGGCAAAACAACCTCCTTTTTCACCCTCAGATTTCAAGTCTCTTGAAGTTCCTGGCTGCTTTCATAATTTGCCTCCATCTTTTTCCAAAAGGAATATTTTCCCCTCATTCCCTGTAGTTCACAAAAGCAGGACAAAAAAACACAGCTAGACAGCTTTTTCCTATTCCTGCACAAACAGGGCACAAACTAAACCATTTGTGCTTTGAAGTATTTTCTATCAAGGAATCTCACAATTGCATCCAATAACCTGTCACTCAAGTACTGGCCCCACTTCACAGACTGTTGCTTAGTCTAAAATTATCAGTCCTTCTCTTGTTAAGTTACCTGCAGGGATTACTGAACTGTATCAGAAAAAAAACGAAAAAGAATAAGTATTTCTTAACCGCTTTTCAGATAGTGTTAGACATGCAGCAGTTGCAATAAATCCCTGTGTCCACACGCCTGCACTCACTCAGATTCACAGCTGCTTCTCGGCGACACATTCACTTCAGAAACATGTGGAGAAAAAAAAACAAGTAATCTGCGAAAACCACGAGTAGAAAAAAAAAAAGGGGGGGGGAGCTTAAAAGTTCCTGAGCTGTCAAGGACTCCAAGCACCCTTCAAAGCCAAAGACGATTAAGTACTTAAAGACCGCTGGGCACCAGAAGAGACTTGCGGGTGTCACGCCGCGGTGCAGGTGCGAGGTCACTCGCGGGGAAACACGAGTGGGGCAGAGGCCTCCGAGCGGGCGGTTCTCGGGGCTGGGCGCCGTGTTCCCCGCTCCCGGTCGGCGCGGTCGCTGCGGGAACACGGCGCCCAGCCCCGAGCACCGCAAGTTCCAGGGCCTGTTCCCCGACCCCACGCCGCGGGAGCTCCGCAACCCGCGCCGGAGAACGAAAGGGGGACGGGGAACGCGCCCCGCGGCTCTGGGGACCGGCGAGGGGCCGAGACCGGCAGAAGGGCTCGAAACAAAGCGTCCCCTTCCCGGCTGAGGCGGGAGGGCCCCGGGACGGACAGCGCAGCCCGATCCGGAGAAGCGCCGAGTGACCCTCCGCTGCCCTCATCGCGGCTGTGACGAGAAAGGCGCCGCGGCCGTGCTGAGGGGGCTCCCACAGGGTGATTATCCCGGCGGGCGGGCGGCGAGAGACCGCTAGAAAGCGGCTGGTCCCCCTCAGAGCCCCTCCCGACAGCCGCCGGGCTCTCGGGGGAGGGAACGGACCCCCTGAGCGCCGCCGCTGACTGCCCCGCTGCCGCGGCTGAGAAAAGCGGGAGCGCGGCCCCGCACCCACCTGGCACCGCGCTCCGTCCCATCCCGCGTCGCCGCCGCTCAACCGCTCCAGCCGCCGCCGGCCGCCTTCGCGGGCTAAGCCTCCGCGCCCCCGCCGCCCCGCCCCTTCAGCCTCTAGCCCCGCCCCCTCGCCTCCCTTTTTGCCGTGCCAGGAGGGGCGGGGAAAGGCCCGCCAATGGGAGCCAGTGCTTCACTGCACACATTGCTGATCGGCGTGAAAATCACCCAATGAAAGTGCCAGGAGGACGGGGAGGGTTGTCAATCAGTGGCCACTACCTGGGGTTCGCAAGAGGCCGGGCGCGGGGGAGGGGGTTGTGTCTCGCTGACCAGTGCGGGAGCGCCTTCTTCTCCCTCTCCGCCGCGGTGTGGCCATAGAAGGGTCCGGAGGCTGCCCTGGGGCTCCCGCCGCGGGGCCGTCTGCCCCCGGGATCCACGTGCCCCTCAGGAGCAGACGCCTCTTCTCCCGGCCCCAGCGCCACGCTGACCCCGGCCGCGCTCCGAGCTCCGCCGCGGGGCCGCGCTCATCCCGCTCCCCAACGGGCGGCTCGGCAGCCTGACCGCGGGGCCGGTACCGAGCAGGGATCCCCCTTCCCTCGGGGCTGCGGCTCCCCCGCACGCAGGGCGGGGTGCGGGCTGCTGTGGCCCGGTCACACCTCCCCCTTCCCAGCACCTCTCCGGCCGCCCCTTCCCCACCCAGCCCCACGCTTAGGGCCACCCGTGCCCGGTCCGTCACCGCCATCGCATCCGTCCTGGGCCTCCCCCTTTCCCCGTTGCTCATGGGGCCTGCACTCTCATCCACCCACTGGCATGGCCCATGGCCCCTTTTCCGCCTGCTAGACCCCTGTGTCCTCATTCCCAACAGCCACAGCACCGCCGGCCCTGGCGACCCAGTTCCCACTGACTCCAACTTCAGGTCACCGAGCCCCCAAGAGGTTCACGTTCATACAGACACGCACCCGCACCCCGGCAGGGTTCGGTGGTTCTGGGGTGGCCGCAGGGCCTGTGCCCGGCCAGGCAGGGCAGGGCGCCCTGTGAGGGCTGCAGCTGCTGCCCCAGCCCCAACAATGTGCCCTTTTCTGCTTCAGATTCATCCTTTGTGGTTATCCCTGGAACCGAGGCTTTTGTTGCTCGCTGCAGAGCCTTTAGAAAAAAAATAAGTTGGACTTTATCATGTGAATGAGATTTTAGGGGGAGTGAGGGGATAGAACGATCGCCAAACAAACTTTAATGGCCCAGGGCACTTCAATAAATAATCACAGCCGAGAGCAGAGGTTATTGAACGCCATCTCGAGTCAATCATCTTTGGCAAATGAAAGTTTACTGAACTCAAACCCAATTGTACCGCTGGCCTCAGTTACCCACACTTTACATTACGGGGGGATAAAGCAAAGTTGTGGGCTCACAAGCGCCTCTTTTAAAAAAATAGTACATAGTATTGCTTGTAGTTTGAGAAAAAATATTCGTATTTAAGATACCAATATCGGTCGTGGTAAGAAGCAGCAGCTGAGAACAATTGCTGTAATCACTCAAGGTTACATGGCAAACAGCAGCCAGCCAGCCGTGCGGCTTTCCTGTGCTTTGAAGTGCAGATGGTGACAGTTTTATGATCACTAACAAAGCAAACAGAAAATAAGTCTTTAAGTAGTATAACCGCAAAAGAAGGAAGCACCAGTCTTTTTCCACAGCATGAGGGCTCACTAGGAAAAAAAATCCTAACAGGAAAATAGACTCCAGTTTTTGAGAAAAAGTCATTCTATTCAGAAGAGGAGTATTTTCCCTAAAACACGTATGCAGCAAGAAAGATTAAACTCTCTAGAATAAAACAGGAAAATAACCTGTAATTGTTAAAACATGTCTTAATTCATACTCATTCAGTGATGCTTTTTCGTACTGAAAATGATGTCTTGAGGTTCGAAAAATATCAATTTGAAACAGACCTAGCACTACCAGTAATTTTTTTCTGGTCCATCAATACAAGTAAGTAGCCTGTGTGATGCAAGGTATTAATGAACATTTATTTTGTTCCAGCTGCGTTCCAGGCACTTGGATTCCTTCTCAGCTTTTGTTTTTCTCCTCTGTATTCATGACATTTTTAATGCTATTTTTAATAATATCTACATCTTGTAGAAAGGGAACTCAGGCAGAGCTTTATTACTGCTGGTTTGACCTTGCCTAAGAATTTGCAAATAAGGCAAATCTGCCAAAAAGTTTTCGTTTAAGCTGTACTGAGTTTTCAGTAAGAGACAAAAAAAAAAAAAAAAAGGTTAAATTATCTGCAGGGAATAATTTGATGAGCTTTTGTCCTAGCTATTATTATTTTTAAGTGAAATCATGCTTCAGAGAAGTCCTCTTAAGGCAGTAGATTCAGGTTTGAACTGAGACGCCGTGAGATGTCCAGGATTGATCTTTCTTCTATTAATTTCACTTGAAGACAGAATCAGACTTCAGATGGTAATGAAAAGGGAGGGTTATTGGAGACTGAAGCCAAGATGAGTTACTGGAAATGAGCATGACATTTTTTTAATATCTGCTTATAAAATCACCTACTTAGGTCAAATTGATAAGGACCTCCTTTTCTTGAATAGCTAATTTCACAAAAAAGGTACAGCATAAGGAGAAACAATATTTTAAAAGTCTGTTATACTGCTTGTTGCTTCCTGCTGAAGAGCATATTTTGTGATACAGAAATCTTTTTGTCTTTCAGGAAACACAAAATTGCTGAATAATGTTAAAATAAATAGTGTAACACAAATGATTTAAATCTTCACCAGTAATCATTACAGCATCTCTCATTATTAATGGGACATTGATGGGCCCCTGAAGAGTGTCTTGCTGAATCAGCTTTTGAAATAAATTGCTTTCCCTCCAGCCACAGCCACACCCCAGAGAAAGGGGAACCGTGTCTTGGTGGAGGTAATTGATTTAGGACAGCTATGGATGTATGCAATGCAGAACATAAGATGCTTTATGAGTTACTATGTCTCTGTTAACAGAGTTTATTTTCCATTAACACAGAAGTATTAGGCTTGCTAAGTCTGAGTGTGTCTTTCTCATAGTCGTCTTATTTTCAATATTATTGGTATTTCCATACTATTCATATTTTTCAGGAATATCTGCCTGAGACTGTTAACTATCTTGCTTTTTGTTGTTGTTGTATTTTTAGTATCCCTGGATCACTGGAGTACTGACAGACTGGCAAAGTATATGAAGCCAAGATGCAAGTAGATCCTCAAAGGAAACATGCAATATGAGTTCAAAGAGGCACTGTGTAATCAATCCTGACAAAAAAATGCAGGCAAACAAGAACAAAAGGAAGCCTAATAACTTTTCAAGACAGCTACTTTCATCAACTCAACAAGAGTTGTAATTCTGCCAATTAATAGTAAGGTCCATTAACTGTAAGTCATAAGAACTATTTGCTGTGCAAAGCACCCATTTTTCTTTGCAGGCTCTGGCACTTTGGCTGAGCAGTGTAGCAGGATGTTCTACAAAAGGGACCAGTGATCTGTAGTGGGTGTGGACACAGTCTCTTAATGGTTTTGTGGCATCATCAGCTGAACGAGCTCCTGTTTTAAAAATAAACACATGAAAGACATGATTCCAAGCTCCTGGGGAGATTAAAAAATCATATTACAGAAAGCTGTAATTAGTAATAGACTGTTGATTTAGCAGCTGTACAATGCACGGCACAGCTAGAACTAATGGGATGAAGCTCAGAAACAAGAACCGTGGGGCGAATTTCCAGCCTGAAAGAAGAGAGGGTCAGCTCACGAGAATAGTTGGGATTCTATAAACTGGACTGTGTGAAATGTTTCCAAATGTGCTGTACCACTGTTCCATCAACTAAGGATAAGCTAAATTTCATTTCTCCTGCTTGGATTCACTATAGACATATGCTTTTTACAGACCCAGTGGTCATTTCCAAAACTTCTGTGCCTTGTATTATGACCACATTTAGGAGATAAAGGTAGGAGAGCACCAGAAGATAATTAAATGCATGAATATCATATAGTTTGGATGAGGTGAGACAGATTTTTATTGAGATAACTCTTCAAAAATATATGTAAATTAACTGCAAATAGAAAAGTTCACAGTAAAATTAAATAGGGAGAGTAAGAGATCACTTAATCCACTCTCCTGTGCCAAGGCTGGATAAATGGGAGATATACAACTATGTATTGTTGTATGTTTGATTATTTTAAGGTATTTAATCTAAAGCAGAGAATTCCACAATTTTCTCTTGTATTCTTGCCTGGTGTTTATTGTCAGAAAGTTTTTACTAGTGTCTAATATAACTCTTCCTTGATGTAATTTTACCACGTTATTTTCTCGTGCTATCCACAATGGACATGAAGGCCTGATGACAACCTGTGATTATTTGAAAGCTTACCGTGTCTCTCCAGTCGTTCATTCAATAAATGAAACCTCTAGCTCTTCCATTCTTGCCTCAGAGGACATGTTTTCTAATTCTCTGGTCGTTTTCCTTTCTTCCTTTTGGATTGCCTCCACATTTGCTGAAGTTCACTGCACAGAACTAGACACACAGCACTCAATAGCAAAGCCACATGTTTGCTTTTACTGTAATAGTATGACATTGTTGATACATATTCTACTTCTGAGTCACTGTAACCTCAACATCTTTTTCAGCAAAACTTCTGCCTAGTCAGCTGTTTCCCATTCTGTGTTAATGCACTTGATTTTTCCAGATTAAGTGCAGACCTTGCATTCTCCTTTTTGAAGTTCATCCTGGCTTTTTTTGACCAGCTGTCCCATGTGTCAGGATCATTTTGATTGCTACTCCACCAGGTTTGTGACATCTGCAAATGTGCTAACCATGCTGTCTACTTCATCATCCAGGTCACTGAAGTGAATATGAAACATTACCAAAGCCAGGACACATTCTTGGAGAATCTCAGCCAACAATTTTCCTTTGTAACAATGAACCTTTGAGAACTATTCTCTGATTACTGCTTTTCAAACAGTCTTCTCCAACTTCATAAAAGAGTGTGATTCAGACACGTCACATAGCAATGTAAAAAAAGAAATCTGTCTATACCAACATTTTCAAGGGACCTGAAGTTAAACATTTCCTTGAAATTCATGTTTATATTGAAGTTGATTACTTACGTCCTGTATCTAGTATAGAATATTTATATTTGCACAAGAGACACAAAATGGTGTTTCAGAATTGTCAGTGAAAGCCAGGCATTTTGGACACCAGGCATACAAAAGCTGGATTTTCACTCATGTAAGTCCTTAGATTTTGAGCATCGGTAAGTAATTTGTACTTGGGCATTTGCTCACATGACTGAGAGTCAACATTACTTTTACACAGATTGGAAGGCTTCCTTCCCTCTCTAATGCTCCAAATTATCACTTCCCTATGCTTCCCCAGTATCCCTCAGTAACGTATCTGAGAGTATGGCATTCATCAGAAATAATAGCCTGAAGTTGAGCAATGAGTTGGGTGATATTACAAAATTTTGCCTAGACTTTGTCGAGAGTGTGATATTATCACTGTAAAACCTGTCCAGTGATACCTGGTGTGAGAGAGAGACTTTGGCTGTCCTCAAGGGGTTTCAATGCCCATCCTACCCCCGCAAACAACTGTATTGCTCTAAATATATTTTTCCATCATAATCCCTCCAAAAATTTCCTTCTTCGGCAGCTCCAGCCGCTGTAGACTGAGCTCCTCTTTTGAGCAGCCCTCTGGTGAAAGAAGATGCCCTGAATAAGGCAGAGCTGAATGAAGATCAAAATTAAAAGCAAATTTATTTCCTGCTTCAGAAGTAATAGTGATTGTGCCTTGATCAAAAAAGCCACTAGATATTAATTTTGAAAAATAATCAATGCAAAGGTTAGATCCTCATCAGGGTGTTAAAATAGTTGAAATGCTGTCAGTGTGAAAGACTAGCTTTCTAAAAATAAATAGAAATGAGACGGGTATTTGAAAACCAACCAACTTTTTTACAAGGCAATGCTTTATGCATAATTAATATGTCATTGGGGGATTTTTCAGCAGATAAATATAAAGCTAAACTGTTTAATTATCAAGATAATTTCAGCAACTTATTACTGCATCATCTGGTAGGACAGACTTCTGCAGTAGTCTAGAATGTTACTGAAATTAGCTAAAACTGAGATCCAGCTGATAGTTTAAAATTTAAAGCTTGAAAATGGGGGGAGAGAAAGGCTAATTTTCTTAGACACACTTTTAATCTTGAAAACTAAAATATTTCCTTGTAATGAAGTTTGGAAGTGCTATCTTGATTGGATTTCTTTTGTGAAGCGTATTCTTTAGTTGTGCTTAACAGCAGAGCTTCAGCATGTGAATTCTCTAGCTTTTATTCTTCTTTTTGGCTGAAGCTAATACAATTTAACTATTTTGCATTGGAAAGCAAGGCAAATCATGCTCTTCCTCAAAACACAATACACATTTCGTTGTGCAAAGTTGAAGAGCAATCACTGTGTTAGGTTTCCATCTTGCACATTGTATCCTAAGCCTCCCGTTGTCTCCAATTACACTTGTGTACCCACAAAGCATGAAAGATGAGTCTCTTCAGATATCAGTCATGGGTTCAGTCCAGCTGATTGCAAAGCTCCCTTGCCCTTGCGTTATCGTGAGACCTTTTGGGTGAGCTACATGGGGTTTGAATAATTCCACCTCTACTTTCTGGGTCAGTTCGCTCCTTTATCTGCAGGATGAAACCTTATATTAAAAGAGCATGAAAAATATCATTTTGTGGGGGTCTTAACTCTGTCTGAAAGCTGCATGGATGCCTACAGTCTCCATTCTCATATACAATTCATACACAAGTTCCCCAATGCACAAGCAAATCTTATCAGTGTGCACGCAAACTGGAAGAGGCAAGAGGCATTGTGCTGCACTCTGAAAGCTCCGTGTGTCAAAAGGGACAGGAGTGCAGAGTCCCAACAGTAATTAAGCCTTGCTGGGAAATCAAGCATACGTCGCATAGAATAGGCTGTCTCTTCTGTTTTCCTTCACTCCGTCCCCCACCTCAGCCTCATTTTGGGTAGAAAGGAATCAAAATGAGAGGGGTGTTTTAAATGAATCTTAACAGCAGCTTTTCAGTTGTAGGAAAATCTCTTATTTGGATAACAGTGTTAGATGAGGAGTTCTTAACTGGTACAGGAAAGAAAGAAAAGCAACCTCAGCAAGACAGAACAAAAGCCTGTCAGAATAAAAACATCTCAGTTAACCCACAGAAAGGGTGACTGGGAGATTCTATGAGAGAAAGAGAGTGACAGAGCCCGTATGCGATGTAGGTGCTCGGGGAGGTGAGGCAGAAGGGAGAAATAGAGGCTATTTGCTCATTCGGTTTTAGCTGGAATCAGAGGTGACTGTCTTTCCTACCATACATCAAACTGAGCTCCAGAATGTGGGAACAAAAACAGTTCAATACAGATTGTCGGCAGCTATGTCTTTTTGATTCTTCTTTTTCAGCCGGTGCCTCATGGGAAACCTCCTCTACCACCCTGCAAGAAAAAAACAACTGTCATTACATACCATATTTTCCTCATTATAAGGCACTTAAAGAACAAGAAAAAGCCATCTGCTGTAACTTGGCTGCCCTTTCCATTTTAGGTTAATCCACATTTCTGGCTTTTTCATCATCGTTCCTAATTAAATCCTTCTCCAAAACAAATTTAGATTGTTTTACAATTTTTATTTAAACCTCCTTATTCAATTCCAGTCCTTTTGGCAAGGCACCTGACAAAATCATCATATCTTATATGTAATATTTCTGCCTAAACTTTGTGCACACAACTGATTTTCCATTTTTATATTGATCTTTGAGGAAAAGGACTGCAAGCTCCCATGTGACTGATGGCCCTAGCTTTGTGCTGGATGCTGGAGTACAATGGCGTCATAGCATACCTCAAATTTTAAATACTTCCTTGTACAGAGTTCTTGTGTGGAGCTTTCTGTTCACTTGCACTTTACATTTCTGGGAGTCTACTAGAAGAAGCTGTTGTATTGTGCTTTGTACAGTCAGAGCATTGCACCATGTCCTGTCTCTTAGGGAGACGTTTGATTTTTGTGCTGCCGAGTTCTATCTATTGTGCCTTAATCTAATACAAAAGTATCTGTGTAGAGAGCAGAATGATGGGAAATGCTTGCCCTGGAGTTCTAATGCTGTCTCTTCTATTTCAGTCTTGTTAATGAACAGCAAAACAAAACAACAAGCCGACAAGTCTGAGCTTCTCTTAGATATCACAGCAGGCACATGCAATGGCTTCTCTGAGGCACACTGATCGCTTTTACCACATTTACAGCACTCTAATAAATGCTTCTTGGAGCCGCTCCAGGCAATTGTAATTAATTCTCAGTGGGATGCTCATAGTGGTCACCTCGGATCAGAAAGGTCAGGACTTTGTCTGTGCTTTTACAACATCAGTAAAAATTAAATACCCACTTTCCCCAAAGGTCATCACAGGCTGAATACGCTAAACGATCCATCTCAATCAGTTTCCCATTCCCTGCTGTTTCTCATTATTTCTGCGGTTATCCTAAAAATTAAAAGTAAACACACAAACAAATCGAAGTAGAAGCCATTTGTAGTGTTGGTCTAATCCTCTCTCCTGTGCAAGCAACTGATGAAGATGCAGACAGGAAAAGCGAGAGAGACCCATGAACGCATGAAGAGCCTTTCACCTATAGGAACTCTGGCTTTAATTAATCTCCCTGCCTTCTTAGGGTGGCTAAAAGAGGAAAATCCAGGCTGGCAGACATCTGTTGCTCAGCGAACGCAGCGGTAATCCAAGGTGAAGGCCTGCGGAACCTGAAGGAAAAGGCTCCTCCAGCTGCCGGCTCGGCCCGGCCCGGGCGCGGTGCGAGGGGCGGCTCCGCTCAGCACCATGGACAGGGCGCGCCCCGGCCGNCGGAGGCTGCGGCGCCTCCTCCGACCCCTCGGAGCCGCCCCCTTCGACCCCACGGGGCCCCCGGGCCCGGCCGCCCTCTCGCAGCCCCGCTGGCGCAGGCCCGCCTGGCCGCCGGCCGGGAGGGACAACAGGCTTGGCGACACGTGTCGGTATTTACTGCCTGCGTTTTATAGCCAGGGCTCCGCTCTGTTCTCCACAACTTGTCATGGCCTTTGAAAACGGCAATGTGAAATTCGTTGTGAGTTTTCTTTCTGTTCCTTTGCTTTCCTTTTCTTTCTTTCCTTTTTTTTTTTTTTTTTTAAATGCAGTGTATTTTGAAGCTCTGCTGTCTTGCAAAGGAGACCTCAACACAAGAACACAAACAAAGCACAAAAATAAGGAAGAGTAATAGAGCAGTGTGCGCCCAGTCATGGGTGAAATAAAATGGGTTCTGGACTGTTCTAACTATTCAGATACTCAATACTACATTCTTTCTGCAGGGGCGAACATCAATCAAATTTTTCTCAGTGACACTGGTGTAAATCCAGGTGCTTCTTTCAATATCACTGGTTTCTCTTTCCAGTGCCAGAGGTCAAATTTGACTCTGGTGATTTTATTTAAAAAAAAAAAATCTCATTTTTGCAGTAAATTTTTTCCTTCTTATTCTACAGTATTGTTCCCTTATCTGACAAATATTAGTTTATTTCACTGTCATGGCGGAAATTCTGAACACACTATCACTTCTTTCAGAAACCATGTAATTTTACTTGTAAATGGCAAGTCCCATTGCTCAGCATGGGAAGTGCCAGCCTCAGGGCCAAGGCAGCGAGGCTCGCTGGAACAAGTGCAGTAAAGAGTCTCCAAAGATTACCAGACACTGGGTGTCATTACACAGGTAATTTCCCTTGGGACACTCTCCATCTCTGCTCATAGGCTTCTCATGAACTCCTCCAAATTCTTCATCTTAGCCTCACTCTCCTTACACCAACCGCCGCTTCCTTCTTCTTCACCCTGTCCTCACTTGTGTGCAGCATCTCTCACTTTTTCTCTTTAGTCACTAAACCAGCAGAACAGAAAATGTCCAAGCTTCGCTTTTTCCCCACTGCCCCGCTTCCCTCAAAAAGATAGGGAGCCTAACTAAGGTGGATCCCAACATGTTCTACATGATGGCCTCAGGGATATGTCTCTTACATTTTTCTTATCTTGACTGCAACTCATTTGGCAATCGAACTCCAAACAGGACACTCTCAGTGGATCTCTGGGTGCTGCTGAAGAACAAATGAGAATGAATTCCCTGTCTTCAATTTGTACACAGGATAATTTCGTTTTCCATCAAATAGTGGTCTTGTAAGAGATGCAGACAGATGATGGACTCTGGCTCGTGTTTATTATATGAAGTGCAACAACTCTTACGATGCATCCCTCCCTCTCTGCTCTATCCACCTATTGATTCCCATCACATAATTAAATTGTAAACTCTGAAAGGGAAAGCCATCTTTCATTTCAAGTACTGATCAGTGTCTAGCCCACCAGGGCTCTGAGCCCTTATTAGATCCCTGGTAGTGCTGCAATGCAAATATATGGGAGCTGCATCTACCCACTCACTGGCCCCAAGACTCCATGCTTGCCTAGTGCAGGAGATCTTATATTTCAAATAACACAACAGCCAGAGTGACAGATCGTTACAGTGCCATTGTGTGAGAAGTGTTGTTATGAGTATAAAGGATTGAGCTGGTTATTAGTCATCTCAAAGCATTTTACACAAGCACAAACATAAATGACAGCACTCCATCCAGTTGGGTAATTACATTCTGCCACAATAAATTCCTTCTAAAATTTCTACCAATAATAGTATTTTTCACTTCCAGTCCTAAACTTCGTGCTTTGTTACTTTACACCACTAAACAGCTGATGTATTTCTCTTCTGAGGTGATCAATTGCCTTCTAAGGAAACTCAGATGTACACAGAGCTGCACTATATTCTTTATGTAGCCATCAGAGAACTCTATAAAGCACTTCATATTAAATTATGTATAAATGCACAGTTTTCTTACTCTGAGGAAAATGCATTAATGATGTTTAGCAGAGCTCTTAACAGAGCTCTTTAGGCAACCTTTTTGAATGCCAAAATAGCAACATTGGCTCCTAAATCATATTTATCCCATGATGTCATCACATCCAAAAGCAGACAGGAAAGAGAGAAAGTACTCTAATCTCCTCTTAATACACCTTTCAAAATCTCACACAATTTGGACAGTCCTGAATATAAAATAGCAAAGTCATTTGCAGCTGGCTATTTATTATTTAGTATACAGGGCTATATAGCTGTGCATTCCTCTATAATACATGAAGGGAGTTTTCAGTTAGCAAAGCAGAGAAGATTTGACCCTTTAGACAGCCACACTTGAGGACGTTTGAAAAGCCTTGCTGAACCGCAGCTTCTGAAGACTCGCACTGCTACTCATAGCTATCACTCAGGATTTTTTGCTCAGAGAGAGCAATCCCCCCTGACCACAGTAGAGTGTTTGTGTCCAAATGAAAATGACATATTGGAGCATTCCATGCTGGTGGTAGTGCAGGTCATTTCCTTTATTAAAAAAAAATAATTATTTGCCGGTTGCCTTACGTAAACTGCAATGCACTCTTTAAATCAGCTTCCAACGAGAGGATAAATGGACCGTCTTTTCAAAACAAGGTATTGAAATTATGTGTAACACCTGATATCATCAGTTTTGCAGTTATCTTTGGAAGCTTCTCTGGTTTCGCAGGAAACTAAAGAGATAAGCAAACACATACTAGGATCTGCATCGTTGCTTGGAAACAATCAGTTTGGGAATGGCATAATCCTATTAGTCTAAGGAAGACCAACATTTTAATAGACTTCATGCAATTCAGATGCAAACTCTCCCCCTTGAATCAAATTTTACTACACATATATAACAGTTTTTCTCTTTTTTTCTTTCTTTTTTTTTTTCTCCCTACTGAAGGGCATACATAAATGCCTCATGCCATCCCAAAAATGAATAATGATGTTCTAAACCTTTATTGGTTTGCTTGGCATTCTCATAGACTCCCCACTCCCAAAACATATGCATTGAATTACACACTCATGTTTGCAGTATGAAAAATACATTACATCCAAAAGAGAAGATTGAAGAGCTTAAAGGACTACTAATGGAAAATAGAGGTCCGGATTATTCAAGCTGGGCTTGGTACAAGAGCACATCTGGGAGCACAGGAGGGATGTTCACACCACCATTTGAGGCAGCTTGGTTGGTTAGCATGTCTGATTAGAGTCATTGAATCATAGAATAGAATTTTAGATTGTTTTGTTTGAAAAAGACCTTTAAGATCATCAAGTCCAGCCGTTAACTTAACACTGTCAAGTCCACCACTAAACCATGTCCCTAAGAACCTCATCTATGTGTCTTTCAGACAACTCCAGGGATGGTGACTCCACCACTTCCCTGGGCAACCTGTTCCACTCCCTGACAACCGTTTCTGTGAATGAATTTTACCCAATATCCAATCTAAACCTCCCCTGGTGCAACTTGAGGCCATTTCCTCTTGTCCTATCACTTGCTACTTGGGAGAAGAGACCAACACCCTCCATGCTATGCCCTCCTTTCAGGCAGTTGCAGACAGCAATAAGGTCTCCTCTCAGCCTCCTTTTCTCCAGGCTGAACAGCCCCAGTTCCCTCAGCTGCTCCTCATTGGCCTTGTGCTCCAGACCCCTCACCAGTTTCGTTGTCCTGCTATCGTGAATGGAGAAACACCAGCATCTCCTGTAACTGAGCTAGAGCAGGGATCTAACTTACTGTTCTACTTTTTCTCTAGCGAGTACAGAAGGAGCTAAGAAGATCACTGAAGTTGAGCAGAGCGGCCTCAGGCCTGCTCTGAGGTATTTTCAGCTGTTTCAGGAGTCAGATCGACAGCCTGGGACTGCTGCAGTGTGGGTTCTCGCCATGGTCATGCTGCAGTGCCAGCCTGGAGGGTTGCTGGAGCACGACTTCATTCCTCAGCGCCGAGATGTAGACAGTTCTAGTGGTGACTCATAAAGACAACTTTCCCAACTCAAAGCGGTGCAGAGCATCAAGAAATAGAGGATGAAGCCTTTGGTCTTCCACAGCTAGAACTCCATTTTCAGAAGTACTGAACTATGCATTGAAATCCATCTTTATTTAGAGGAGCTCTCATTTACACGCTGAACTCCCATCCGCTTCAATGGAGCAGAAACTTGTGTGAAGGGTACTGTACCACACACACAAGCGCTTTCCCAGTGAGAATGCTTCCCACCTCGTGGTCATGGCTGCTGGCTTCAACCCAGCCGGGAACGATAGTCATCTAACCTTACTGCATCTGTGTCAAATTCATTTATTGCCTGTGGGCAGCTCCTTCTGAACAGACATCAGGACCAGAGGCACTGTGACAACCCAGGTTCATTCCATACCTAGTCAGCAGCAAGGCAAAGGATGGAAACAGCCTTATGAACAGACCTGCGTTTTCACCCCAAGACAGATCTCTTCAAGGCAAGGTTGACACACGCAGGGCAGGAATAATGCCAAAGTACCTACTTATGCTGCCTGGTCTGAACCCCATTCTCTCAGGCTGTCAAGCAAGTCTGCACTTTCAATGGGTACAGTGTTCCTATTAAAAGCATGAATTGTAAAAGCACAAATGGGAGATGATTCTCAAAAGGCATTTTTATAGCCAGCAGAAAGCTTCATGCCAATTGCTTAAAAAGGCTTTGAAAGTTTTCCAAGACAGCACAACACAGGCCCAGATGACTCTTACCAGTTTAGCTTCATAATTGCCTTCCTTTTCAATACTTATTTTTGTCTCCAGCCGAGTGTCTCCCTCCCCGCTGCCCAAGTCCCCTCTCACTGCCAGCATCCTTCAGAAAGGGCTGAATAGATCTTCCCTTCCCACCCCGCGGATGTGACCCGGCTGTGCCACAGGTCACCGTGGCCAGAAGCACAAGGTGCGCTTACCCAGCTGTGCCCAAAAATATTTCCAACATTGCCAGCATGAAGTATTAGGGAGAAAGTTCAGTTTCCAGGTGCAGCACAGCTGACTGACATCTTCTGAAGCCTGGAGTGATCCCACAGAGTTTGGCAATTTCTTCTTTGCCAACACAACTCTTGCAAAGCTTAACCTATTCTGTCACCAGGAATTGCATGACCAGCTGAGAAGAGGAAATATTTGTGCTTCAGCCAGCCCCTCTGAGTGTTGGGTTTTACTGAGACAGGTTTCCACAAGTAACTTGAACAAAAGATCACACTCTAAGCTTTAACACAAGTTCCCAGAGTTTCCCTGAACTTCTCCTGGCACATCTTCCTGCCATTCCCTCAGGTCTGTCCCTGGTCACCAGAGATAAGAGATCAGCACCTGCGCCTCCTCCTCCCCTTGTGAGGAAGCTGTAGCCGCCATGAGGTCTCTCTCCTCTCAGTCTCCTCCAGGCTGAACAAACCCAGTGACTTTAGCTGCTCCTCATACTCATGGTGATATCTGCAGTCATCACAGCACACATTTGGGGAATCCAGGGCCACCACAGGGAGCAGAGGCTGATCTCAGCAAGGAGACACGGGTGAGCCGGCAGCGTGGAGCCCAGCTGGGTGGCAAGGGGAAGAGCCAAGGAAGTGAGCCTGGTATTACTAAGGGAAAAATCGCCTTTCCAGTAAGGCTGGAGGCAGCAGATCGTGGCAGAGAGTGAGTGTCCACGTGCTGAGGAGTTAAGAGCTTGCCTGTTTGTCACAAAGCATGATGAAGCTGAGGATGAAGAACAAGACACAAGCACCAAGCTTTCCTGAGAGGCTTAAATATTTAAAGTACCAGCAACCATAGCCCTATAGTCCTGTAACTACAGCGCTGCCACTGCTTGTAACGGGCCGTTACGTGTGGTGCTGAATTTGCAAGGTCTCAGGACTGAGGTTCATCCGGCTTTTTTTTGTGTGAACCTTCCTAGAGCTTTGCTTTAAGCCTGGTTAGCTGTATTTACCCTTTTTTCTAATGACCAGCGGTTATACTTGATTTGCTTTCCTTTTGCTTATTTTTGCATGCTATAACCAAAATGTTTACGTTGACAGTAGGAACAAATAACTCTTCCATGCAGAACAAAACCTTCATGTCCCACACAGCGGGGTGCTGGGGAGGAGGCAGACTGGGCATAATAGCACAGGCCTTGAACGTCGGGACATGGGACACGGCATGCAGGCATGGGATGATAAGAGAAAGGGCAGAGGCGGGCATGGCAGAGCCCAGGGCTGTAAACAACTCATCAGTGGTCAATTAAATAAATTAAGATCTGAGAGCTGGACAAAGCATGTTCCAGGGTAGCAAACAGAGCAAAGAACAAGTGTCTAACATAAGTAAAAGGTACCACGTATGTGAAGTTGGTTGCAATGCAGGGTAACAAATCAAAGTGTGAACCAAATCAGCAAACTTCTAGAAATGATCCCAATTGGCTCCTTCAGGGAGGAGGAGAAACCACCAACCTGGCAAGGGGTTCAGGGGTGCTGATGCCCCTGACACCCCCCGGTCTGAAGCCATCAATACGAGCACCCAGAAGAACAGTGGCAGGGGTTGCAAAACACTGGAAAAAGAACCAGACACTAGGGCTGGGTGTAACAATTTTAGTTGTGTTGTTATTATTGAAACTTTTTCTACAGTCGTATTCTTTGGTTTGTTGGTTGTCTTTTTGCTTTCTTTTCCTATAATAATTAGATCTGGGTTAATAAGAATTCTTTGATTAGATTGCTTAGACTTCGATTATGCCAACAACAGCTTCTTAGCTCTATATATGGAGTGTTTCCTTTTTGTCCATAACAAGATTTTGAGCTTAACACATTCAATAAATCCCCAGTGCTTTGGGGACAGAGGCAATTGCCGATTTCTCTCTCTTTTAACAGCTACGCACACCAGACATCTGAAGGCACTAACATTCTCACCGTTATCCCAGAGTAACGTGAGTAAGAGCTGGAATGAGTCGCTCAGCAATCACAGAGCATCCATTACAGCCACCCAGCCGGAGCAGAAGCTTCACTGAGGCCCTACATAACCGCCCTGGTATAAAGGATTTCTAATTCCTGTAAGAAACACTACTCTTTCACGTGACTCCACAGTGCATGCAGGTAATTCCCACCAACTCCTAGCAGCTCTACACTATGTGTTTTAATGTGCTCTCCCTGCTTTTCTGAGTATGATAGAATGAGGTCTTGAAAAACACAAGATCATCCCCAGCATCTTTGTTTCTGCACTGCGATGAAGGGGCTGTAGCACTCTGTTGAGACCGTCTTCAGCCAAGCATCGCAGAGCAGAAGAAAGCCCCAGCTGATACTGGACATGTAGGATCCATTATACTGGATTCCTGCCCACAGACGCAGAGTCAGCTCTTAACTATGCTAGTTTTATGGTCATTTTGCCTGAGGAGACCAATTCAAAGCAGGTGCAGCATCACCAAGAAATGAGGCTGGTGTCCTGGAGTTTCAAAGGGATTTGAGCATCTCGATGGAAGTACAGCCTTGCTGAAACTACTCCACACTCCTCAGAATACTCCTCTCTCTACTACTGACTACTTGGAGTTGCTTTTCCCCTGGTTATTTCAGCACTTCCAACATTTGCTCAAGAATTTCCATATCTCTGATGAACTGGTTCAGTTTAGGAGATGAAATGCCAGCATTTCCTTCTATAATCATTGAGATAATCCACTGAATTTCCAAAGCTGACACCTGCAAGTCTCACTCAATATCAGGAGCTCCAGTAGAAATTCAGTGCCTCTGAAATTCCAGCAAGGAAAAAAAGAAAATTGAACAGAGGCTACAGACACACGGGAGAGGACATTGGTAAATGAAATGGAAGAATAACTCTCTGAGAGATGTGGTACTCCCTGGAGAACAGGAGGCGCAGTCTGGCTGCTCTATAGATTTTTAGGTTGCTTTTGAAAAAAAATGGTAACTATGAATATGTAGGAAAAAAAAATTGCAGACTAAATTAATTAAAATTAATTAAAGAGGAGCTGGAGTGAGGAAAGGACAGTTGTTGTGGACAGGAGAGCAGTCCTGGGCAGTGTGATATGCATGCATTTTCTGTGCATTGCCCAACTTTCTCTTTGCTTTCTAATTTAAGGTTGCATGTTCCGATAGTAAACATCTCACAGCTGCAGAAAGGAAGCCACAGACAGCCTGTAATTTACTGCCAAACATCACTCTGAAGAAGTTTGCAATTTGTGATAATGGTATTGTTCCTTCAATTCTGTTCTTGTAGCTCATCCTTCATTACACACAAGGCTTTACAAAGCCTTCTGTGTTTAGCAGCATTAGCCCCTCAAGCAAGAGATTACAGTAAGAATATTTAAAATTTTATTACTGCAGCTATTTTTTTAAGTCCCTAGTGGCGGTTGGTACAAGGTATGAGTGGATGGTGCCAGAAAAAGTCGTTCATGTTTGTACCAGGCAACAAATAAACTCCACATGTCTAATACAATTTGACATCATAAACCCTCAGTGCAATTAGCTCTTGGATTAGTAATTTTATAATTCAGTTGTTCAGCAATGACTCAAACCTCTTGTATGTTATCTTTCAAGTAACAATATAAATAGCTTTAGCCAGCAAATCAGAGACCTGCGATTTATTGTTTCAAAATGCACTTTTCCGTTCCAGATCTCTGATCTTTTTCCCCGTAAAACTCTCTGAAGATGATTTGGATTAAATGGATGGGCTTTACCCAAAGCAGTCTGAGGCTCAGCTCAGAGTGTATAATCTGTGTCAGCCCTGAATGGGCTGGGGAGGTCTACCCTCACCCCAAACCAGGCCATTTCTCTGCTAAAGATTTGCATTTTACTGCTTTCCCAGGCAAGATCTGCATCTTCTCTTACACCTAAGGAGGGATGAGAGTGTGCACAGAGAACTACTACGCAGAATCACACAGACAGGATTCAAAGCAGGCGGATTTGCTGTTTCTTTAGGCTGAAGGCTGAGGTCTGCTTCTAATTACGATACTGGTCAAATCCACGTAGGATTCAGATTCGTGAAATCCAGAGGTTTTGTTTGACTTTTATTTATTTAGATGTGTGGTGTTAGTCTTGTTGAGTTTTCCCGTCAATGACTCCTTCCAGAAACATGACTGAGTGTCCCCAAGGGGCTCCTGAGGGCGGGGGAGCGCTCGGCTCTGCTGCAGAGCTGTTGTTCACAGACCACGTGCAATTGCTCGGGATCCAGGACACCGTACTTGGCTCCCAGATTATTCCTGTAGTTCTGGACTGTATCAGTACCCAATGTGTCCTCCGGAGTGTTATATTTAAATGGTTAAACTTTTCCTCTTCTCTGCTCCAGTATGCTTGTTTCTTTTCTCCAACCGGGCTACACCTTTCCTCTAGAGAAATAATGTTTGGAACCCCAAAAATGTCTTGTGCTGTGGAAATACACTGCTTCCTTTTTGAAGAGTCTCCGTTTTACCCTAAAATGTTATTTTACTCTCTGGGTTTATAAACCCACTTTATACTATGGCCCAAATTCCACAGCCTTATATTCCATGTCTTTCTTCTCACCTTAGTATAATGAGAAAGAAGGAGCCATGCTTCATGAAGAACCGACCCAAACAGGTAGCTAGTGGGTTGCACTCTTAAACGTGGTCTCTGTTCAGGAGATGATGAAAGTTTTTGTAACTCTGGTAATATACATATATCAAAATGAACATGTCTCCTGGGAGGCCACTACGGTAAACTCCGTTTCAGTTGGTAAAACAGAAACAAGAATACGAATTATTTACTTTTTTCATACCAATCATTAGCTATATTTACTTGAACAAAGGGCAATAAAGGCTTGTGATATGATAATTTCTTCAAGTGGAATTAACTTAGACTGGGCAGTCAAGTTGATATGGCAATTGTGAATTTGGATTGATGTTTCAAGAACAATTGTGGTAAGGTTTTGTCAAGCTAATGTGACCCTAATTATGTTAAATATAGACGTGATATAATTAGAAAGTAGTTCATAGTTAACCAATACTATAAAATTCTCCAAATGTTTTGGTGGATAGATCACCATACATAGTTTTAAATGAAAACACAAATAATATTTGTTGAGAAAAAGTAATACTTTTAGACCAATTCTTTGGCTGATTTTTTTTCAAAATGCATTGCCGTCTTGTTCTGCCAACATGAGAAGTTCAACTGCAAAAAAAAAGAGAAACTGCTACAAGACTGTGCTTTGTGAGAGTGCTTAAAAATCTATTAACAGGAGAAATAAATGTCTTAAAGAAATCTGTAGCCTCTGGCAGTAATTTTTGTGTGATTGGTCAGGCGTAAATCTAGAAGAAGTGTTACCCAGGCTCTATCTCATTGCAATGCAACATAAGTAAGACGTGTCCTCTGTGTGATTTTTTTTTCCTTTGAATTATTAATATTTACATCTTAAAGTCATTTCATAAATACAATATGCTATATTGTACTTCTGCCGTATCCTAAAATAGAAGTTTTACTTTGTTTTCTTCAGTGGTGTCTGTAATTTTCAGGGATTTGTGGCACAGGCAGCCGTGTAGGGATGAGGCATCCTTGGGCAGCAAGGTCTGTTCTGGCAGCCCTTTGGTTCTAGCTGTTGCCCAGCTTTCCGCAGTTAGCAAGGAGCCCTGTAGCATCAGGGAACCCCAGACATCATGGAACCTGGGTGAACAACGCTCTAAACACTGGTTGCAGAATAATTAGTTACTGTCTTTCATGCTGGCGTGACTGGCCACATGCAGTGTCCTCCTAGTGACCAGCAAGATGGGACTTCTGTGTGAATGCAGATTAAAGCCCCAGATGAGACATGAGCTCTCGGTGGAACAGACTGACCCCCAGAATGGCACCGTGCACATTTCTGAGATCAGGCTGCCTGCAGGAGAGTTTTCAGAAGATCTCAGTTCACGGGGCTGCTGACTTGCGGGAGCATGACTGAGAACCTGGCGTGATGTGAGTAGATGGAGGGATACTTCAGGTTTGCTGTTAGCAGGGGAGATATTTCAGCTACTAGTCCCTAAAGAAGAGAGGCTGGGAAAGATGTTGCTTCTGCTCGCTGAGGGCAGGTTTCCACCAGAACTCGGCATTAAGAGACACCAGCTCTAAGAAGAGCCTTTTGCAGATATTTTGAGTGTTTAGGGACACACAGGGTGAAGGTTCCCTCACCTCTCTCCTCTCTTTGTGGAGTGTTTGTGATACCTGCAGATTAGCACCGCGCCTTCAGGCTGGGCTGAGCCCACCTCAAGAGTAAACACAGACACTGCTGGTGAGACAAAGCCCCATTTACCCACCAAGAGATAAGGTCAGGTTTCTGTTAGAAGATTGCAAACTAAATTGCCAGCAAAGCATAAATACAGTTTTAATCTCAGCCCTGCAGCACAATGTGTCTGTTTGCTTAGGTTCTCTTACCTAGGACACATCTCCGCTCTCAGAAGAAAGGGCCAAAGGCATCATCCCAGCATCAGGGTGTCATCCTCTGCTGTCCAGAAGCAGAGACCTCTTCCCCAGCGTGGAGCTGGTTTATAGGACTGGGGTCCGGGGTAAAAAGGGAAATGCTGAGGAGAGTATTTAGGAGTCAGGCTGGAAATTAGGACCACCTTAAATATCTACAGACCATTCTTCCTCTGGTCTCTGGACAAGATAGCGTAACACGTTGCTGTTATATACTTTTCCTGTAATTGATCCCAGAAAAAGAATTGTGAAGCTTGTACAGTTCGCTGCATACTCGCAGCTCAGATGCCCATTTAAATATTGCCTTATTTCTGTCCTTCTCCCTCTGGCAAATGTCAAAATCAGCACAGCAGAGCTTCTGAAGGTCTTGTTTTCCTCTGATAGCATGTAGCAGCCCAAATAATATCAATGGACTGTGGCGAGAAAGCTTCACTAGGGAGGAGAATTAACCCAGTTGAATAAACATGGATCAGCTTTGGCTGACACCTCAGGGTGAAATCTCTAGGTCACTTTGGCTGACAATGATGATAGGAAATGAGTCAGACATCCAGGCCTTGACTCCTCCTGTTTTCTAGGCTCTAAAGTCAGTCTTTGCAGGCAAAGCAAGCAGGGAATGTTTTCCTGCTGACCCAGTGGGGTTAATGGGCTCCAGGAGAGCACAGGGGAGCACTGGAGCCTGCAGGAGAAAAGGATGGAGAAAACCATCCTCGGGGCAGATGGGGCCATGGAGAGGAGGCAGAAAGAGGGGACAACATTACAGTGATTCCTGCAGCACCATCCGACTGTGTCCTGGCTTCTGCACAGTCGATAAAGAGGAATAATTGTGTTTTGAAAAGGCTGGTGTTAAAGGACAATACATTTCCTGACAGACACCTCCCTGGTAGATGTGTATAAATTCCCTTGGATAACATGCCACTCAGAGAACTGCAGGCTCTTAGTGCCTGGGTAAGTTTTACAGCTTTGGTTTCCGTAGGCTGGCTAATGGCTGTTAAATTCCCTCCCAGCTCTTAGTTTGAACACTGCATCCATGATTTAAAAGCACTCACTTGTTTACCCCTGTGTTAGATAAAGAAAGAGGCTACGTGTGCTGTATAGTGTGTTATGGTCCTTGATGCAGCTGGAGGGGTACCAGAAAGCCCAGTCCATCAGCAAGGCTATAACCTTAAGTGAATGAAACCACAGAATAGGTTCTCCAGCAGTAACCTTAAGTGAATAAATACACAGAATAGCTCCTCCAGCAAAAAAAAACAGCTTTGAGCACCAAGAAGAATAAAGTCCTAATTCTGCAAAGATATTATCAGCAGCCACTGCAGCACCTATTGTTTCTATTCATAAGCTCCCTCCCGTATCTTTGCCTCTTTTATTACATCAGTTTCAGGCTACTGAGAAATTCCTTGGTTCCCGAATCATGCTCAAGCTACTGTAACCCCTGCGTGCACTTGAAGGCAGCTGACACTGATTTTTTTTTTTGCCCTATCATCTCAAGTTTCCTCCCTTGACCACTTGAAGAGATACCATTCAAACACTCTGAAAAGAAACTCTGACTTGCTAGTTACATAAACTTTCAAACAAAAGGCTTGCATAATTAGATCACCCAGTTTTGTGCAGTAGCAGGAGCCTGATTAACAGACAGCAACCCTAGAAAGATGGCTTTTTCCTAACCAAAGCAAAAATGCAGTGCTCTGAGGCTGAAATGCTGAGAAACTTGGACAGTACCTATCTGCTGCAGTCTTACAGATGACACAGTGCTGTTAATTAATGAACTCCAGAGGGTCTTCTTAGTTTGAGAGTCTTCTTAGTTTGTCTACAAACACATTTAAACGAAAACTTTTCTGTCACTGACCTGAACTCTCTTTTAGAGACCAATTTGACATTGCGTTTGCTATGGAGACAAACACCCTGCACATGGATAGAGTGAAACAGCTGTGTGGCAAGACAGGGTCGCAGGGAATTCACTCTGCACAAGAGTGACAACTTGATGTTCCTGTCTGCTAGCCATGGAAATACAGGACACGTCAGACAACACTACATGTTACACACATTCGCATAAAGCGAAGGTAAAGGCCAGCCAGTGATGGCAATGGTCACTTGGTTGTTAGACAATTGCTAACGAACGAACACAAGCTCCAGGCAGATTATGGCTCCTCTAGACATGGCCACTGTTCAGTTACTACAAAGCCTGTGACCTGCTCCTCAGCATTGATCTGCTCTACTTACTGGGCTACATGGCCGTCAGAGTTGTTGAACAGCATCTCTTGATGTTTGCTTGGGGACATACAGCAATTTGTATTCTGACCCTCTCCAAACAGACAAAAACAAGAGAAGCAGACACTATCCACAGGAGGTGTGGACCTGGCTATTGTCCAGATCACAGCCGCAGTTTGGAGCTGTGAACGGCTCAAACAGCTTCATTTAGCAGAATGTCCTCTCCCGTGGGAAATGGGGAGAATGGAGGCAAGGAAAACCATCCTGGAGAGCTCAGCTCATCTGGAAGGACTCCAACGGCCTTGCACAGGCACGGAGTGGTGTCTTCAGAGTGTTAAAGAGAGTGTGTGGCTCTGATCTGGCACCCCTGCAGACACAGAGCTTTGATGTGTGCTGTGTGAAAGCTGTGGGTGCACAAAAGGATGAGGTGGAGCCCCGGTGTGTGCAGGGACACAGAGTGTGCTGGTGCGTGCAGGAGGGTGGAGGACCGTGGCACCTGGATCTTCTCCCGCAAGGATCCGCCTGTGAGCACAGTGCCTGCTGTCCCCTTATAGTCAGGGCAGTCGCTGGCTCTTGAGGACAATTCTATTCCGCTTAAAGAAGACATTAGCTTAGCTGAGTCGGATGCTTGGCAGTTGCAAAGGACGTGTCTCCACTATTGTTTTGGTTTGGATCACAAGTGAGCTTTAGAACTGATTCTCCTGATCAGCTCTGTGGAGCTTTCCATGGATGATGAGAACAGCCTAAATACTCCTGCCGGCATCCTCCTTCCTATTTTAGGAGAAGCTTCAGGCAATCAAACAATTGTCAAGTTTCAAAGCAGCTGCTTCACTCCCAGAAGGAGGCACACTTTGTTCTTCCCGAGCAACAGCTCTGAAGTCTGTTGGATGAAATCTGACCATGACAAGAAAGGAGAACCTGGACCAGGGTGGCAGTGGTGGATGAGGTGAGGATGGATTTAGGCTCCTCTGCACCCCATGGCTCTCGGGCAAGTACAGAACTGACATCACAGAGATGAGTGAAGGCCAGGGTCACCAGAGCCCCGGTCCAGCTGACAGACTATTGAGCAGCTCCCATCAGTCCTTAACTGGGCCAAGGGCACAGCTGAGAAGGAGAATTCCATTTGAACACTACAGCTTGGTGAGGAAGTATTGATTTCTCTTTCCACTTTATTTCTGGGTAGAAATTTGTCACCCCACCCTATTTTTTGTTGGAAAATAGATAGTTTCAATGGATATTCCTCTGGAAGTTAAAATGAAAATATTTTTGTGAAAAGAAAATTACTTTCTTTGGGCTCAAAATATCACTGGAAATTAATCTACGACTAATAAGACGTTCAATGTCAAAAGGCAACAGATGTTGAATTTTGGTGTTGTTTGGTTTGGGTTTTTTTGTCCACTGGGGAGGTCCTTCTCCCGCTTCGCCAGGGGAGATGGTGCTGGGTGTCTACATGAGTGCTCTGTCTGCCTGCCCTAACAGGTCAGTTACCCTCATTTCCTTCATCAAAATGATTCAACCTCCTGCAAAAAGACAAAGCAGTGCCTGGCCAAAGTGGGCCCTGCCACCTCTCACTGCAGCGTGCTGCTCTGGGCCTGTCCCCTCTGGGGTTTGGACCAGTAAATTCCATCTTGGCCATGTGTCTTGGAAAACGATGCATTTCTGAGAGAGAAACAGGGCACTGCTGTCAGACCCGCCATGGCCTGCATCCTCCTGGCTCTTCAGTGGGCCCCATCAACACATCCATGTGGTGTCACATCTGGTGTGCAAGCCCCTCAGCACAGGGAGCAACTCTTTATTTGATATTCATACAAGACTTAACACAACAAAGCTTAGGGTGGTTTGGGTTTGTTTCTTCTTATTTTTGTGTGTGGGTTTTTTGGGTTTTTTTTGTTTGTTTGTTTTTTCAGAAGGGATGCTAGAAAGAAATACAAAAAGAAATGCATACCATCTGCTACAAGCTCTTATTCCATTGTATCATGATGAAAGTTTTGCTGAATTAAAATACACCAGCGGATTTCCTCAGCTGGTCGTGGGAATGGAATACAAATGTGAAGTCAGTATGAACTAAACATTTGTAACGTGATGCAGCCAGGTCATGGAGTGCCAAGAAGATTTTTCTAGTCACCTAAATCAAGGAATTGTGTGAGCTGTGGGACCGATAAATCCTGGTGTCTTGTGTCCTTCTTCTGCATAAGTCTCTACTGTCTAATAAGGGGACAGTCGTTAGTTTTTTTCCTGCCAGAAAGGAAGGAAATTCACTGAAACCACTTGGGACCACTTCATCACTGGTTCCTGAGATAACCTGGGAGGGGCAGGACTTAGGATCTGCCCCAGCAGCTCCCTGGAGGAGGCAAGGGAAACCAGTGCCCTGGCCACCGCTGTACTGGAGAGCCTCTGCGGAAGTCTGGAAACGCTGTTTGCAATGTGGGGATTTTGCCTTCCGTCACTTTGTCTTACCTAGAGGAACCACCAGCTCTTTGGAAAAGCAGGTGTGCTTTTGTGAAGTGTCTAACAGAAAGGAGTTCTGACCTAAGCAGGTGTTTGCTAGAGAAACAAGTGGTGCTACCTTTTGAGAAACTTTCCAGAAGGCTGCTCACACAGCCACCTTCTCTAGCAAGATGCTAAAAATGGAGCTGCCTTCGTGAGGGTGGCTTTTAGCTCTAGAGGACAAGTGCTCACAGCTCGGACTTCCTGGCCATGAAGGGAGGACACGTCCAGGCATTTCCTTTTCTGATTTGTTCTCAGGAGAGATTAGACTTGTCTCACTCTTACCTCAGGAAAAGAGAAAGCTGAGATCACACTGTCACTGCTGGTTATTTCCATCTGTCCTGCTGCCCCAGTCAGCCTGCATTCCTTCATTGTTCTTTTTTAAGGTGTAACAGATGAGTTGTGAAGTGCTGTGGGTGACGTTCTGCTGTCTCTGGTCTGCTGCCACTTCCATTACATCACATGGGAGCTGCAGGGTCATGTGAAGCCCCTGGAAGAAATCTCTGAGTTTGTCTTCACCACCCTGAGCAAGCTTGTTACCTGCTATGGTGCCAATGTCCACTTCATGTTTCGACGTGACACTCCCTGAGAACTGGGAGAAGGGATCCTTCCCTCTCCCACCAGTGCTTGGTGTTAAACTGAAGGGCTACAACGTTATCACTGCCTCATCTCTCACTGTCCACAGCTGCACACTGCAACCTACCGACACAAGTTCCCTTGGGATGGGAACATGGGGGAGACCAAACTTACCAGAGACCTGCTCCACTTTCTCCTCCCTATCCCACCCCCGAGTGCTTCTCTGCTCCTATCCCTCTCGCTGGAGACCAGCCCACAGGCTTTACCCTGGCAAGAGACTTTCTTGCTTGGTACCTGCCCCTTGACTTCCTCTAGCATCTCCTGAGTCCTCATTACCCTTCTCCCTCCCCACGAAGGCCTGGCATCCCCAAACCCTTGCCCAGCAGAGGTGCTGAGGCGTTTCCGCTGTAGCCTCATATAGCAGACTGCTCTCCTTCCCTCTCTCCTCTCCCTCATGGCGTGAGAGGCCATGTAGAGTGTGATGAGCCCAGCAGGCAACAGCAAGCTCAAGCAAGCTTTTTTGTGATTGTAAGAATTTACTGCAAGCACCAGGGCGTAAGGGGAGCAGAGGTGGCTGCCCCGTGTTGGAAACATCAATCTGTTCTCAGGCTGCTGCAGAAACTTCTGAACTTGGCCAAGTTCAGACCCTTTGCAGACTCAAACAGTCTTGGCAAAAATAATGTCTGCAGCTCTGGAGATTGATGTGGACTGGAATAAAAAGGCAGTTGATGTAATTCTGCTCCTTAACCTCCTCCGACAAGACTTGGAGAGAATTAAAAAAAAATAATAAAAAAGGTGTGAGGGCAAGAGGAGGAGGTTGGAAATAGCTCAGCACTTAATGAAGACTTTTCAAAACGTCTCACACCTTGTCCCTTAATTCCAGTCTCTTCCAGAAATGAACACTGAGGAGCACAGTGCCATTGTTTGACACAGCGAGGGTGATAATGCAAGATAGACACAATGGTACATATATTTTGGTTGATCTGTTTTTGCCCTTCTGTTGTTGAAGTTCAAGAAACATGGTTCAAAAGGTGTAAGTATGCATTTCAGACCTTGAGAAAAATGTTCCTTCCCTTGGAGGAAGAAGGCTGGTTTTGTAACGAAATTCATTTTTTCTTCTGTGGGGCTATTAGAAACTGGCTTTACAGAGAATAATATTTCAAATACTTTGGTTGGAAGTGATTGCAGCCACTTTCGTACTGCAACACACTGGAACAATTGAAATTCTCCTTTTGGTGTAAAAGCCTTTCCTAGACTCACAGACAACCTCCTGGGATAAAGCCATGGAAAAGACGTCACGATCCTGAGATGAGGGATCCTGAGACGTCCCCTTCTTTTCTCCGCCAGATCTCTGCACCCACCATGGCCCATCTTTTCCACTGGCACCCACTCCTGAGGACAGGCCTACGGGTCCCCCAGAAAATCCACAGGGAATCATCTCCCTCTTATGGTGCGATCCCGTACTACACTTGGGTGCTCCTCTCCCAGCTCCCCAGCATTTGCTGCTCTACGGGTGCTTGCAAATGCTGAGCAGAGAGGTGGCAGCTCGCCTGCCTGCAGGAGCGGGCAGGGGGCAGGCAGAAAACGTGACAAATAAGCCATCACAAGAATGAGGGGGTCTGAAATGGGGATGGGCTGGAAATTAGAAGAGGGTATAACTGCTAGTGGAGGAAAATGAGGGCAGGAAGGTGATGACAAAGCTGTTCAGTTTAGGAGTGAAATTGGAGAAGGTGATCACCTGTGACTGCTGAAGACTGGAACCAGTGAGGCAGGGTTCCCAGATGGTACTTTACATGTCAAATCCCAAAATATTCCTTTGCTCTGATGCTGTGCTGGCTGTGGCCGTGCTGGACCATGTGGTCCCTTCTCCGTGAGAAGGATGTTGGGGGTGAGAGCGGCACAGGTCTCTTTGCCCATTGGACAGGTGAGAACTAACCTGGCAAGACTCAGTGCTAAGACTGGAGGCATCACCTGCACGACTTCGTTTACACTCTTACGAATTCCATACACCTCTTCTCGGCAGAGGTGCTCTGTCTGGTAGAGTTTGCTCTTACAGCAAGGGGAGCGGGGAAGGCAAGAGCTGGGCAGGCTGACGTGCTGCAGTCCCAGCTTGTAGCCCAGCTCGGCCCCCTTGTGATCACCAGAATAGAGCTTGTAGATCTCCATCTGATGTCTGCTCAGGGAAGAAGTTGTCAACGAAATTTGCCAAAACAATCCTTAGAGCTGCAGGAAACGTACGGAAGGCCAGGCCAGTGCTGGCCCGCTGGGCTGTGCCCATGTCACCACTTGGAGATGCAGCTGCCGACTGGGAAGCACTGCCGCTCACAGCTGGCCAGAGAAGCAGCTCTCCTCACAGCCAGGAGGGAAGACGGCATGGACGAGGCTCCTGCCCAGGGCCCCATGCCCAAAAGACAGGGCTGCTGACATGCTCTGATGGTGCATGGCCAGAGCCCCCAGCGTGACAGTCCCAGACCAGTCTTGGGCAGAGGCTGATCCTGGATTTCATCATCAATGTGATAAACGTGAAACCTTCCTGGAGTAATTTCTGCTGTGTCTGTGCATCGGTCTTAAAAGAGTTTCTCTGTGTTCAGGTGACTGTGTTCTTCACAGTGCTCAGGACAACAGAGGAGAACTCACTTCATGATAAATATTCAGAGAGAAAAGCCAACCTAGAATGAAAAGAATTTCCAGCAAAACTGGCTACATTAATTTAAATGACCATGTTATCCCTCTTTTCCTCTTCAAACTCCGTGACTTTCGTAAACCTCACAAGTGCTTGAGTGATCACTTTTAAGCTAGACTATTTGTGTCCCGTTAGTACCCGCAGCATCCAAAGAGGTGGTGCGAGAGCAGCGCTCAGCAGCAGCCCAGGGAGCACACGGGTGTTCACACACACAAGGCACATCCCTGTCACAGCTCATGGCAGTGGTTCTGCCCCTCCACAGAGCTCCTCTCTGCTTCCCGCCTCCCAAACACACCACCTGCAGCTCAGCCAATATGACAGCTAAATAAATAAACTAATGGCCAGGTGCCCGTCCTTTGAGACGGACCTGGGAGTTACCCAGCTGGCTGGAGCCAGACTTCAGAGCTGCACACTTCAGGGCTGCTCCCATGCCCAGTCCTCGTCTGCAAATTTTGGTCCCAGATTAAACCACCTTGTTGCACAGCAGCAGTGAAGAGGAAGGGCCGCACGCAGCTGAAGATGGGTTTATCTTTTGGCTGTACTCATCCCTTCGCAATCCCAACCTGAAGAGTGGCCGAGTGCTCTGATGCTGTTCATTTTCTTGGGTTACATCCTTACAATGTGAAGGCTCTTGACTTCGCTCAACAAATCAGCAATAAAGCTAATGAATTTCAAAGGATATCTCAATACATGTAAGGTCGTCTATTTACAAGCTTTCCCCAAATATTTCAATTTTTGTGAAAACGAAAGCTGCAGTTCTGTTGTAACGGCATGAATGTATGGGCTAGGAAAAACACCCTGGCTCCTGACTTCCCACTGACACAGGGAGCAGGTTGGGAGAAATTTGCTTCCAAACTGCTCAGGTACCTCCCCTCTAGTGCTGCCAGGAGAAATAGCACATGGTCAGCCCTCCTGCACCAGCCGCGCCGCTCTCTAGGTGAAATCCCTGGACCCAGAGACACATTAATCACCATGAAACCAGGGCAGAAAACACGAGATGGGTGTCTGTAAATGCCAGTCCTCATTTGTGAGGAGTTCTCCAGGCTTCCAGTCCTGCTCCGTAAAACACCAGTGTTTAACGCAACGTGTGTCCCACAGACAAAAGGCCACTTGCCACATACCATTGCTTCCACGACCTCTGGGTGAAGGTTACACAGGACCTCTCACTTAGCCTTTCGCCTATTTGGTTGAACAGGATACATCTCTAAACACATTCAAATTATAGGAAAAATGGGTCCAAAAAAAAGTGATAGTTTATTTGCTGTTCTGGAGTAACAATCCCTGGGGGATGTTATTGACATTCCTGGGGTGTATCAGAAGGGGGGTGGTTAGTAGGTCAGAGAGGTTCTCCTTCCCCTCTACTCTGCCCTGGTGAGACCACATCTGGAATATTGTGTCCAGTTCTGGGCCCCTCAGTTCAAGAAGGACAGGGAACTGCTGGAGAGAGTCCAGCGTAGGGCAACAAAGATGATGGAGTGGAGCATCTCCCTTATGAGGAAAG
>VWYH01006481.1:903227-919236 GCA_013399365.1 Pampusana beccarii
TAACCTCATCTGGGTGTTCCTGCTCTGGCAGGGGGATTGGACTGGATGAGCTTTTGAGGTCCCTTCCAATGCAAACATTCTGTGATTCTGTGACATGTGTGATGGTTGAAAATAAAACAGAGATTATAGAATTGAATGGATAGTCATGGTACAGCAGTCAAAGGTAGACATGTCCTACCGAAGTTGTAATTTAACATGGAAAGTACAGGGAAAAAAGGCTTAAGGGAAGGGCAGGAAGGATATCAACTACTAGAGGAATGTGGTGATGGAGAGGGAGGAAAAACACCTGCAAAGACGTTTGTGAAAATCACTCAGTATTTTGTTCACACTCAATGTCCTACCCAAGCTGGCAGCGCACAGCTGTCACAGGAGGTCCCTGCCCCACCGGGAAGGAACATTTGGACCTTTAAGATTTCTTTGTGTGACCAGCTCCTCCAAAGCATACTTTTAATGGGCTGTAGTGACAGGAGCCACTCGCAGCATGCCGGGACCCATCGGTGGGTAACCTCGTCTAGGTGTCCTGCTTCGGCAGGGGGATTGGACTAGATGATCTTTTGAGGTACCTTCCAATCCCTGACATTCTGTGATTCTGTGGTGCCAAGCTGCTTCTCCCAGCACCCACGTGGCATTGCTTCTGCTCTCTGACTGGGTGACATTTCATTTGGTATAAATTACAAATGTCACAAGTGAATGAACAGTTTTAAATTCATAGAGTTATAAATTGGAAGGCCAGGGGTGCTATTACTATCAGCCACCCTGACCCCCTGTATAACATCAGCCATAAAACCAGAGCTGGGAACTCCTGCATCCAGACCGGTAATTTGTGCCTGAGGAGTGAATCTGTGAGAAAAACACTCTGTCTTGATTAAAATCCCAACGTGACAGAGAGCTCATATATCCTGGTTGAGATCTCCTAAAGGCTAATTACCTTTGCAGAATTCATGCCTTATTCTTGCTTTGGGTTTGCTCCTCGCCACAGGGTTCCTTGCCTGTATTACTCACAAAGCTCCCCTGCAAAAACTGAACCGGGTATTTCCTTGTACCCACTGGTGTCTGATTGCCTTAGGAACCATTGCTGGTTGGGGACCAGATTCACAAATCATCCTGAGCAAACGAGCAGGGGCATGGGATCACCTGCGGGTTTTGGAAATACCAAAATATTCAGGACATTCATCAAATATATTATATAAAAATGATTCACCAAGCTCTCGTCTAAAAGGGGTCAGTGTGTGCTTGTGCCCCCAGTAAGGGTGGGCAGGGAAAAGCGAGAAGGCGAGGGTGAGATGAGTGAGAGGATTGACCCAGAGATGATTACATAGCAAACTGGAGGCAGCGTGCCAAGCCTCACTGGGAGCTGAGAACTGAAAAAAGCCACACAAAAACAAAACCAAAAAAGGCACATTTTAGGCAGTGCCAGTGCTACAAAAGCACCAGCACTAGAGCACCAGCTTCGGGAAAGACGAAGAAAAGGGGTTTGAAACCCACCTGTGCCGGGTGCGGGGCTGGACTGCGAGCCCGGGTGGTGCTGGGAGCAGGCACCGCTCCGCGTGGGCAGGGACTGGGTGGTTTCTCCACATTCACACCAGCACAAAACCTGACCTCCCATTCCCATGGCAACCCTAACCCGGCTGCCTCACACCCAGGCAGATGAAGGCATAGATTTAATAGGGAAGTCAATCATCTCCGAGCCTCGGCGCGTGCGATGCAGCCGAGTTCGGGTTGCTGGGGGAACCATAACTTTTTAATCATGCTGCATTAAGGGTTTTATGACTCTTCATATTTATAAGGGTTGGTTTATTCAGATCCGTTGAGGGAGATACAGAGATTTGCCATTTTTACTGTGTCTTTCATATTACCCCAGGTTTCTGCTTTGCTTTGTGCTGTGCTGGTGCAGGTGACTGGGGTACCGCTGCTGAGAGCAAATGGGGTGCAGAATAGTCACAGCACGTACAGGCGAAATAGCAAACAGAGGGGCTAAAGAGACAAGCGCAAAGTATCGGGAGGAGGATCAGTGCTTGATACATAATATTTCTGTGGATTTTGAGTGAAAAGGCAGCTGTAGCAAACACAAGGAGGGTTTTTTACATAAATGGCAGCTACAAACATTTAAACAACCAAAGGGAAAAAAAATGCTCAGTGAGCTACATTCTGGAAAGACCGAGGAACAAATGCAAACAGAAGTTTTCTGCCCTCCAGGGCCTTTGAGCACCCTTATTACTCCCCCTCCTGGCCCATACAGCCTTGCTCAACAGCCTATTTGGAAAGCTTTTGGAAAAACATCAGTGCTAGTCTTTGTTTGAATCAGCTGAGAAAAATGTACTTTCCAAAACATTTGGAAAGGAGCAAAAATGACCTCGAGAAACCCTTGGAGGTTGTCCTGGGCACAGGGCTCAGACAGGCTTGTTCCTTTGGCTTTAGCTGTGGCGATTTAAAATGTCCCTCCAAATTGTACACTTTTCACCCCACTGACTTGAGGCTGTTTGGGGTCCTTGCCGAGCTGCTCAGCTCCTTGGGCTGGCTGTCTGGGAGGTGTGGGATGCCAGGGCCAGGCATCTCCTCCTTTAGCCATGCAGAGGACCAAGTGAGGTGCAGGGAGGCTGCGTGCAGCCCACACAGGGTGAGTGGTTTGGCTGCCCTTGCTGAACCGTACAAACAGATGAGTTCATTGCCACAGAATTCCCTTCTGAAAGTAGCAGGAAAAACAAAAAGTGTCAGCTTTGTGCCACATGCTTTGCAAAATCCCTTCCCGTTCTCCAGTCATCACAAGAGCTCCATCCCAGACAAGCTGAGCATCTGTCTGTGCCTCAGCCCAGGATGCCAGCCCCATCTGTGGCGATGATGCATTGGAATAGAAACAAGACTTAGAGCTCCTTCAGTACAACCCCCAGCATTGGCTGCTGGGTCTTTTGGAGGGCTGTGGGCTCCAGAAGCACTGAGGCCTCCATGGGAGCTGAGAAGACCTGGTTTGTTTATTCCAGTGAAATAAGTGCTGGGGAGAGAAGGAAGTAACAGGACCTGGTACTATGCGTACCACCGTGGGTTGCACAGGTTGGGGTGCTCCCACTGCTCACATTTGTCCTCTCCTCCATCTGCTCTTCTTTCTGCCCTGCTAACTCTTCCTACAGCTCCCTGGCCCCTTCCCGCTTCCTCCAGTGATCCCCAAGCTCATGGTGGTGGTGGCACCAGGAGCTGTGGTAGCAGCAGCCCCTGACAGGGACTGTGACACCTTTGCCTCTCTTGTCTCCTCCTCTAACGCTGTCACCTCAGCGTTTCTTCTCCCTCACTTTGCTCCAGTGCTGATTTTTCAACTTTTGAAGATTTTGGGCTTTGCCCATCAGGGCAGTGACAGCTGCCCCGACCACGTGAGACTTCATGTTGTAGAGGAGTGGTCACCCTTGGTCACATCAAATGTCCATCCAACCCCATGGCTTGTCCCTACCAGCAGCAGATGCCACAGGAGGAGAGTGAGGACAGGGCGAAGCCATTGCAGTGCCACCCCAAGCTCTCCTCCCCACCTCTGGACACCCAAGGGACTTCGCGGGCCAGAGTTTATGTCTCTGTAGGCAACAGCCTTCGGATGAATTTCTTTTCATGATTTTTTCCTGCCATGTTTTGAAGCTGTGGCCAGCACTGGCAGCCTCTCATGGCAGAGCTCCATCATGTAACGACACGCTGTGTGAAAGCACCTCTCCAGTTTGAAGCCACTGCCTCCTGCTTTCACTTGGTGTCTCCAAGGCGCTGGCCCGGATGAGGCTGGAAGATGGCCTACTGACCACCCCAGGCCCGCTCTACCACCCCTTCCTTTAGCTGGACTGAAAAGCTCTTACCCTTTTTCCCGAGACTGCAGCTGCTCTGTGCCTTTGACCACCCCTGCACCCACCCCTGCCTCTCCTCCTTGCCGAGGGGGAAGGAGCAGAGCACCAGGGCAGCCCAGCTGCAGCCAGGCCGTGGCTCTCCGCAGTGCTACAAGGAGCATCGGGGAGGAAAATGGTCCCCGAGGGCTGCCCCGCAGGTATGGCAGAGCAGTGCAGACCCCGGCGCGGAGCGAGCCGGCGGGCACTGGGTGCTGGGCAGATGACCATGGGAGTGTTTCGTGGTGATGTCTCCGAGCTGCTGGGTGCCCTGGTGTCAGTAAAGCAAAGCCACACACTACTTGGCCCATGCACAGCCTGAAGTAGGACACCATGGGTTTAAAATAATGTAATTCCATAAAGCTTTCTGGCTTTACAGGGCAGGCTGGAGCACTGGCCCGTTGGTGCGGAGGCTGGGAGCCCAGACCTGGCCCTGGCTGGCAGATCCGGTTGCCCGCAGTGACCCACTGGTGCCGGCTCCTGCACGGCTCTGCTGGCCGCCAGCATGGGGCTGGGGCAATGCCCACGCTGCAGCCCAAAGCCCTTTGTACAGTCACGGTCAATGCTGCAGTGCCTTTTTTTCTTTTTCGGTGCCCTTTTTTTCTCCGTACAGCCAGTAACTCTGAAACACAGAAGTTATTTTTAGAGCTAACTTTGAACTGCTTCAGGTCTGCAATTGAGTGACTCATCTGCCAGTGCTATTTACTTTAGTTTTACATTCAAACTGGGCAATTACAGCCCCAAATGGCTCTTCAGAGACCATATTTCCTTGTCTCGCTGTCACATAGTTTGCATGCACTGTTTTCTGTAAAGAAGTGTTTTGCGCACACTGATACGTGTCTAAAGGTTTTCCAAAGCAGGTGGAGAATAAAGCCATGGGCTGTCACACCTCTTTCCTCTGGCTGCTTGTAAATCCACCTTCCTGTGCCCTTCATAATGCCACCTTATTCCAAGATGTTCTGGCACGCTCTGCCAGGGCTGCTCCCCAAGACGACAGCTCACAAAGGATTGCTGCAGGGTGTGGGTCACAGCCAGAGCGTAAGGTGGCATTTTCTCCCTAATGAAAGTCTGTCTCACAGCTTTTTCCTTTCAGAGGAAGAGATTTCTGCAGCTCACAGAGCCATTAGTACTGGTTTAATGATGCTCAAGACATTTATCCTGGGGAAGGGTTCTGCCTGAGTTCCCTGTTTACTTCAAGCCCACTTATTTATAACATCCTTTCTGCCAGTTCTTGAATCCTTCACCTGCACAAACATCTCCTTTAGATCATCTTTATTGGATACAGTTAAGTGTAGCTCATGGGGTTACTGAATTACAGGCATGAACTTACCAAAATGAGATAAATCATGCACGTATTAGCTCTCTCTATTAAACACATTTCACCCTGAGGCATTTTTCCATAGAACAGATACTATATATCAAGCGTTTGAATACTGGAAGCAGCTAATGTGGGCTTCTCCGCATGAGGAGGCACACGACGGGAATGCGGCAGCCCTCTCTGAAGGAAGCTTTACTGCCTAAAATATTTATTAGAAATAACACCCTCTGTGTGAGGTTTGAGCAGTAAGAGCTTGAGATAGAGTTTCAGCTACATTTGCTCCTATTAGATTCTCTTGCATGCAGCGTGGTATTAAACAACGACACGCACCAGCCATCACAGGTTCCGCACTGCAGAGCATCACCACCGGTCCCCGCATCTGCCCCTGGCACGGGATGGGCAATGCCCTCCCTGGGGTCACTTACCGACATGCCCCCCAAATCACCACCTGTGAGAGAGAAGTGTTTTTCCTTCATGAGATATTTGGGCTTGATTTTGGGGGGGACAGCACTGGGAAACCCTGATGCTATTTGGGGATGCAAAGGGGCCGTGGCTGCATGCTTAGCCCTGGCATGGTGGGGAGCCGTGGGCCCTGGTGCTGCCCAACCCCAAACCCCACCACCTCCTCACCCACCCTGTGGCACCCTCGGATTCAGGCACCTCCAGAGCATCTCCGGACCCCTGGTTTGCCTTTTTCTCTAGTTACTTTTCCTTCTGGCACTCCTTTTAACTTCTCTTACCTCATTTTTCGTATTTTCACAGTCAACATTATAACCACATATTTCCTTCCGTGATTTGTAGTTTGACAGGTCTTGGGTTTTTGGTGGATTTTTTTTCCCTCTTGCAGTCACCCTCAGTTGGAAGCCTGAGTGTGTTTGGTGATGGTTTATTTGGGGGATCCTGATCCCACACTGCATCTGCTGACTCTAAACCATTCTTGCTGTAAGGTCGCTGATGGAGCTTCAGCTTGAAGTACGTGAGATGAAGGCAAAAAATCTCTTTGTGATGTTGCTGGGGGTGTGCACAATCTCTCCTGCAGGTGCTGGTCTTCTGCAGGGAAAGCAATGTAAAACCACCTTCCCTTTTCTGTATTTCTGTCCAGGTACAGAACTCAACAGGAACCACCAGCAGCCACTGGCATCACTCCTGCAATTAGAGAAGGGGCATGATGCTTCCAGCATGTTGTTCAATCTGCTGAAAAAACGGCCAAAATCTCTGCAGAAATCCTGTTTTACTAAACTTTCACCCTTGTGTTTTATGTTGATCCAGTTTCGCTGTCTTCTCTCCTGGTGGAAGCTAAAATCACTCTTAGAGCCACCTCCCACTCTGTAATATTTTCACCAGAATGGTCCATTTCATGTAAACATGACCCAGCTCGCGGTTCTGAGCCCGTGTCACCAGTTTTCCCAGTGACTGCATCCCATACACACATTTGGGGTGCTACACTCCTCCGAGTTCGCCAGGCAAGGGCATGGCAATAAATCCCTGTAGGGGCTGAGAACAAGATCGCAGCTCCTGGCAAACACTTGAAGCAACACCAGCAACCAGGTGCTGTGTAAAGCAGCTGTGCACTCTCAGGTGTTCTCCTCCTTTAGTCCCCTTTGGGCAAGTTGATCTGCCTTTGAGTGTCCGTATGCTCTTCAACTTCGCAATCAGGGAAAAGGAGTTTTCCCAGCTTCTCACAGCAGCCCCCGCAGCGTTTCGAGCCAGCGCTGTCCTGCAGAGCCCCGGGGTGCAGATCAGCCAGCAGGACTCACCAGCATCGCTGTCTGCGGCTGCCACCTCCCCCTCCACTCAGACCCCACCAGCAACGCTGGTGCCTCCCAGGGAGCCGGAGAAGCGTGTGATTGCAAATGACAGCCTCACCCTTCACCCAGGGAGCGAGGGCTGGGGGAGATCCGACCGAGCAGCTGCTCATCGTCCCCAGGCACCGGCTGCCCGCCACTCAGGAGGCACAGGCTGCTCCGCGGCCCCGTCCCGGGGGGCTCTCACAGCAGGGCCTCCAAGGCAACCGGGGTGGGATTTTCAAACCATCTGGTTTTGTCCGGCATGTAAATAAATTGCAGGGATTTCTTACATACTCACGTGGCTGGTGGTAGTGGAACGTATATTAGGAGCTTATATAGGGATTTCCAAGTTCCTGGGCTGGGACATCACTCTTCTCTCACCTTTTCCTGATCTTCTGAAGGTAAGATGGGGCAGAGAGCCAGGGCAAAGCCTGAAGCCTGCGCACAGAGGACTTGAAGAAGGCCTGAGCTGTGTATGAGCCATCTGCACTGAGGTGAGCACACCGCAAAGCACACAGACACCGCAGTGATTGCTCCTGGCACCCAAACAGAGAATTTATCCCCAAAGAATCCTTTCTCCATGACTTGCTGGGTATCTCCATATCCTGATCTACATGGCTGAAGCAGATATGAAGCATGCTAAACAACTTATTCTTTAGGCTTCCCTACCCATTAACAGGAAGAACTCACTAAGGGCGAGCTTGGCTGGTGTAGGAAGCTCTATGGGTCCCTACGTACATTTGAAAAATACTATAAACAGCGAAAAAATTCTAATTTTAAAAGCTGATTGATAAGATTGGCTCTGTGCACACCCTGGCAGCATCTTGTGGGAAGACCAGCTGCTGGGTACCTTGCCTTTAGGCAACCCTGCGTAAACTGGAAACACAAATGTAGGACACCGCCAGATTTTGGCCCAGTGACTCAGAGAAAGAATGAGTTCCCATTAAAGATGGGAGTGTTCCTAACACCTCACAGGGTAGGGCAATACCTCTTCACCTTCCCATACAGCACCTATGGGAAAGGTGCAATGGTGCCTTCCATAAGTGTCTGCTCTGGGCTTTCCAGCTCTCATCTCAGCACTCCCGTAGGCACCTTCCTCATACACATCCCTCCCTCCTCTCCCTCCCTTCATCAGTCCACTTGCTGCATTCCTTATGTAACTGGTGGGGTGGCAGAGGCTGCTGCTCCTCAGACACTGTGGGTAAAACACCATACAAATCCAAAGCTCCCACAAATATGAACCTGGGGCTTTCCCACATCCCAGGCTGAGGAAAAGGAAACATGTCCTGAAAGCAGATGCTGTAAAGGCTGTCCTTGGAGCTTCTGTGGGCATGGGGTTATGTGCCAAGATGCGCTGCACTGCTTAAGTAACAGGTGCTTCTTGCACTCGCCCCTTCTGCACCTCCCCTGGCTCAGGTGGAGAACCCAGCCCACCTAAGGAGGACCAGAAACGCAAAGGGGTAGTAAAGCTCTGCGTGAGGGCCAAGGAAAGACACCCTAAACCTGGCAGGCTGAAAAGTGCTTTTCAGTATCTTGTGACACAGGAGCTTTCAGAGCAGCGATGGAGCTTGTCCAGATTCCCATCCTGGGCTGGAGCTGGTGTGCGTCACCCCAGGGCAATGGCTTCATTAACATCGGTGCTGCTGCCAAGCTCTGCGGCACAGGATCCCTTTAACAGAAGACAGTCCTCTGGAGATCGCTGCCCTCTGCCATCGCTGAAGCCAACCATCAAGACAAGGCTGCTTAAAACCCTCCAGCAGAGGAACTTACGGCAAAAGTCCTGGAGGAAGAAGCAGCTTTGTTTCTGTTTTGCTTTCAGAGGGTAAGCACCTTTTTCTCTACCTCTCCTACTGCTAGAGCACAGTTTGTACGTCCCATCGTTCATATGTCTGACATGATTTCACAAAGTGTTCTTTATCCATAGCTGTGACAAGCAAATCACACTGAATTAAGCTCATCTACCTTGTTCTCAAGGGACGCTGGCTGTTAAACAGTCTCAGAACAGGCATACTGAAGCACTGTCAGCCTAGAGGAAGATGCTGAGACATGGCGCTACCCAACAGAAACGGGCTGCTCTGTTCAGTGCGGTAAATAAAAGAGCGTGTAGGGAGCACCACATTCCTTAGTCCTCTTGCAGAAAACACGCAACAACATTTAGTCCAAACAGCAGGTGTCAACTTCACCACTAGCTCCAAGATATAATCTACGTCTTTCCTTTCTGACAGACAACAACCAATACGTGATCCTGCGGGCTCCATCCCACCGCCATCGTCCCACTCCATGGCAAAGGCCTGACTGTTCCCATAAAATCAACAGCCACCACACATGAAAGGCAGAGATCACAGCTTGCCTTTCAGTGAAGCCAGGATGGGCTTGGGGGAAATACAACAGGAGCTGCTTCTTGTTCAAAGAGCATGTAGAGACAGGTTTGCTCGCTCCTCTCCTGCCCCAGCTACCTGAGGGATCACCCCAGACAAGACTCTGCACCACGGTGCCTTCAGAATGAAGGGAAAAGGAAGCTGAAAGAAAACCCGAGCTAATGCTGGCCAGCCCGTCATTGGGCATTGCTTGGGCACTCAGTGAGTTCAGCGAGTATTTCCCTATTTACACACACAGGAAAGGACAGAACCAGACTCCTGTTCCCTCCCTCAGACTGCTCCTCCCATCACTGAAACCCTCTTTAAAAGGGATTATTGCAAAAGTTACTTATTTCTCCCTAAAGAAGCTGGGTCCTTACCAGATAGGATAAATTCAGAGCTGCCAGGAGCTGGGCTTGCTGCAGGTGCCAAGGCAAAAGTGCAACAGCATATTTACCCTCACAATCAAGTTGACATAACCCTACTCTAGAAAAACAATTTGTTCTTTAACCAGAACAAGAAAGACAGGCTCCCAGGCTGCAGCTCTTTGAAGTACACTGGGATTGTTCCAGATAATAGTTGGTGAAAAATGAAAAGCTTGGAAGTTCTTGAATCTGGTGAGAAACGCTGAGCTCGGCAAGGAGACACAGCTCACACAGCTGCTGCGTGCCCGGCGATTTGCGGTTCCTCTGTTAAATGCTCTCAAAGGTGCTGCCTTCCTCCCCCCTTTCTGTAACCCTCACATAAAGCCCCCACCCAGAGAAAACAGGGACAGAAGTTTGTTTGGTTTTTTTTTTTTACAGTTCAGGAAAATAATTCAGAGCCTTGCCCTCAGAATTCCTAAACCCAGTATTTAAAAAACAAAACAAACCCCCACAAACACCAAACTTATTATATGGAGATCATTTGTGATTGTCATGAATATCATAGGATTAACCTTACCTGCAATAGAAATACACCACATCTTGAAGGTGTTAGAGGTTACACCAAGCACAGAAAAACCTTTTCTTTCAGTTGTTCTAGAGAAAGAAACCTCAAATTCCTCCTCCAAAATGACCAGCTGAGACATCAGAAGAAATCAAATATTAAGATCCCCTGTAGGACCTCAGTTTGTTGATGTAACCTGCGATACGCCTACAAATAATGCAGTAAGAATGAACTAAATTACCAAGAGTAACAGACTATTTAGAACTAAATGTAGAGTATAACTTCGTTTTATTAGAACTAGTTGATAAGCTGTGTCTTCATCTCAAATACCTTCTTAATAGCAAAATTAAATTCAAGTGCAGACTAACGGCAAGAGTCCTTTTTGGCAGTTGGATGCATTTCCCTTTGCAAAACTGAAATTAAAGCCAACCTGCTATTTTTAAACACAGCACTGGTATCGAATAATATGAATAATATTAACTTATGCACTAAAGTGAGTATGCTTCAGTAAGAAAGCAAAGAATCTAGGCCAAAGAAAAGTTACTCTTGACATCATATTAGTACCTGGTAAGAGGCTAGAGACAGTGAACAATCAAGTTCAAAGCCTATATATAAATTAAGGAAAAGGCTTTAATTTAAAAACAAATAAAAAATAAGTTTAAGGCACTCCCACCTGTATGTTTATTTTCATTCTAGAAACTGAAGAAAGCCAGATTTCTGCAACACTTAAGGCAAAATGCAGAGAATATCGCACACTATTACTAAAGCAGCAAAACGGCGCTCAGATTTTTTTTTTTTCTTCAGTTTTAAGTCTCCTGAATACTTAAACCTCTACTCAGCTAATCCCATCTTCCCCTCAACCATGGCTTGCATTTCGGGCTGGCTACCAATTTGCTTTTTCTTTTGCCCCGATCAGCAGCTCAGTGCATTTGAACAGATCACAGTAGTTGATATTCACACTACATGATGCACTTGCAGAAAAAAAAACCCTGCATATATTGCATATATTTATGTCATAAAATCATGGAGCGGTATTAGATACCACAACGAGCTACAGAAACCTTAGAAGAACTGTTCAGACAGGAACATCTCTAGATTTTGCAGATGAAAAGGAGCTGTCTGATCTATGAGATGTAGCTGGTAATAAACCCATGTTCAGTGTATCTCCAGCTGATCAGCTACACGTACGCAACAGGGTTAGCGACAGTTTATGGAGGCGCTGTATTTTTTTCTGCTGTTTAAAAAAAAAGAATCCTTCTCAGCAGTTAATGGAAGCCTGCCTGCTGCAAGAAAAATTCCTGTCCGATACTGTTTCTCAGGACACAACCCGATACAGATATACAATGGGGGAGCAGGGTGTTGTCGCTGATAAAAAGGAATACAGGCAAAGGTCATATGCAGATTTATGAAAAATAAATTTATTACATAACACCTTGTTTTAACAATGTTTGATTTTTTTTTTAATTCAGAATACTTGTGTCATTCATGTAAAATAGTTTGATACAGTACATTGTAAGTTTTTCCTCATAAATTCTAAGGCTCTCCTAACACCTTGATCCTTTGCTGTAGCAATGGCACCCCTAAACAACGTGCGAACATTTAAAAAAAATAATTAAGTGAACAAAATTTAAAATCCACTACACCAAGCTGGTTCTCAAAAATCATGACAAAATATCTGAATGGATGCCGCACCTTTTTAGGAAATATCATTCATGCTTCTTTAATCCCAAAGCATGCTCACAAACCATTAACACCAACAGGAAAAAAATAAAACACTGTCTATGACAATCATTTTAGTTTGTTTGCCGAACCAAACATGTTTATATCAATGACAACATACTTATTTTACTATCAAATAGCAGCTTTATTACCAGTCAAGTCATAGCTTTAAAAACAAAACAAAAAACTTACGTCGGAAATTAATCTTTGGGACATTTGTAGTTGCTGGAAAAAAATGCAAACGTTTTCATGTTCTTAAAAAAAAAACCAAACCTCATCATAGCAATCGTATCGGTCATAAAACACTGATCTAGGTGGAAAACGAACCAACCCACAAAAGTCACTAAAAATAAACGTCTATCAAAATTGTCTCAATCGGAGTCACGGTTAGTTTGCTTTTTTTGCCATGGTAACATAAACTGTATGCTTCAAGTACCAAAGATGTTGTGTACTATTGGTCAGATAAAGTTGTTACATCAAGAGAATTCACCACATACGACAACAAAAATGCTTGCCCCTAGCACATTTCACAGCTTCAACTGCTACAGACTGTCACTGAGAGAAGGGAAAAAAAAAAAAAAGAAAAANAAAAAAAAGAAAAAAAAAAGAAAAAAAAGCATCGGTCAGTCTGAACCATGTCAAGTAAATTATGGAAGTAGCATATCCACGACACAAACTGTGCTAGCACTTTCCTTTCAAGTCTAACCCCAAAGCCCAGGTACGAATTGGAGCCGCCACCCCGCGCTGCGGGAGGGGTGTGTGGTGGCGGCCGGTCGGAGGTGTGGGTGTACAGTACATTCTCGCGGCCCGCTCCGGGCCGCCAGCCGCGCGGCCGGTGCCGCAGCATCAGCGACAGCGCACGGACGTTCCCGGGATGCAGCTCAGTACCGGTGCGTCTGGTGGGAGTACTGGGGCGGCTGCTGGGAGGTAGCTGAATACCCCATGCTGCTCTGTGGCTGCGATGTGCTTGGTCCGGGGTTGGGGTAGGCAGCATGGGGGTTGGAACGCTGCAGGGGGGTACAAGCAGAGGAAACGCACACCTTCAGAACAGGGACAGCACAAAACACCTTCGCCTAGTCATTTATTTCTGCACACACAGCCTCAAAGCAGCTGCACCTCCAGGCTCCTTTGCACTACTCCGATTACAGCAGGTGCAGGTATGAACATCAGGAACACCACGTTAGAAAGTGACAGTTACCACCCTTTGGTTATCCACCCAAATCACCTCCTGTGAATCTCCACCCCACAGTCAAACCTCCAGCCAGCCGCTGTACCCCTGAATGCGGCACCAGGCCGCTCACAGCAGGGGGCTTCTCCGCTTGCTCCCTTCCCCTGACAAGAAAGTGTTGGAGTGAGATCCAGACAATGCATCTCACTGCTGATGAGCCACTCTGCATCACTCCGGAGATTTTCCTACACAAAGGATAAGCTTGCCACTCTTGTGTGTGACCCAGGAGTAAAGGCGGGGAGCGCTGTGATTACTTAGGCTAAGGTATCACCTAGCAGCAGCCTTACCAATACTTGAAGGAGAGTTAAAGACAACAGCCACACGCTTCTCAGTGGAACCAGGTATTTCAGGGGGAAATGGCCATAGGTTGTGGCTTGGGACACTCAGGTTGGACATTAGGGAGAGTGGGGAAAGAAAGAAATCTCTAAGAGACCAGTACAGCACTGCAACAACTTGCCCAGAGAGGCTGCAAAGTCTCCACCTATGCAGGCTTTTAAAACTCATCTAAATAAAGCCATGGCTGACCTGACGGAGCATTAGCCACAGTCCTGCTGCAAGCGAGAGACCGGGCCACACCATCTCTGGAGGCTCCTTTCAAGTAGCGTTTCTGAAATTATTTATTGAGTGGAGCATTCATCACTGCAAGAAGCTCTGAGTAAACCAGCAACTGCCTACTTCAATTCTATTTACAAATCATAAGGTATAAAGGAAAAAAAGGACTGCGCGTGAGATTTTCAATCTAAGCATATGACCACTTATTAACATTAAATTAACACGATTTCAGTACATTACTTTGCTGGTTTACATTTATGTTAAGGTTTACACACACACAAATTTTGCAGCATTCAGAAACTGCTGTGTAACTTCCAAACCCTCGATATCACAAGATGTGTTAGGATTTTTAGAAAAAGCTGTTTCTAGTAAAGGTCTGGAAACTTTCTGAGGTGACTATTCCAGGACTAGGGTACTGCTACTTAGACCTGAATATGCAAAACTACGGTGAACCAACATCCTGAAAAAGTAAAATATTAAAATAGCTTTACAGATTTTACAAGCTGCAACATAAAACAATAAACAACTCCATCTTGTTCTTGCCATTCAGCATTTAGAACAGAAGCTATAAATCAGGATGCTGAGATGATGGCAGAAACAAAAAGGCAAACTCTACCTGTTCACAAGTGCTCACAGGACTGAGGTGATTCTCTGAGGGTGTGTAGAGTAAAGGGGAAGAAATGGCCGGACCAGCACTTAATGTCAGCAGGAACAAACCAGCCCTGCTGAGCCACACAGAGACTGCACTTCTCTGATATTTGCCTTCAGTCTTGAGAGGGGGACTAAGTCACTCCAACAGAAATAGCACAGCTCTGGGTCACCCTTCTCCATGTAACAAATATAGGATGTACTCCAGAGAGCGAAAATCCCTGAATATTCTTTCAGTGCAGCTCCTGTATGTAGGAAACTATCACAAGTTTAACCACTGAAAAACTGACTGCTCATGTCAGTTGTAAGCACTTTCCGCATCCTGACTCCTAGAACAGATCTTATTTTAAGACAGAAGCAATTAAAAATTAGATTCTTTCATTACAGCCAGTGCAACAAACGGCTTTTGTTTAAGAACAAATGTAAATAACCATTCCTTCCTAAATACCACTAAGCACCCAGAGGGTTACCACAAGCAGAAGCTCAGAGTAGTGGAATTGCTCCAGCCTGTTCAGTCACGTTGCCTTTCCGAGTGTCACATTGCAGATTTAAATGAGAGGGCAAGGAAGCCTGCGTGCCATGTATCTACTATTTTTATTCATGGCAGAAAAGGATATAGGGTCAACTTGCTCTGCAGAGAGCAATTCCACTTCTGAGTGGATGGAGAAACTGTCTTAGTTTGCCTTGCCCAGGAGATGGCAATCCTTCTTCACAAGCTTCATATAGGGAACTTGAGCAAATTACATGAAGAACAAAGGAACAGGTGTTTGATTAAAATAGAGGGCTGTATTGTAAGATTTGTCTGCCGTATCCTCAAGTTGCACGATGAGAAGCAAAAAATGTGAGGAAGTTCTTTCAGGGAGACCTGAAATCACCAATAGGCAGCATTTAACTGCTTTTGTTCTACTGCCAGCAAGTTCACATCTCCTCCCTTTGATCACCGTGTTTTCCAGATACCTTAATCAGAACAAATCTACCCATTGCCTTCTCGCAAGGTTTGCAGGGGAGATGTATTTCTTTTGAAAACCGGGTGTTTTGCCTCCTAGAGAGACAGCAAAAAGATTAGTCATGAGCAGCCAAGCTACCAGTAAGAGCTCCTGAGATAGCAAGGTAGCAGTTGTCACCATCTCAAGGCAAAAGTATTCTGAAATTATATTTGTTGACAAGGGCTGCCCCCAGCTATCATCCTGGGATGGATTATCTGAGAGTATAAAAGTTCTGACGAGCACGAGCTGAAAACAAACCAACATCAACTCCTGCCAAGGCAATTTGAGTCTTCTGACTTCTCAACTAGCAAACCTCAGCTCTTGCTCACGGAAGTGGAAGCTGAAGTCTGTTCAAAATGCTGCAGCAGCAAGGCAGGGTGAAGGGCAGGTAGAATCACAGAACGTCCTGAGTTGTAAGGGACCTAAAGGATCACTGAGTCCAACTCCTGTCCCTGCACATGACAACCCCACAGTTCACACCATGTGTCTGAGGGCATTGTCCAGTCTCTTCTTGAACACTGTCAGGCTTGGGGCTGTGACACCTCCCTGGGGAGCCTGTTCCAGTGTCCAGCACCCTCTGGGGGAAGAACCTTTTCCTAATGTCCAACTTAAACCTCCCCTGGCACATCTTCCTGC
>VWYH01006481.1:919459-932428 GCA_013399365.1 Pampusana beccarii
CCCAGATCCTTCTCCACGGAGCTGCTCTCCAGCATCTCTTCCCCCAGTCTGTATGTATAACCACGGCTGCCATGTCCCAGACGCAAAGTCTGGCACTTGCCCTTGTTGAACTTCATGCAGTTGGTGGTTGCCCCATTCTCCAATTTGCCCAGATCCCTCTGCAGGGCCTCTCTGCCCTCGAGAGTGTCAACAGCTCCCCCCAGTTTTGTGTCATCAGCAAACTTACTAAGTAATTCCTCAAGTCCTGAGTCTAAGTCACTTATAAAGACATTGAAGAGTGCTGGCCCTAGGGTGGATCCCTGTGGAACCCGCTAGTGACTGGCCGCAGGTAAACAGGGCATGTAAATGGAGGCTCCCTAATGCAGCACACACAACCTCACCATCAATCCCCTCAGATAGGACTCAACATGAGGGAAAGATTAAGAGCTGCAGCTGCATTTGCCTTCTTAAAAATTCACACGCAGAAGTGGTGGAAAGAGCCAGCTAAAAGGCCAAAACAGCAACTGACTGCAGCTTGCCAAATTGAGAGAGATGAGGCTCCTGTAAGAGGGTGCTCTGTGATATCTAATCCAACTAAAAAAAAAGATGATGTTTATACCTAGAGGCACCCTGCACTGCAGCAATGTAGCTAAGGCTGACCACTGTTTTGAATGACAAAAAATTTACATTGTTCAAGGAGAATGACCTGAAAACTGATCTGTTACTGATGTCCTGGGAACAAAGGCACTTGGGAACTATATGAAGGGTTTCACAATAAAGCTCTTGAAAATGACCTTATTTTACATCTGTAGTACTTTCAAGTTTTGGTCAATGCTGGAAATATACAGATTTATGTAAACATGAGGATAATGCCCCCAGGCAGCCTTTGAGGATATCTGGTACTCTCACGAACAAACTCTGAAATGCAAGATTTCAAAGCCAATTGGTGTTTATGGAGAAACAGCATCAAACTCTGAAAAGCAAGTTGACAGCAGCAGTTGAACTGACACCACTCTTCAACTGCCTCTAAGTTCTGCTACAGAATATAAGCATAAACTGATGGAGTTTCCAGTATTAGGGTCTCAGATCTAGATATTAAGCTTTAAATTAACTGAAAACACCACCAGTAATTTCTGACTTCCCCATCTTTTGATTTCATCCCAGACTCTCTACCAGTTGTCCTTGTGTACTATGTGGTTCATCACGTGAACCAGTATGTAATAGTTCCTGCAGGCAAACGCTGCCACCACCGTGCCTCCTCTTGAAATCTGCTCTTCCCTAGGCTTTCGAAATCTGCCACCTCTCTACCTGCTCCTGTGCACATCATTTGAAGTCTTCCTTGCTCCTCTTTAATAATTTCTCAGCTTGCACTAACTGAGGTTCTGTCCTTAACTCTCTTCTCTCCAGTCTCCAGGCATAACCTCATCCAAACCCACAAAATCGGGCATCATGCCCTGGCATGACTCTCAGACTTCTGCTCTAGACACTTCCATTTCTTAACATCCGAGCACAAGCTCAAATGCAGGAAGGCTAGAACACCGTTCTCAAGATTTCCTCAAGCTTTTTTCCTACACTCCTCATCTTCCTCACTCATTGATCACCACCATCTCACCTGTCTCTTCAGATCTGTAATACTGGGCTTACTCAACCTGGAATCTCCCTTGGTCTTCAGAGATTAAGACGGCATCATATCAAGTCTTTCTGTTTGTCATCCAAAATACAGCTTTCCCACCTATTTGCCCAAGTAAAACTCCTGTTCAGATTCTTATATCACAGCTTGTTTATTGCAATATCCTTCACCTCCTACTGCTGCAGGCTTTTTCAAATAAAGAATAGTATTTTTAGCTGATACAGAGTGCAGCACAACAGGCTCCTGGTCCAAAATCAGCATTCCCTAATACAAAGGTAATAAATTAGTAACTGTAATAATCTCTGATCTTAATTTCCTTACCCCTAACCTAGAGAGTATCAGCACATCAATTTACAGGCAAACCATCGACTAAATACATCTGAAAGATGCTAAAAAGTACCAGTTAATACAATGATGTTTACAAAACTACTTTTTAGCTTAAAGAAACAGTGCTGTAAACATGAGCACCAAATACACATATACAAATAAAACAAATACCTGATAGTCTGAGGTCATGATGAGTCCACCTGAGGTAGTGGTAGGAGGAACAACTCTCACTTTTTTCAGTGGAGGTCCCTGTGTGTGACTGTTGTCTTGGTTCCCTGGATGACCAGTTCCATTAGTGTGGTTATTGCCCTGCTGCTGCTGCTGGTTCTTCTCAATTGTTTAAACACAAAGAAAAATTTCAACTCAAAAGCAGTACGGGAAATAACATGAAAACAGGAAATAGTATGAAAGCCAGTGAAGCATCATGTTACTGTTCTTCCAGTACTTACTTTGTCTCCTTTATCATCTGGTTCTTCTTCTGTTAAAAATTCTCGTTTTGGGTAAGGGATTTGACAACCTGCAAAAACACTGCCCCCCAAAAAAGTCTATTTATCACTGTATTAGAACAGAAGGGTTAGACCTGTAAGATTTATACTTCACCCATGCTAGTTTCAAGTTGCCTGTAACTAATGGAGAAGTTTTCCTTGTCTAACTTTCATCCTATTCTAAACTCATTAATCATCAGTTGCCTCTTACATACTCATTTAAACTCTCAATAGTTTTCACAGTTTCTGGTAACTGGTGACCAAACTGGTGGCTGAAAAATTACTCCACCTGTCAGATATCTGCAAGGGCATAAAGAGCTACCTTTACCCAGCTATCATGTAATTCACCATCTCAGGACCAACCAAAAATACTCCTGGAAACTCCACTGACTATTAATAAAACAACCTGGAAAAAAGTTTAAAAATAACTAGAAATTTAATCTGTCAATTCATATCTCATGGTCTATATCAATTCACTACTGCTAGCGTAAACTAATATTTACCTGCCCTTAATCAGCAGAACGTATTTATAATAAAGTCTCTGTACAGTTGTTAGCATTAATCATTGTGTATTCATATTAAAATGCCAATCTAAAGTTCTAATCTAAAGTTAAGAAAAAAGCGGAACACTGTCCTAAAAGCAGTTTCTGCAAAAGCAAATAATTCACATCACAACACTAAATCACAGAGACAGGTCAGGAGCTGTTATAAATAATCCAGTAGGCTTTCGTGAAATAATTTAATTTTTAATTAATTGCTTATAAATATACATACCATATTTTATAAATTCTTCCCTAGATAATGGTAGAAAATCATACACAAGATGTACTAATAGCTTTCCAAAAAAGGTGTACAATCATGCTCTCTGGCTAGTCTTTTGGGAGGGGAGCTTAATTTTTAATGAAATCATTCATTGTCCCTACATTTTCTTCCTTCCGTAAATCTCCCTGCGCAAACAAAGGAGAGGAACGTCTATAGAAAATGGATTTAAGTTGTTAAGGATGACAGCACAGAGACACACAGTTGGCTTCCCCCACCCACCGAATTTACAACAAAGGCTAAGACAGAAAAATGTAAACTAATTAGAGAGTGTCATCTGGCATTCTGGAGCAGAGAAGTGGACCTGCAGGCACTTAGCAGTTGTCTACAAAGATCTGTAGCATGCATAATCAACCTGCCAGTGAATAACAAGATTAGCGCTGCGACTAATAGGATCAAAGTTCCATAAAGCAAGAGATTAATAGGAATGCTACTTAATTTTAAAAACCACAAATGGCATTTTAGTGGTTATAGCTTTCTTTCATTGTTAGACAGTAAGTATTCAGCTCGATAATCACAAATATATTTATAGCAGAGAGAAAGCACACATTTCTAAAGCATCTCCGGACTGACTGATAGATTAATAAACTGACCACTTACTCAGATGTGGGAAGAGGATCTTCTAAGAAATAGGGATCCTGCATAGCCTGTTCTGAGGTAATTCTCTTTATTGGATCCATAGTGAGCAATTTCTGAAGCTGTCAAAATAAAAGATAAAAAGCTCTGCAATACCAAAACTGTTTAGAGAAACTTCACTGTACTATTCCTGAAAGATGAGCTGCTACGAATGTGTCTGAACTCAAAACTCTAACCATAAATGGCATAATCACACTCTTCTCTCTCGTTAAAACAGTAACTTCATTTTCCAAAGAACACTATTTTACTTCCAAAGCCCAATACACTTGGTTCCAGTCACAAATGTTTTAACAGAAACACTGAAAGAGCTTCCATGGCGTACCAGCAGCTTTAATCATAGAACAGTCTGGGTGGGAAGGGAACTTCACAGCTCATCTAGTCCAACCCCCTGCAATGAGCAGGGACATCTTCAACTAGATCAGGTTGCTCAGAGCCCCATCCAGCCTGGCCTTGAATGTCTCCAGGGATGGGGCGTCTACCACCTCTCTGGGCAACCTGGGCCAGTGTTCCACCACCCTCATTGTAAAAAATTCCTTCCTCATGTCTAGCCCAAATCTCCTCTCCTTTAGTTTAAAACCATTACCCTTTGTCCTGTCGTTAACAGGCCCTGCTAAAAAGTCTATCCCCATCTTCTAGTCTCCTTTCAAGTACCGAAAGGCCGCAAAAAGGTCTCCCCAGAGCCTTCTCCTCTCCAGGCTGAACAACCCCAACTCTCTCAGCCTGTCCTCACAGCAGAGCTGTTCCAGCCCTCTGATCATTTCTGTGGCTCCTCTGGCCCCTCTCCAACAGGTCCATGTCTGTCTGTGCTGAGGGCTCCAGAGCTGGACACAGGACTCCAGGTGGGGTCTCACCAGAGCAGAGCAGAGGGGCAGAATCACCTCCCTTGACCTGCTGGTCATGCTGCTTTTGATGCAGCTCAAAGTACGATTGACCTTCTGGGCTGCAAGTGCACATTGCTGGCTCATGTCCGATACTTCATCCACCAGCACCCCCAAGTCCTTCTCTCTTTAATGATCTGCTAACTTCCCACAAGAACATGTAACATGCACATATTTAGCCTGATTTCTTCAACTAAACTACAGTTAACAGGAAGCAACATCATGTCTGTCTAAATTCAAATAATTCTTAGCAATTAATAAAGTGATTCCATGTGCATTATTGATCATTATTTAGTATTGTCATGTTAGTAACAACTCCGTTGTCATCCACAGCATTTTAAAGATGTTACATGAAGCCACTCCTTAGAAAACCTTCACGTTGTAGAAGTAGTAATCATGTTCAAAATACCCACCTGGCCACATTACTGTTTGTCACCCACTCCAGTGTGTGCTTATTTATTCTGATAAATATGGACTCTCAGGCACATCTGAGTGATCCGTGCTGCTCAAAAGAGCAATTGTGCAAAACCTTGAATTTTAGTTGATTTTTTTTGCATGACATGATGCAAAATACTCTAGAGAAGTATAATAAGCTGCCTCCTCCATTCCTGTTGCAATATCAGTATAAGACTGCAGCCTTTATCTTTGCATTAATAATAACTGATGAATCAAGTATCAATTACATTAAAAAAAAAAACAACACAAAAAAACCAAACACCTCCCCCCAAAATAAAACAAAAACAACAACAAAAAACCCAAACAAACAAACCAACAAAACCCAAAAAACCCACCACAAACTGCCATGTACTGAAAAGGAGACTGGCTGAAGCATTGTGGCAAACCAGGTCATCCAGCCACAGGAGATGATACATTCAGTATAGGGTGAATTGCGATTTATGATTTACATATCAACAACTAGCTAAGGAGCCACAGACCAGGCTGGCCGGCTGACACAGGAGGTGGGGGACGAGGTGGGGGACGGAGGGCACACAGCTCCACCTTCTGATACACCCAACATGGCACAAAGGGAAAAGCTGAGACCCTTCAACACGGCCTGACACTTGCCGCCCCTTCCCCCCAGACTTCTCTCTCTTGCACAACAACACCTCCACACAAGGCCACAAGTTACCCAAGCGGGCAACCCGGAGGGCTATAAAGGCCCACCCTGTGCAAGCACTGGTGGCGCCCACCCACCATCCCAAGGCCCACTCTGCCCACCAGTCTCGCCATGTGAACTGCACAAGACACCGAAGGACGCCGCGCATCGCTGGATCCGAGACTCTGAACTCCATCACACACAAAGCGCAGCCATAAGGATGGTGAAATCTTGCTCTCTCTTTTCTTACTTTCCCATACTTCTACCTTCTTGCTTTCCCTTTTATAAGTAACACAGTAATATAAGATTTACAGCCCTGCACATGCCGCAAACTTTTCGTGTTTACCAACTGAACCTACAATACGGTAAATCCTTCTGCCACCGAATCATATACCATTTGGGCCAAGCTGCAAAATAAAAGCCTTTTGTTTGCGGACCCTAAGTCCCGTGTGTACTGTTTTCCAACCAAAGGGGACCCACGAACCTGAGTCACTTCTCCCCCCCAATACCTGAGGGCAGGACGTGACACAAACAAAACAAAAAAACAACTTTCCAAAATGCCCGTGCTTGTTAAAGACAATGAGGATGACCACAAAGTATAAATATGCAGAAGACAAGGCAAAGTAAAATGTTTTACCAGACAGTTGAACTGAGTTCAACTAAAAATCCAGCAAAACTCTGCACTTCGAGAAAGCAGCTCCTGTTCTTATCAGGAAGCACTAACAGAGGGCTAAAAAGCGTACTAGGTATTTGCTGTTTGATGCCCAACTTTCAAAAAGGGCATACAAGATGCTTCAGTAACAGATAGGAGGGTAAAAATCCTAAGGTAATAAACAAATGAAAATTTAAGAAAACTGACCTAACCAAACCAAAGTGAAAAATTTTTATAAAAAGAGCTATAAACATTGCTAATTGGATGGATATGCTATGAGAAATGCTTAGGAAACGTAGTCAGGAACTCCTCTTGAGTAATTTCAAATGCCAGTAACAGACAGTAACAGTCTAAATTCAGCACAATGTTAAAGATTGGAAGGTAACTCTAAAAAACATTTTCACTGTTTGTACTGTTTTTCCTCTTCCACTTTCATTTTCTACCTATGTAAATATTTCAGATGCTGTCTGGAATTTATAGACTTGGCACTGCAGCACCTCAACAGTGATCTTCAATAAAGAACACATTAGAAACATCACGCCGTCTCCACAGGTGTGAAGATTTTTCTCCATTTTAGGAATTGTAGACCAGAGTGATTTTATTTAAGTCTAGCACTGAATTGCAGTGATGCATTCCAAAAGTAAGTGCTTCTAAAAGGTCTGGTGTACATGCATATACTTTTTCCCATCTACCCAGCAGTTTTGTGGAATACGGCTGTGCTGGACAAGCAACATATACAGGCAGAATGAGATAACCTTCAGATACCACGCAGAAAAAGGAAAATAGTGAGTCTTCATGTTTCACCATGCAATACAGTGTCCAAGGCAAAACTACACCATGATGTATTGTCAAAGACAATGACCACAGATCTTCCAAAAAAATGCTACACTGTCGATCTATAGCGGGTGGTTGTTTCGTTTGTTTTTATCCTGGATCTAACAAAATATGCAGAAATGACACATGCAAATAATATTCACTTTACATTTGCTATTCATACTTTTCATGGGACTAAATTCACCTTTTAACGAAGATGCATTGTCATGATCTATGTCTGAACTGGTCACCTCCTTTCACCAGCTCTTAAATGAGCACACGCAAGCACAGCGCTGGCCTCCACGCTGTAGGTAGATAAGGTTAGGAAAGTACATTTGCTCTCCTCAGCCTTCAGTTTTAATGGCACAGTTAAGAATATAATAAATATGTATTACTGCCATCAATCCAGTTTTGTTTTTCACATCATCATTAAGGATTCACAATAAGTTATTTCAGCTCTCTGAGTCTGCATGTAGTCTTTGTACAGTATCAGTTTGAATAGAACAATTCTTGCTCTCAAACAGCTCAAAAAGCAATCCCAGGAGCCAGAAAAGGGGAAGGCAAAAAATGAGAAAGAATTGCCAATGTGCTGAAAAACATCACCATCAAAAAAACATTGCAAAATTCTGGCATCATTTCTGGCAATTAGGTTATTAGGCTGTCCATCACATGCTGACAAGATGTGAGCAAACTTGGTCATAATCAGCAACAGAAAACAGAAACCACAAGAAAAGTTTAATGATTGTGCAACCATTATCACACAGGGGAACAAAACTCCTACTGTGCCCCTTTGTTCACATGCTAACACAGAAGTGAATCTTCCACTTATTATTACAAATATTTTCTGTTTAAAAAACTGTTCGATGAAAAGATCACCTGGCTGAATAACACAATAAAAATGCAGTGAACTTTATAGGTCAGCAATGAATGGGACAACCATATGGACCAAAGAAATGAAACAGAAGATGAAGCATCACTCAACTAAGCAGGGGTAGCAGCAGTTCCAGTGTACCCATTTTCTGGGGTGTAAACAAATAAGTAGAAAAAAAAAAATCAGGAAAGTGAAAGTGGAAAAATATGTAAGTTGCAAAAGCAGGAAGGAGCCAAAGTTGTCTCACATTAACACATCAGTTCTACATGTGAAAAGTGACTGTGTATATGAATGCCAGTAAAGAGGAAAAAAAAAATCTGGTTAACTCAAATTGGGAAATCAAAACATGTAATTTTTGGCAATGACAACCATCTCTGGATTTACTAGTCCCGGAATTATTAGTTCTGGCATATTTCACAATAGTAGATGTAAACAAGTTTTTAAAAATCTGTTCTGAAGCAGCGAGTAAGAAGGGCTGTGAGACAGCTTGCAGAACAGTAAGAACTTGGACTATCTCTGGAAGAACTGGTACCAAGAGATTGGCTGAACTTGTTCATGCTCTGGTGGAGGGGCCCATCAGCAGTTCAGCCGAGCCCAAACAAGAGTGGAAACCTACGGCACTTTCTGATCTTGACAGCGCCTGAACAGTGGTTTAAGATGTTACTTTGGAAAGATCAGGGTTTTTAAAAGGGATCTGATTTTCAGTTAGTTGTTCTGACAGACAGCAGTTAGCAGAAAACTGAGAAGACTCTATTAGAGCAGTACAACCATGAACTTCACAGTACTTCCCTCACAATCTGTTTCTATGAGAGGTACAGAACGAGGCTACGTCTACCCTACTAAATACCCTGCCTTTTAGCTTGCGTGACACCGGCTGACACCACCCAAATCGCACAAAGCTTGCTCTCTTGCTATCGGTTTGTGGAGGGAAGGCGGGCAGAGGTCCAGAGCAGAAGGAGCGGGTGAGACAGCAGTTTGACAGCGTGTTCAGCCAGGGGTCCGCGCTCCAGCTCCCCCCGGTCCTCTTGCTCGGTGCTAACAGCTCCGACCAGGGAGGGAAGGGTGGCAGCAGCCTGGTAAAGGACACCATTCCTTGGTTTTCCATTTTAACTTAACCACTGCTTTTTGGTATAATTACAAACATGCTTAACAAAAACACTGAACATTCAAACAGTTATCACCCTGTTGTGATACCACAGGGAGAAGAGAAAATGCTGTAATAAGTGTTTTAAGCTATTCTCATGTAATTATCTTGTGTCTAGTTTTGTTGTTCTATTGAAAACAATATCTAAACTTGCAAGACTGGGAGAACAGATGAGAAATTTCAAATCGGTTTGGCCAGAGCGCTCACAGTTCTTAAGAGAAGCCAGTTCATTCAGAGAGAGTCTTTTTATGGACCACAAAGTTGTACAGCAAAGCCTGAACTACTCGCTTGTACCTGAGCTTAATATTAGACCGGCAGACCAGAGAATGCTGAGAAAGAGATAGTTGAGGAATCAAGGGAGGGGAAAAGCACTTGCATTACTTGAAGATTAAGTCACTGGCCATGCTACACAGGTTGTTGCATGGAAAAGCTTTTTATCTCAGATTGCCTGCATATGATAAGAAAATCTAATGAGTCTGATTTTAATAGCTATTCACCACTAGCGACAATTTGACTTTGATTTTGGTACAGCAACATAAGCTTGATTTTGAGAGCTTTAGACTCCAAATACTTAACAAGTCAAATTTGTAGGTGACAAGCAGTATGTTGGTTCTCAAGGAAGGTGGAGTTTGAAAGGTAAATACTGATGCATGCAGCTGAATAATTTTATGGAACATGAGCCTAGAGTGGCTGATGAGACAGTTCACTCAATTTGCATAATTTAGGAGTCTAAGATTTTTATTTCCAAAACTCATTCTATGCAAAACATCATATTCAACAGATAGTTCATGTTTTTTTGCTTTTTGAATGACTTAATATAATTTTCAGAAGTAGTATTTCGGCTTTGATAAGAATAGGAAATATTATCTACTTGCTGTGGCAAATGTATCCTTTTTAGAGTCTGTTTTCTCATACTGAAACATAACAACATCTAGTAAATACTTAAAGTGCATTTACACAGCTCTGCTATAAATAGCTACATCCTAAAACCTGCATTAATCACGTGCAAAATGGGATGGACCGTTTTGCCTGTGCATAACAGGCACTTCAGTTCTTCACATACCAACATAAGCTTTTTATGCATTACACACAAATATACAGACTGCTCAGCAGCTTCCAATTCTGCTTTGATATAAAGATCCATCAAAAAACAAAAATCTATATCAGAGAGGACTAGTTTCCTTGCTTATGGAAACATCTCTAATATTTCACCAGTTTTTCACTTCAGAGAACAGAGACACTTCACAGTAAATGACACATAATGGTACAACCACCAGGAAATTTCCTGCAATGAGTACTTGATTCAGCTGGTAATACTTATGTTTTTAAACTGAACTTGGAATATACATTCTATTCTAGATCGGTTGCAGTACAACTCATCCACTTGGAAACCTCCATTCAAAAATACTCATGGAGTGTGTCACAGGAAGAATATTGCCTCAGAGCTGCTCTGACTGAAGGATAAATTCCAAAATTTATATGGCAGAAAAAGTACTAAACAGGAAAAAGGTGGCTGCTTAAAAACCCCTGGGTCTTGACCATCAGACAAGGTACAGCTTCCAACGACTTGAACAAAAGCCACATGGTCCTCAGACACCCAGGCCTCTCAACCATCTTCTCTTTTCTTCAATTTATTCCTCTAAGATCAAAAAGCTTCCTGTTTTCTCCCCTCACTCTTGCCCCCCCCCCAATATATTTACCTTATAATTCTAGCCTAAAACATTTAATCCAAGTCAGAAACTTCACGATCAGGAGATTGTCCATTCAAAAACTTAAATTCTTTCTCATCTATATATGAAGTTTATTTTTAGAAACTTGAGTGTTTTTCAAAACATAGAAGAAAAGGCTCAATAGGGTAACATCTGAAGCAATGTCCCACAGGCACTTCTAGGGCTAAGCAAGTGTATCAAGTGTACCACTCTAACTGGAAGCTTAATTTTAAAAAAAGTTAGATGTTCTAGAGAGAAACCAATTGCTGTAAGAGTAGTAGGAAGTTTTCATAAGGAAGCTACAAAGGATTAATGCACCAGGATAAGATGTAAACTTCATAATGAATATGTAAAATAAATATGCATTTAGGATTATATTTTAAAATAAAAAATAGGCTGTTACAAGTATGCAAGACAGCAAAATGGGTAAGAGCTGCGGCAACATTACAAATTTAATTACAAGCTTAACATGACTTAAAAGCTGAAAATTTCTGATCTGCTTGATACAGAAACTAAACCAACGAATGACTCACAGACTCATTTTATCCATGTGAGAAGATAAAGAAGGTTTGCAATTTTCAAATTGCAGAGTACCAGTTATCCCTAATGACATTTATAAAACAAGGTATAATATTTTACAAAATAAAGTTAGTCACAGAATACTTGACACCAGCTCAACTCTCAACTTGAACACCTGTAACTTATATGAGGATTTTGATTTTTTTTTTATGCATGCAAGAACTTACCAAGTGGAATGCCTTACTATCTGGTTTAACTTTATGTTTTTCCATATATTTGATAAGACTGCAGTTGGTATACCTAGAGAAGGAAAAAAAAATGTGACACATCTAATATGCAAATTTGATACAGCAAAACTCACTGATAGCCATGAATCATTGGTAAGAATATTAGTTTCCACCGCTAATCCACTAAACAGGGAAAAAAACACAACTACCAACACCAGAGATAGCTTAAAAATCATTCAGACACTACAGAAATGCATCTGTTTCACTCAGATACTTGTAAAAACACATCACATGCACATAAAAACACATTCCCAACCCACATGCGGGCATCAAACTATCACTTGGATTTAAACTGCCTTTTAGCAATTCTACTACTCTACAGTTTCATTCTGTGTATTTCTAATGCCCGTAAACATGGGGATAAATGATAAGCCCAGCTTAATACTCTCCTGCAATGTACAGGTTGCTACAAGAACATCCATGAATTCACTTATTTGAAGAGGAGCTCAGAAATTAGGTTTCTAACTGGTTGCAATAGTATGGCAGATGCAAGACACATCTATATGAGAACAGCCCCAAATGGCTCAGCCTGGAAACAAGCAACAGGGCAGGGTCTAAGCGCAGGTATTAGACTCCAGCAACATGACAGCAAAACTGAAAGGTGTTATTTTCTCCAGCCTTCACGAGCTCCCCTAGACACCAAACATGACAATTACACCCACTGTTTGCTGGCAACAGCATAAGGTCACCAGATCCCTCGTATGCAGCTCTCACAGACAAATCGCTTCCAGTGCCACGGGTGCGGAGGCAGCTGTGGCCAGCTGTGCTCAGCCATGGTTCCAGCTGTGTGGGGCCTCCCAGGCAGCGCTGGTTCCACACCCAACACCTGCCCACTCACACTGTCTCTGGTTGCCCTCCCAATTCACCTCACCCCAACAGGCCACATTCACCATTACAAAACAGAATCACAGAATCACAGAATCACAGAATCACATGGGTTGGAAAAGACCTCAGAGATCATCGAGTCCAACCCTTGGTCCAACTCTAGTCTGTTTACTAGATCATGGCACTAAGTGCCATGTCCAGCCTCAGTTTAAAAACCTCCAGGGATGGCGAGTCCACCACCTCTCTGGGCAGGCCATTCCAATGCCTGACTACTCTCTCTGTAAAGAATTTCTTCCTAA
>VWYH01006481.1:932674-997461 GCA_013399365.1 Pampusana beccarii
TAACAACTTAGTTTTTTTTTTTTTTTTTTTTCAATCTAACTCATAACCATTTCATAGTCCTTTGTTTGGCATCTACACAGAAAACAGCCTGAGCTACAAGAAATTTAGGGTAGGAGGGAGAAGTAAAATATGCTTTCTTAAGAAAGCTCAACTCAAAGCAGACTCACGTGTTTCTCCGGAAATCTTTCATTAAAGTTGAATGTTCAGGCATCTTTTTTATGTCTTCCCAATCTTTATCTGCAAAATCAATATATATTAATAATTCTTTTTTCTTTCTCCCCCGAAGTAAAACAAAGGCTTTCCAAGTATCTCCATAGCCCTGTTTTTTTTTCTGTCTGCTTCTCTAACCTCGCAGTTACTTATTTCTTTGTACTCTTTGGCTCAGATTCCTTCATCATCTCTTCCCAATAAATCTTCACAATACCAACATGTAAGAGGATCCTGTTGTGTGCTGATTAACTCAAGAACTTTAAAAAAAAGAAAACCACAGCTGCCAGCTACAGTGAAGATGCCCAAAAGACAACACAGAGGAAAAACACGTCGGGCACTGTGCCTGCACTCCTCAGGACTGTTATTTGACTTATTGAGGGACAGTCGTGATCTCGGGACAGAAGTACACGAGACTCTCGCACACGCTGTCTCCTTCTACGAGATTTTCCATTCTGACAGCGCTGTCTTTAGTGACAGGAAAATGCCTGGGGGTACTGTGCAAATTTCTGTTGTCTCAACCTAAAAGAAGTACTGTTAGCCAACAAAAGGTTAAGAAAAAGTAACATTTGCACACTCATATTAAAGAATATTTCATCTCAGCTTCTCTGTGTAGACAAAGCTTGAGACGGATTTAAAAATAAAACAGGAAAATCACTCCCAGCCCCCAGCCTCACATGTATTACACTCTATAACTCCTGAAAAGGCTCTATGGGCAAGTAGTTTGATTCAAGTAAAATCTTTACTAGTTCTTATTGCAAAACACTAGGCGCTTAAAAACACCAAGTGAATAAATAAATCAGACATTAATTATTTAATTATTATTTGTTTAAATAAAACATTATCCTCTTTCCCTATCCCCTATCCCAAAGACATGTGAAACTTTCAAATACAGCAAGTGTCAATTAAAAAGTAAAAGTTTGCTGCAATTTCATGAGAAATAGTATTTCTTGATACGAACAAGAGACTTTAGAAAAGCAAGTTCAGACCATTAGACAGAATTATTTGAATCAATCAGAAAACAATAATGAGACTGTAGTCTATTTCTGTAAGCTACACAAAGACAACGTAAAACTCAAAGAAAAGCATAAGAAAAGGACAAAATTTTCTAAGTCAAAAGCAGAAAATGACAGTATTGCTTAAAGAAGCAAAATTAAGGGGGATTTTCAAGAAAATAAAAGTACTTAATACGCAAACGCAACACTGGCATACGTGTAGCGGTATAGAAGCAATGAAGTACATACAACACCAAAAAAAGTCAAAGGGAAAAACAAGAGGAAATTGAATATCAATATTCTAGAATCACACAAAGAAAGATGTGATAGGATGAAGAAAGTCCAATAGAGCAGTAAAGAAAAAGATTATTAATAGTAAATGGACAACAGCAGAGAACACAATCAGTGAGGAGAGAGAACCAAAAAGAAAAACAAGGCCCCTGTTATTCTGCCATCTGCAATCATGTGAACACTAGAAGACAAAGCATTAACTGAAAAGATGCAAGACAGCCTGTAGAAAAACAAGATATGACCAACACTGAGGGGAGAATGCAACAACTGAGAGCCACATGTAATCTGTTTTGGTTCATGCAACCAGTTTTTTGTTCCAGTTTGGAAAAAAGAAATTTTCCCCATATCACAAGCTGTCTACCAGGGCAAAAAATGAAATACCTTCCCCTACTACCAAATGCTGTATTTAATTTAGCGTAAGTTAAATACCCGCATAATATTCACTAATGTATAGATTTTTGTTTGTTTTCATACAATCAGTCACTTTCCAAATCTATAATCAGCACTGAAAAAACACAGAAATACTCCTCCTGATTTTTAAACATCCACCATGAAACATGATCTTTTAAAATTATAAAACTTTGACACACGTATACGCAAAGAAAATATTATCACTAAGAATAGGAAAAATTTCTAATATGACAATTAGATCCTAGATGTATAACTCATTAAATAAAAACTGTTTTTGAACAGCTTTGTTGCTTTGATCAGCTGCCACCTTCGTATGCAAAGAAAGCAATACAGATATCTTTCTTTGAACAGCAGTAAAAAAAAAAATACAGTATGTACCTGCAGGAAATCCCATTACATTGAATATTCTGTCCAGCTGGTCATGGTGATAAGGATTACTAGTTTTGATATCTTCTTGTCGACAATGGAATATTGGCTCTGATGTTAGCAGCTCTGCAAATATACACCCTATGGCCCAAATATCTTTAAAAAAGGAGAACAGAAAAAAAAATTAATCTTTCCAAATGCATCTTGGTGAAGTAGAAGGTTAGATTTTAGCTTATCAGAGATAAGGTACCTACACTGAAAAATTCAAGTTTCTGTTGCAGAAGTGCAACACTTCCTTGACTTTTAGCTACAGAGGGACACAATTCAGCCACTACACAGGAGTTAAGAGTATCAGACAAGTTTGGGTTTTGTTTAAGTGTAGTTACCATTTACTGCTGTAAAAAATTGATTTGATTAAGAAAAACACGTGAGTAAATTATTCAGGTGACTCTCCACACATCATCATAATGCAAATGAAGAAAAACCAACCAACATTTTGCCCATTCACTACCATACTGTCCCTGCCAAGTAATGTGCCCTCTCTGATCAGCCACTGAGTTTAGTAAGTGTTAAATGACCCAAAACTACAAGTAAAAAAGCAATGATACTAGAATAAGCCAAAGGTTTATCTATAAAACCTTGTGGAAAGAGAATAAGAAGAAAATCGCTCTGTGCCCTGTACCTCACCCCTTTTTTTGATAACATTCGTTAAAAAAAAAACCAAACCACCCTAACCTATCTGTTTTAACTGTTGTGTTCCAATCTGCAAAAGCAGATAGCTTGAATTTTCCCAGTTATTTCGCCCAATTTTTTTCTAGTACATACAAACACAATTTTGAAGTTACATAAAGTAATGCTACACTGAACCTTGAATGAACAAGAAAAGGTCATGAGCAAGGACAAAAGTGAACGATGCAGAGAGCATAACCCCATTCCTCAGTGTTTGTACACAGTTTTTATCTATGCTGAAAAAAAGTATGTACTAAAGGCTGTGGCTCTCCATGCAGTTTCACATGCTGCAAGCAGAAGAAAATGCCAGTAAAGTGAAGGAACACACAACGAAAATACAGCAAACAAAGCAGTTTAAAGGAACATAAGGAAATGTATTTAATCTATAAAGGAAATACAGCATTAACGGAAAACTAAACGAAAATACATTTAAGTCATACATGTTAGAATTTCTGACAAAAACACTGACATGATCTTAAAAATCTGCTGGTGAAGGTCGGAGGAAAGGATTTTGGGTTACAGAAACACCATACATGCTGACATACAACCTCCATGTTTGTGCAAAGTAAGTGGAGCATTGCAAGTGAAGTTATTCCCCGAAAACGCTTGCCAGGTGTTAACGTATCTTTTAAACCAGCAAGATAAAAACTTGCCAGCCACCTTTCCTACAGTCTCTCACAGCGAAGCTGTTCCCTCCCACCGAAGGTGACCCTGTCCCCAGGCTGCTGCGGGGCTGCTCCCCATCCCACAGCCACCGCGCCCAGCAGCTCCTGCCCCAACCCGCAACAGCAGAGACCGGCAGAGCCGAGCCAACCCAAGCTGCTAAAATTCAGGCCGATAAGTATGAATTAAGTGGCGAGGAGGATGCAGCATTAAGCTGATGTAACCAACACCATCCCCACAGCATTTGCATCCTGTGAGGCTGCGGGTTTACTGGATATTCCTGATGCAGCATCACAGCCTGTTGCGTGACCCCGATCACATCTTGCTACTTCAGGCAAACTCCTGTTCACACTCATGCTTTGAAAGAAGACACAGAGAGAGGCTAAAATGCAGCTTGTTTTTACAGTTTAGTTTCAGTGCAGTCAATATATTCTCCATTCTGTGTGTTCCTTATTTCATGTATTCATTACACGAGATAAAAACCTCTGCAATGAAATTAATGCACTGTGCCTCGGCATCATACGGATTCTACTAACAGTCTGAAGATGCATCCATATTTTGTACAACCTCTAAGAGCATTTATGAAAATCTTGTGTGAAAGCCAAATGAAGTTATATTGCATCATAGGGCATTTGGAGCCCAGAATATTTCATTCCTTTCTCTAGCCACAGACAATAGTAAACTAAACAGTTTGTCAAAGTTCAGTATTTCCTCAAGAACCAGTAACGTACCTTTAACTCAGCTGCTGTCCTTTGTACTATGTATTAATGCTTTGATATTGGGGTACATTTTGCATGAAGAACAAACCAGTACATTTTAATCCAATTTACTTACCAATAGCTTTGGTATAATGCCTTGCTCCAAGAAGCAACTCTGGAGCTCGATACCAGAACGTTACAACTACTGGATCCAAGTCTGCTAAAGGCTTCAGAGGTGAATTAAATAACCGGGCAAAGCCCATGTCAGCTGCAAAATTCAAAGAGAGGCGCTTTAAAATTTTCAGAAAACTACCGATTGTATTTTTTTAAACGAATTGATCGAGTTTACTTGTTAGTGCTACCATCACTGTGCTAAATAAAAACATAAACGCAGACTGTAGCAGATACGAATTCTGTGAGTAGATTTTATTAAAGCTCTTGTAGAAGTTACTGGATGTCATCACCTCTAAAGTATATAATTATAAATCATTACTAACACGAGCCATTTAGAACAAAGAATTAACCACTGTTCTGAAAAGGTGCATCAACTCACTTCTCTCAGGACACTGGTAAATCCTGACTCATTTTACCTGATATTCTCCAGTAAAATATTCCATTATTACAGGATGGTCTTTCAAGAAGCAGCTTTTTAAGTCTGAGCAAAATGCAAGTTCTGCAAAGGTTAGAATGATTTATAATACATACATGCACATCACAAAAGCTTCCTCCTCATGAAGTTAGCTGTAGCAACACTTCCTTCACACAAAAAAGCAACTAAGCCTACAGCACCTGCCTCCCTGCTCATTTTCTGTCAAAACGTATTTTCAGTCTCAAGATATCAGTACTAAATATCATTTAGGCTACGATTTCAAAATTCTGTTTGGGGGCATTATATAATTAAAACCTGCTTTTTAGAACTGGTGGTATACAACTGCCTCGAAAGCTGTCTGAACTACCAAATATAAGTGATACGGGGAAAAAATGGGCAGAGACTACAAAATGCACCTTGTCCCACCACATCTCTTGCCTGACCTACCACTCCCCAAATCCCAAGGAGGAGGGACTGTGTGGTGCAGGGATATACACATGCTGAGAAAGACTCTAACGAAATGAGATGAGGAGCCATTCGGAGGGAAAAGGACCTGCACACTACAGCTCACTGTTTGAGGCAAAACTGCTGTGTAAATATGGGTCGCTAACTTGACTACACAATCCTGATTTCTTTTTTCATAGGCATTCCTATTTATGACTGTTTTAATGCATTTAAAAATACAAACATTTTACAGTTTTCTACATTAAAATATTGATTATTCAAGTCACTAGTAACTATGAAAAATGAGGAGAATTGTTGGCAGAAAGTGAATTTATGACTCAAAATGACACAAAAAGCCTATAAAAATGATTTTAAGTTAAATACCAGTTATGTATTTTTTAGAAAACTTAGTTACACTGGAAAAGTGGAAGCCCTTGGTATGGGTATACCTTCTGCATTCTTTTCCTGCTGTCGTAATATCTTAAGAAAATAAGAAAGAAAAAAAATCTACGTTTTGATAACACACTTAGAAATCCAGGGTCCCCCTCCCTCTTCCCCGACTGGGAATGGATGGCTCAGAGGACTGGTGGTCCGATACAGAATCTTTCACCTGTCCATTAACAGAGTCTGACTAAATTTAGTTGTGCTCTAATTTATTCCCAAATGGATTCATCACTGTCAATTAAGAAATAAATGGGTGGTCTATGTGCAATTACAAGCAAGTAGTTGTGTACAGCAAATATCACCACCACAGTTGAATGTGAACGTGCCCAGAGGATGACCCACATTCTCAATTTTGGAAGCAACTGCTCCGTGAAGAATAAGGTAGCAAGAAGAAATTTTCCTTCCGCTGTCCGTGCTGTACCTGTTTTGTGCGCAGAAGACCTCAATCTCTACTGTCAATCTCAAACCTCGGAAGGGCATTAAAAACTTTCAGGGTAGGATCTGCAGCAGCGTTCAGCCCTGGCCCACTGGCTCCTTGGATTTCAGAGGGCAAGGGAAGGCCTAGAGCAGCACTGAATGCTCCAAGAAAATCCTACCCTGAATCATTATACTAGTGATTAACAATATAGTTGAGATAAACAAAACAGTAAGAGTACAGAGCAACAATGCAGAAGAATAATCTCATAAAGAAAGCCAGAGGGAAGTGAAAAAGATGAACTAGCTTTAAGAAAACCCTTCCAAAATAGGGCTGCATTACCGTAACAAATGTAAGTGTGCTGTGCCATCAGCAGTCTGCTATCAAAGCACTGCCACCCTAATGCACAGCCTGTAGAGATTATTACTGTTAGACTACAGTTATTTTATATTTATTTATTTACTTTAATTTAAAACAACTGAAGTTCTACTAATTATCCTCTCACTGTGAACAGTAACTCCCACCAGAAAACGTTACAATAGTGGGGAAAGTGTTGGGTCCTTCCTACCCTGGTATACCCCAGTTTGAGCATTTAGCAGTAGTTCTCACTAAGCATTTTGGCTGAATTACTGTGTTTTCTGGACTTTAGGATCCCTTGTGTTTCTCTCCAAGGGACGTGGCTATTCTTTCAAGAACATTTTGTAGGCCAAATGCCACCTTTGATTCCATTATAAAATTTAAGGGTTGTAGTAATGAGTAGTTCCCTATTTAGATTTTATAAACAGCAGCAAGATAATGTCATGGCATTTCAGGGGTAAATGGAGGAAATTTTAAAATCCAATTTCTGTCTCCTCCTTTCCCCTAGCTAGCTCTCATCTTTAATCCCCATATGAAAATCCCCCACCCCACACAAACATCCACTTAAACAAAATATTACATTTTCCACTTTTCATTGATGAGGCTACAGCATTTCATCATCAGAACTGGTGCATGGGGCTAATATCACGAAGCGAGTCACTCAGAAAACAGCATTTAGGCAAAGTGCCCAGGCACATACTAGTGACTACTTCAGGTGGTACAGCTGCACCTTCAGAACATTCTAACTTAAATGCTACACTGGGACTTATCAAAGATATAAACATACCAATTTTTACTCTTCCTCGCTCAGGACCTTCACCCATAACTAAAATATTAGCAGGTTTCTGTGGAAAAAAAAATAAATATACAATACATATACCACGACAAACCTAAACATTAGTGTCTGAAAAGTTAGTTAAGCTTTGTTTTGCCAGTTTTAAACCAAATTCGTTTTGATAAAAATGACAAGTTCCTCTGCCACAGTAAAGCTGTGCACGGACCCAGACACAGGCTTTCCCTGACTGCATCTTCCTCACGTTCTTTTTGGTGCTCCAGCACCATGCACGCTCCTCCATGGACACCCTGGGCTCCGTCCTCAACCCGCCTGAGCCGGCAGTCGCCGAGCCACCAAGATTCCTACCAAAATTGCCCTAGATCCTTCTGGCAGGAAGCAGGCCCCTTGCTGCCCCCACGCTGCGCCCCCAGCACAGGGACAGGGAGCCAGCTCTACAACATGCTTGGCCCAGGGTCATTAGGCACGTTTGCAGACATATTTGACATTAAAAAAAAAACCAACCCAAACCTGAATGAGATGCAGAGTAAACATTACCATATCACTTGACACTGGAGAGAAAAATCATCTAAGTTACTTCTGTTTACAAGTGTATATCAGTTCAGACAGCTGCAAAACTGGAAAGCATTGTCTTTACTTTCTTTTTCTCTCCATCTTCCCTTTCTTTTTTCACTAGGGAGGTGAGTTAAATAATTGAGCTAGAATTCAATCGGTTAGAAACATAACCACTCACTTCTCAAATCCTACATTTTCTGCTGTCCTGCTTCTCATAATCCAGTCTTGGTATCTGCAGTCAGAAGATTCCTCAAATGCTAACGCGGTTTATATAAATCAAATCTGCAGTGCTTATTTTGAGGGAAAAATAATCAGGAAATTCACAACTAAACCTGGAAGTTTATGCTAGACTTGTTTTGAAATTGTGCAATTTAGATACCCACTTATACTGTACATCCTGGACAAAACAGGGGCTCCTAAATAATTGTGAACTGTAAGAATTATAATAAGGTTGAGCTACAGCTCTTGCTCTGATTTCCCAGTTTACATTGATCTGGATAAAAACATACCCCAAAAAGACAGTTTAGGCTACCTAAAATTTGATATAATAAAACCTAAGTTCTTAGTGTAATTTAGTAAACACATATGCTAGGAAACTGTCAGGTCTTCCTGAATCTATAAGGCTCTGGTGTAAACACATTCAAAGAGACAAAAGACCACAATTTGCTATTTATCTAGTAGCAATTCACACTGTGTAAAACAAGGTGCAAAAAATTAATAATCCAGCAAAAAAAACCCTTGATAAACTTAATTGCTAGTGCTTATTAAAGGCTTCAACTTGGATTTCTGAAACTGTACAATCCACGTACAAAATACGTAACAGGAATTTGAGGTGTTGCATATTGATCAGGTTAAAGGCAGAAGAAAACGTCATAGCTTGACTGTGATGGAAGATGCAAGACATATCCCTTTATCTTTCCTACAGCAATAATAATAGACCCAACTTGTGCTGCATTAGCTCAGCGAGATGCAGAAGAACATGTGTCCCACAACACCACCCCTTTTTGTTTTCTTTAATCAGGGTATACACTCCAGGTAAGTATTGCTTCAACATAAAAAATGCAGTATGTGGGCACACAGCATTCAGCTTTGATTGTTTCTAGAAAAGTCCTAGAAATAAACAAGCAGCATAAATCTTGAAATTCAGAGTTAATGTCGAAGTTTAAAGCAATTCAGACTGCTAAGTAAGAAAACACGCTACGCTGTGACTCAGACTGTATGCACATCTTATATAAAAGCTGCTTCAATGTATCTGGGATGTTAATAAGCTACAGGCCTAATATTTTTAGAGTTAACCATATATTACTCAGGCACTAAAATTTTTCAGATAAAAAATAAATTGACCGAAAGTACAATTTCTGACACTGCATTTGAACAGGTTGATAATTCTCTACAAAAATGCTTGTAACATCCTCAGGATGTTTTTACCTTAAAATATTTTACTATTTGGATTTTTATAGGGACAAGGAGCCATATTCACACAAAGACTCTATTATGTCACTTGATTAATCAGCACAGCACTGGGAAACAATTCCTGCCCCAAAGATCTTCTACTCCAAGTTCAAGGTAGGTACGGATGAGAAGAGAAACACAAAGAGACGACGCAGTACTGGTTAGCAAAATAAGTAGCTACAGTTCAATTCACACTCAGATTGTTTTCTCTCAGGATTTACAGAAAACATTTAAAAATGCAAACAATTTATAAATCCGCGTAGGAGTCTTCTAAAGCCACAAAATAAAACACAACAACAAAAAACCTCAAGTAGATCTGGAATAACCATTCACAGCAGTTCACCTCTTCCTAGTGTCAAGGCCCTTCACTGAAACAGAAGATTCTTACTACAGACAAAAATACTGATATAGTCACAGCACTGTAAAGAGATACAAATCACAGTTAAAGATTATAAAATTGAAATTAAAAACAGAGGTCTTATTCTGAAGATTCGTATTCTAAAATCATTGCATTAGTACCCTGGAACAACATTGTGAGTTTACAGAATTTTCCAAACAAGATCATTAATCCATACTTAAATTCAACAGAAGAATATCTACCAGAAAGCAGTTAAGGGACAGTATTGGTGTTCCTAAAACATAAGCATTTTGAGGACTCCCTGAAAAACATTTGAGTCCACTAATAAAAGTCAAAAAGTGGGTCAGAGATTGTTAGGTAGCTTTGACTCAAGTTCACCATGTGCAGAAAAAAAACTATTTCCCAGATTTGCCTCTTTGGGCAACTTATTACATATCAGAAATTTATTAGCAAATTAAAAATAAGAAGTCACTAGAAAAAGAATGGAGACATCTGGACAAACTTCAGTTAAATTTGTTAAATTTCAGTTTATTTTTAGTTACACAGAGAAAATGAAAGTTTCAAGTGCTTATTCCAATCACTTGGGCTGAGCAAGTGAAGAAGAATCTTTCAGCAATTTTTGTATTGTGTTCTGAAAACACACTACTTCAAAACAGTTATTTTTTTTATAACTAAAAAGTATCAACTTTTTAAAGTCACCCATTTTTTTCTAATAGAGGCACATTTGCTTCAAGTAAAACAATCTGCTCACACAAGACAAATGCAAATGAGAAAGCTGTTATGATCCTAAACCAAATGCGAAGAGCCATGCAGCGATATACAGCTGAGTACTTCAGAGACCAACAAAACAACTTTCTGACAACCCCACAGAACAAAATTTAAGAAAAATCACCCTTCTCCCCACAACAGCCCACCTCAGCAGCAGGGGAATAATTCATTCTCATGGAACAATGGCCTTATGACCATGACACAGCACCAAATCTTATCTCATCCTAGATCTGCCTTTGTAGGACTCCTTGTGTGATTTCTATGCAAAACCTAATCTTGCGCATTTAATCACTATTACTACTGAAGAGAAACTGAAGATCCTCGCTGAAATGTTTTTAAGCTCTTCCAATTTAATCATTATTTGCAAAGCACAAACAGAAACCCTAAGAAGCAGGCTAGTTTCAAATAAAGGAGTTTAAAAAACAGAGGTTTTACCGAAAGGTTCACAGACTTATGAAGAACTTCAGGCTATCACCCTCTTCCACCTGCCTGATGTGACAGATGATATTGCTCTCTCTTCACCCTGATCCTAGAGTCTCTGATGATGACGGCTGCACGATTCCCAGGCAATCCTTTCCCTTCCCCCCTTCTCTATGGCAGAGTTCGCTCTTTGCTTCTAACACAACAAATGAGGTTACTCCTACTGCTCCTTCTCTTACGCATCAGCAGAAAGAGCAAACAACCATTCCTTCCCTGCAAGGACTTCTTAGACTCATTTATACCAGAGAATGGAAACTACCAAACGTAGAATCATAGAATCATTTTGGTTGGAAAACACCTTTCTGATCACCAAGTCCAAGCATTAACCTACCACTGCCAAGTCCACCACTACGCTGTGTCCCTAAGCACCTCATCTTAAACTCCTGAAGACCTGCATCTCTCTGCGGTTCTATCACCTGGATTAAAGAACTCCCCGCTGCTCAGTGTTTCCCAGGGGGTTACCTTTTCTAGACATATAATCCTTCTTGTTGCTTCCCTCTGGCTGTTCTGCCTGGGGCCACCTATGTGCTTGAACTTGAGCGCTCCAAATTACACCCTGCTGCTGCTGAGGCTTCGCTAACACCAAATACAGCAGAGGGACCATTCTACGTGCCTTGCACAGCATCTGCCACTTTACACGATCCCGAGATGGTACCTGGTTTTGCCTCGCTGTGTAAGGCTATTGATTCACCCTAAGGTTATGAACAATGTATTTTCTTCACATCTTTTCTACAGGACTGCTACTTTTTTTTTTTTTCCTTTTAATTTTTTTTAAACCATTATTCCATTTGAACAAACACTGTGGTCACATGCTACTTCTTAACATACACTGGAAATGTTTGTATTCATTCAGAGAGGAAACTCAGACTTCAGAGTTATTTGGTTTCTGTCTTGAAGACAAAAAATGCAAACACGAAAATTATCCAAATCTATGAATTTATAAGATGTGATCATTAAAAAAAAAAAAAGAAAAAGAAGACAGCATTTCTGTTGCTTACAGCAAGTTACCCATACAAGCAGGAGATGATTACTTATTCTATATTGGCATGCTAGATGTCTGGAAATCACAGGACGTTTTCTCACACTCCAGGAAAGCCCTTCTGCTCTTGGGTCCTTCTTCCACCGAATTTCACTCATCAAAGCAGTGAGGAAAAAACCTGGCGTTTTTAGACAGCCATTGTGATCTTTCATACTTAGTGCTTTCAGCATCAAACAAGGTCTGTAGGAAATACTACTCCACATATTTTTTTGCTACTAGGCTGTTTCTGAACTCGTTAGTTTTCAAAGGTTGATTTTAAACATACCTATCAATGAGTAGCCAAAACTCCTTTGAATTATCTAAGGTAGTATAATGTAGATGCTACCTTTTTTCCCTCCACTTATTAACCATTTGCAGCAGTCCCATGTATATTTATGAACAGGCTCATCCTCTTTATACCTCCATTTTAATGCGCCTTTTTCTAAGGTTTTAGCACCATCCTAACCAATTTTCATTTGGACAATCCCATACTTAAGGGTATGGCTACTAAAACATTACTCAGTAGCGGGTTCACAGTGATGGGGTGAGTCACAGCAATGACTCTTGTTAACCACTAATATTTGTGCATCGTTAATGGCTGTGCCACTAGTTTTCAGAACTGACCAGACTCCCACCCATTTCTACCTGTGATGAGCCAAGGTAACTGAAAAAAGCATAAAATTAGTTTTCATTTTTACAAAGTACTTTAACTTAAGAAGAACAATACTAAGCCAGGTGCTTTTATCCCTAAATTTTTGCTTTTGCAATCATGGCCTCAACAATGGTTCTATTAAGATTTATAATGAATGACTTTTCAATATTTTAAACTTTCAAGTCCTATAGAATACAGGAACAGATTCAAATGAACAACCCCACAATCATACAAAAAAAAAAACCCCACAACATTCAACTTCTTCAGCTGTACGTGAGCAAGTGCCTGACAAGCACGAAACACAAGTTGAATATGTCTTGCTGTGAAGTTTGCGATTCAATCGTATTGAAGAAAAAACCCACCCACACATACATAAAACACCACACCACCAAAAAAACCCAACAAGGTTTAAAAAGACAATTGCCAGGGCTTACTAAGTTGTAGCCTACTTGAAAGGCCACTTCTATGACATTTAAATCTAAAATCTGGATGTGGTTTATCACTTGCCAGCTAGGTCCTAGGATGAGTAAAGCTGCAGCTAAAAGCTCCTAGGCTTCAGCTAGCCTTGCAAAACCCACACCCCATCTCAGGGTCTGTGACCCACAGAACACTTGTGCTTCTAAGGTAAATTTGTCTGAACAACCCTGTTGATCTTCAGGTAATTATAACATTAATCAAAACAAAAATCAAAACAAAACTGACCACTTCAATACTAAATAGTACTTTAGCACAATTTAAATGCCAATACAACCCTATTGAAATGATAGTACCAGCACCTTTCTGCGTTTTATTTCCCTGAATTCAACGATGTGCATTCACAATTAAAGTAATTAATTTCAGTCACATCTATTAAGAGATTTGAAAATAAATCATCAAAAGACCACCACAAACACTGATGAAAACAATGGCTTCATAAAACCCAACATGTGTAAAATCTAAACACTAAAGTAATATTTTAAAAATAATTTTATAATTAATTAAAATTTTAATTAAGATTAATATTAAAATACATGAATTGTGAAAAGCACTGGAAAAAATTTTAAAATAATCTCTTAATACTTCCTGTTAATGATCTTCTTATAAAGACCATCTCAGAGCTGTTTAAAAAAAATAAATCAAGCATCTAAATAAGTTCTCATTAAAACTAGGAACTGTTAAAATTACCAATAACGGCCAAACAAAAACAAACCCTAAATTATCAAAGCACACATGCTCAAAATTTTTCAAAGTACAGAAAGTATTTCGACAGGATAGAGGATAGAGGGATGCCGTATCTATGCCAGGAAAGCCTTCTGCTAGTTAGCACCACCATATTTTATCTCTGTTTCAGCCTGATGAAAGCTGTTGGCCTCATTACTACATTTTTATGCTCTGAACACATCCCAAGAATGTCTTTCAGTTGCTATCACTTAGTTACTACCAGCCTGGGGCAACGTAACTTACTGAAGCCTGTGCACAGGCTAATACACAGGCCTTTCTATCACTTTCATTGGAACTGAATTAGAGTTGAAAGAAAAAAAGTCTAGTTATACTCTTCAGATCAACTCTCCCACTCCCTAAAAATGTACGTCAGGACAAGCTGCGAGGCCTGGCTTTCTGTATGAAGTTCAAGGATGCAAAGGTGGATATCATAGGCAAAACCACCATTATAGCAACTTTGGAGTAAAATGCTGCTATATCATATGAGTCAAATATCATTAACTCAAAAGTATAATAAGAATAAATTAAAAGAGTCTTGCAGAAATATATTTCCTGTGAGTTTTGCAACACATGCTACTACCATCTCCAAAGGTCAGGGTGACCCTGGATGCTGTGCACACCTCACAGCAGGATCGAATACAAGAGAGCAGGCACCAAAACTGGTTTTTAGGTACTACGTTATTCTGGAGAGAATTCTGTCTTATTTTTCAATTTACAGTTCTGCCTCACAAGTGAGGGTTTAGAATGGGTAATAAAAACCCCAAGTACCGTTTTTGCTCACTCGCTTTGTTGGAGCAGGTTCTGTAGGTTGACAGGCCTTCAGTGGTATCGTAATCTCATACTTTCTGATACTTCCACACAACGGAAGAAAACTGCCTTATTGACTCCCTGGTTTGCATGCAGCTGTGGTAGCCCATGCCATTTTCCTTAATAGCCCTATTTTATTTTTGGTTTTCATTTAAATAGTACTCTCACCACTTACGTATCACCCTACCTGCATTGACCAATATATAACTCCTCCTGGTCTGGATAAAGAAAAAATTAAAAAGGTAAGAGCCTACATAATTTTTTACTGCACACTTTGCAGTGGTTGTCTGGGCTTTTTGATGCTCACTTGTTAAAGCACCTTTGTGCACAGAACAAACACAATATTTGAAACGATGCCCCAAAGATTAAGTTTTGTGTCACTCATGTTGAGAATAAGTCACGAGTTCATACAGGGCAAGCTTTTATATGTGATAAGTGTGCCCTATTTACAAGGCGAATTTTTCACAGGCTACTTTGAAACTGCTCAGATTTAATCAAAGTGCTGTTTTCTTACCATCTTTTCAACTTTCAAATAGATCATTGCATTTTATTTCTACAGCAGGATGCAAAAAAACCCATTATTATGGCTATTTCCTGTACTTTGAACAATTTATATTCCTATCTTCCACAGTATTTTACACAGTGCTATAATAACTTTGCCACAACCTTAGCAAGGTGTTCAGTACTAAAAAACAACAAATCTAAACTGCAAACTGCATCTAAGTGTTTCTAAAATCATACTCTAGGGTTTTTACTAAATCCTACTGCAGGGTTTTTATCGACTAAGCTTACTTCAAAGGTAAATTTGTGATCAAAGAGCTTCTGGTCCTCCATAGCTCTCTACTTTTTCCGCCTGGCTAGTACAGCACATTACCTTTACAAGAGGAATTAGATGAGGTTTCGAGAATGCCTTTCCTCTGTAGAAGTCTCATCTCTATTTGTATTTATGTATCTGGATATGAGAGTTATTTCAGCCAGTTTACCTACCACTACTACGCGGCAACACACTGAGATGACTGAGAGAGCCTTCAAACAGCAAAGGATTACTTACATGACTCTCTTTCCAGCACCATAATCACATATCTGGCCATCCTGGAAATCTAGCGCATTAAAAAACAGGCTAATAACAAAAGAATAAGTTAAAAGCTACAGAGAAGAAAAAAATCTGGTATGGTCTGCCCATCAGTTAATGTATTTGCACTCCCAAAATTTCACCCAATTAGGGTGTGACTTTTGCTATTAAAAATACAAAGACACATTCAAAGGACTTTAAAAGAATTATCACATATATATACACACACAGATCTAAATACTATCTATATATCAGATATCCATATGTGACTGATATTCCTCAAGATACTACTTTTATTACACCCATACAGTTCTCATTCCATCATCATATTTCAGTTATCAAGCTACTTAAATGCCCTGGAATTTAGAGAAGTGAAAATATTTTAAAGCTTGAGAAAAAACAACAGCAATAGCAAAAGCATTTTAGCAAATCCAAATTTGATAGGACAGCACCTTAAGTAATGAGCCCTCCTTATATAAAGAATCCTGGCTCTGCATGTGGGCATCTTGTTTTCCGAAAAGGGCAGAAATACAAGACAGAATGATAGAGTAACTACACTTGCTAGTAAGAAAACTCCTTTGCAGTATTGAAAAATCCTCTGCTACTGAAACTAGAAGAAAGCAGAATATTTTCTAATATGGCAATAAAAATAGTTGTGAAATACAGAAAAATTCCCAATCTTTATTGTGCTTAAGTGCTTGGGAAAATGAACTGGAGGTGGAAAAAGATGACTACGGTCATCTGACCATCCTTCAGTACATCCAGGCAGCTGCACCCCGCTGCTGCTTCTCCCCTTTCTCTCCCATTCTGTACAACAAAGTTAGCACAGGTTTTAATGCATATTCCTTTGGCAAACAACTCATTTTTCCTCCTGAGGCCTTTGCAAGGGCAATATAAAGGGACTCCGAGATTGCTGCAGTAACAACTACTAAATGAATCTATGCCTGAAAATGCCAAGTTTGGCACATGCGAAGTGATGGGATCCCCCAGCTGTCAGACAATTTTGGGTGGCTTAAAGATTTTCATAACACCACATTTTTAAACACTTCTTTGTGAAAGCTGCTTAATGAACAACCAGTAATAGAAACTTCAAGCCTTTTGGACAGTTAAACAACGAAGGCAATTCTCACAAGGAGCTCCTATAACTTCACAAGTAACATAACTGAGTAAACCTTTCAAAATCTCTTAATAGTCCAATCTTCCTCACATAGTCACAGAATTGCTCACCTAGTCAGAAAGAACGAAGTGCCATATACACTGTCATGAAATGTAAGTGGTATTGCTTTTGTGAGCAATATGGGGATTTAAAATATCCCCCCCAAACACTTTTACATATTAAAAAACCACCTTTCCTTATTCTACATGTTCTTATTAAAACAATCGTCACAAAAATCCATGACATTTTCTGGTTAAATTTGATACCACTTGGGAAACACCTACTATTTTCTCAAAACACTTTATGTTACCTCTGTAATTTGCCTACCAAAAAATTTTCAATTATTTGACTTGCTGCTTTGCTTAATATTTCCCCTGCCCTCAATTAAATCAATCTGCTACAGAATTCTCCATACTTTCATTCAGAGACACTGCAGAACAGATACATTACATATAATCTTAAATTGGCAGGGCCTTTTTGATCATTCTTCATAATTAATAAGAGTTGTAAGTTTGGTTGAGTTAATTTTATAGGCATCAAGATATTGAAGTCTGATCAGCCCTTATTCTTTTGGGGAAGGGGTAAAGGACACTTGTGAGGTTTCAATAATTCCAATAAAAAACAAAGATATTAAATCTTTGTTAAAAGACTTCACCGAAAAGAGAGTTGTTTTTTGGGGTTTTTTTTAATAATCTTTTGTGTACTTTATGTATTATTAATGCACTCGTTCTCTTTTTCACCATGAAATCTTTCAGTCGGCAGCTCCTGAACAAGACAAGGTGTTCCCTGACGGGTGCAGCTCCCGAAGCCCGTGCCCTCAGCAGCTAAGGCCCAGATGTTCCTCCTGCATTTCCCAATGCGCACGTTCCAGCCGCTCCTACGCCTGCCGTTCCCCCAGACAGAACCCTCGGGCTCCTCCGCCACCTGCCATCGGTGGCCGTGACCAAGCGTGCAGAGTCAGCAGCGACCCCCAGAGCGCAGTCCAGCCAAACTGAAACGGCCCTGGTGCAACTCTCCGTGTATTTCTCCCACAACGCGCCCACCTCTATTTCACATCTGCTTGTCATGAAATTTGACCATTTTGATACCATATCATTTTACCAAATGGATCTGAAATTTGTTAACAGATTAAAAAAAAAATTGCTAACAGACACCAAAGTCACTTGGGGGAACTGGCAAAAAAAGGCATGCCTGGGTACGCTTTGTCTCCTTGAGCAGCCACATAGAATCAATAGACCAACATAAAGGTTTTTTTACTGTGGAACATGCAACACCATTTGCATTTTTTCAGCTATTTTTCCTAGAGACTGTAGCAGCAATGCTATAGTTTCTCCTGCCTAAAACTCCAAAGCACCACCTTGTTTCCAGTTTAGAAGTCAGTATGCAACATGCAGACGGACATGTTTTCTGGTGCTGTTATTAAATGTATGTTCCACCAAACAAGGACAAACTTCTCAAAAGCCACTAGAATGACATCAGTTCTTGATGAAGGGCACTGAAAAGGCCTGCCTTGATTTGATACCTTGTAAGGTAAAGATGTAAATGGTTATAAAGATCAGTCCCCTAGCACCGAAGGGCTCTAGGGGAAGGAGGAGAGAGGAAACAGAAGCAGTACTTTTCACAACAGCGTTTATGGCCATATGAAGAAAAACTACAAGTTACTTTCAGCCTCAAATTTGCAGTTGCCCTTCTGCAACAGTTCTTCACTACCTGGTAATTGGTCCAAGATCACAGGTTAAAAATTATTTGATTTACGATGACGTAGAAACATCAGGAAAAAAAATACTCTGCTTCCACTGCTTCTTGTGACTGACGGGTCTACAGCAGGTAAGTGAAAAATATCTCACGAAACTATCAATAATCACGTAATGCACCTTAACATCTCCAAATACTGTGTTGTACTCGTTTGTCCCCAAGACATCTGGTGGATAAATAAGCGGCCTTACTTTTTCCGTTTCTTTTTTGTACCTTGTGCTTCTTTGATGTATAAATTTTCACTGACGACACAACTCCAAATTCAGAAACTTCAGCTGCACCTCCTCTAGCCACTAACAGTCTGAAAGTAAGTCTGCCTAGGTTTGCTCACATTACCAGCGAGCTAAATTAGCAAAGCTCTTCTAACAACGTAGACATTGCTCCACCATGACCTTCCATTTACAGTTCAGACAAAGACTGTATTTACTGCTGTTCCAAAACAAGGTATGTTAAGAAATAGAGCACAAAAAGTGTTGCCAGTATCACCATCAGTTGTAAGTGACAATGTTGAGGGACTTAGCTTTTATCATCGCAGAGGATTCATTATTTTGAGAAGTATTTATGGAAAAGAATTACTGAGCTAAGAAGCACAGAAGTTAGTGATAAACTACATTTAGGTTTCAACAAAGTTGGTACACAAACCAATATAGTCAGACCCTTTGGAAACACCTGCAGAAGATAACAAAAGGCTGAAAAAATTACTCAACTTTATTATACTGATAAGGTTGGACTTGACCATCAAGCAAACGGGGCTTAGAATAACAGCAGCCATCTAACAGGTAGATTTGGAAAATGTTCTTGAAACTGTGAGATTTCTGACCTCTCCTTGCACTGCTGTTTTCATACGAATCAAGTTTATAAACAAGCTTTATACTTGCAATCAGAAAAACATCTACCAAAAGTTCCCCTATTCAGCACTTCATCTTACTATAGATGAGAATCTAACAGCATCGTGTGGCCAAAGATTATCAAGAACTTAGAGCATTTGTTTCCCTTTTTTGCTAAACACTGATGGCATGGGTAAAAAAATATTTTCAGGTCTATCTGTTCATCTCACACATTTTCATAAACCTTGGAGTTTTACTCTATCCTTTCACGATCCTTCCTTAAAACTTGTTAAATCACCTTGCGCTTTCTTATAAGATCTGAAGTTAAAGATGATCAACCTGTAAAAAGTTACGGAAGATTACATTCATATTCAAGAATTACTTGAATGGACATGGTATACAAATTTTAAAAATCTGCTCACTATCTGTAAAGATGGCCAATTTAAGAAATCACCAGGAAGTCTTGCAATGAGGACCCAACTACAACTGGAGAAATAGACTGAATACTTTATTTTCATTTACCTTTTCCATGTGATTTCAGCATGCCTTTAGCACAACAGGAATAGTATTCCAGCCAAGAATAAAAGACGCAGGACAAATCCAAGAGAGGTCTAAGAATATTAATCTCTGTAACACTTGAACACTGCAGAATTGATGAATTTTTTAACTGCTCAAAACTTGAGTATCTCTTTCTACAACATTGCGGTTACTGATACGTTTCATACCCAGTGTTGGTTACAATTTGATGATCCAGTAGTAACATATCTTTCATTTTATGACCACACAGCTTCCAAAAACGTTGTAAGGATACATCATCTTTTTTTTCTTCAAGAAAAAATGGCACCATATTCTCGCTCTCATCATGATGCAGTCAAGGTGCATCACAAAAACATCCTCTTTCACTGAAAAGGTTTTCTATCTCAGTTTTCTTCACGTTGTTCCTTATTCTACATGAGCTGTTTGATCTTTCATGTTCTTCTTACTCACACCTGCTCCCATTCCCTCACCACAGCTTCTCTTCTATTGATTTGTCATGAGTTAGAGTTTAGACTTTGAAAAAGCAGTAACTGAATTTCTCAAGAAAGATCAAATTGTGAAGATACAACACATACACGGAAGGCTCAGGTTGGAAGTTATCTCTGGAAATCATCTGACAACTTGTGCAGGGTGTGCTCTGTCCCACTGTCCAGGTCATTAATGACAACACTGACCACCACTGAACCCAGTATCAGGCCTCGGGACACTCCACTAGCAACTGGTGTCCAGCTCAAATTCATGTCACTGATCACAACCCTCTAAGCCCATCAGCTCAGTCAGTTTTGAATCCACCTCACTTTGCTGTGCACTTACCTAGTCTGTACTTCATTAGTTTGTCTACAGGGATGTTATGGGATGCAGCGCTGAAAGCCTTACCAAAGCTCTTCCCCCATCCATGGAGGCAGGCACTGAAGGTTTCAGGCTGGCTAAGCATGACTTCCCCTTCATAAATCCATGCTGATGCTCTCCATCACCTCCCCAGTGATCAAGTACAGAGTGACTGGCACATAATTTCCCAGATCCTCCTTCTTGCCATTCTTGAAGACTGGAGTGACATTTGGTTTTTTCCCCTCAGGAACCTCCCCTGATTGCTATGACCTTTCAGAGAGAGTAGTGGCCTCACCGTGATTAGCTTATATGAAGCAAACGATTTTATATAGCTCTACTGCCTTCTGTATAGTGAATTTAAAGATCTCTATGCAGTATGCCTTCCACTTCTCTGACTGGAAGGCTCTTAGTACTGCAGCAATATACTCTGTATTTATAGCTTCAAATCTGCATTTGTACAAAGTCGACAGACATTAATCAAGAGCTTGACCTAGCAGGCCATTGCCAACAACCATGTCCAAGAAGAAAGCAAGCCAAATGGATTCTCATTTGCACAGCAATTTTTTTTCTTCTTAAAAAAACAAACAGAAAATGAAGTTTGTTTGGGCTTCTGGTTGTTTGTTTTTGTGGGGTTGTGTGTGTGTGTCTGGGGTTTTTTGCCCCTTTTTTTTAAGTCACTGGTATGAGCATCAAATACTTAGTTTTACAGTCTCTTCTGATCATTTCTACACTTTGATTAGTTACTGGTTTGAAAGTTTAATGTAAACCATAAGAAAATGCTCAGAAAGGCAAGCAAGGGAATAGTCATGTTCCCTGCAAATAGCAGCATTAAGAAACACTAAATAATGCTATTTTAACTGTAGAATATTTAAAATTATAGTAAATTAGAACTCACTTGAAAGCACATTATTACAGCCTATGCAAGAAAACAAGGTTATGCCAGACATGCCTTTCTTTTCTGATCTCATGAAAGCACACACTAATGAAAAACACCTTGGAAACAAAAATCTGGGGAAACGCAACAGCTGACAGCCAACAGTGATGGGGTTTGGGTTGTCTATTTGGGTTTCTGTTTGTTTGTTTGGGGGTTTTTTGCAGGTTTTTGTTCGTTTGTTTTTTCTTCTTCTTTGAAAACAAATCACCAATAAGTCATTATAACACCTTTTGGGACATATTGCTTATTATCAGTTTATATACTTAAATAGGGTAGAAAAGCACCCTGGCCTTTAAAAGCAGCTAACTTATTTTGAGTAATGTGCACAGCTTTTCCTACGGTTTGTTTTTAAGCACTCGGGTTCATTCTTTCAAATGACCACAGTTTTGGAAGCACTAGATCAGGACCGAAGGGCATTCCTGTATTTCTGAAGTAATCTTTGAATATTGATGAGGGAGGCACTCTTGGATTCAAGAGCTCTAATGTGGAAAATGGTAAATAGGCAGAGTAAAAGTTCCATATATTTAACCCTGCCTAAAGCACATAGTTAAGTGATTCACAGCCAGAGCCTGGGCAGTGGCTAAGATGTTGTCTACAAAAAAACCTCAACACCCTGGCAGCGGCTTCTCCTCATTTACTGTCAAAAGAACATCTTTAATGTTCCCACTAATCCCAAACCTGGCAGCAGGTACCCTTGGGAAGAGTCCAGGTCCCAGGAAGCTACGTTCCAACTGTATTAAAGCTTGTCTGCCTGAAAGCTTATTAAAAAAAATAGTGCTCGTCCCAAAGCAGCTGTTTAGCTGAGATGCACACTAGGAACACACTAACTAGGCCACAGCCTCCTGTGCTAGTTGCAAATGGTCACATCCACAGCAACACAACCGCAGACTAACTAACCAACTCACGGATGTTATTGAGAAAGGCTAAGAGCCTGTCATGGTTTTGGCAGGAGGGGAATGGGAAGCAGGAGCCCAGCGCTGTGTTACCCTCACCAGACCTGGCTTGCCCAGCAGTAATTCATCTGCTCAGCACCCATTCGTACCACGCACAAAGAAATAGGTCAGGGAATTTAGCCTGAAAATTTGGGAACACAAAACATGCTTCACCATAGTGTCTCAGCTGCAGTACAACAAGAGCTGTGAGTTCTTTGGGTTCTTTTTCGTTTGGGAGTGCGTTTGGGGGGTGGTGATATGTTTTTAAATGTTGCTGCACCACCTGAGCACTTTAAATAGTAGGTTTGGTGCATCATCTATTATTGATTTAATATTTTGTTAATGTATCAGTAATTTAAACTGCAGACTAATCTTACTCTCACCACACAAAACGAGTGAAGGGTACTCATCTCTTATCTGAGACTGGATCCTGACTGTGTGGACAGGCCTACTACACACTAATACCAAATAACGATGGACTTTTAAACGTTAACAGGTATGGCATATAAATCGCCGTACCATGCAAAGGGATCTCTGTTTGGAGCCCATTACTTGAACAAATCTTCCAAGCACACAGCTAAGTCCAACCTCTCTTTCCTCATGCTACTGAGGAAGCAGATTGACGAAAAGAGATATATGGCCAGTCTTCTGCTTATGCTTATTTTTAGTGTGGAATAAGCACTTTGAGTACAGGAAGAAGTCCAAGAGCTGGATATCATAAAGTGGAAAAAATATGAGGAAAAGAAGTCAGCAAAATGCAGTATGCTTCAAGCAACTTGATAAGTAAATTCAAAATATTGTTAAAATTGTAATTGATGCACTTTGCGGTAATTACATGAAGTGTTATTTCCTTCCTGCTGCAGTCAGAGCATGAATAAACAATCTGCCTTCAATTGCTCTCAGCCATTAAATTTCAAAAAGCTGAAGAATATGCAAGTCAAAAATGAAATTTTAAAAGGACTGACATTTATTTGTTGAAACCTAGCAGTAAAATTTTTCAAAGACTTATGGAAAAGCTAACTACTCAAGCACAGCACTATTCAAAGATAAAAAAACATAATCGACACCTCTCCTGCTCTGATGGAAATGGTGAATTGGCTTTCATGTAACCAGTGAAAGAAAAAAAAACAGCAAAGAGAGTTAACTATTTAAATAGATAAATTATTGCTAAGATTTGTACACATTTCCTTTGTAAAAGGCAAACCAGGACTAGAAAAAACACCATACAATTAGTGTCTTCCTACAGTTTTTACTGTTTCAGATAGAATATACTCACTTTATACAAACCTTACAGGAATTAAGACTCCTCAGTTCCACCGTTATGAAGACAAATTTCAGTCTAAGTTTATGAGGTTTTAACAGCCATTAAGTTTCACTGCCTGGTTTGTGGATGCTAGCAAGAAAGGAGTTACTGTATGCCATATTTTGTTTCTGATTACAAAAGTCAAGATCTAAAAAAACTCCAGAACATGAACTACCTAAAAGCCAACTTCATTAAGACATGTTAAGAAAACCCCAAACCCAGAAAACTGCACTTAGATGGAGGATAATTACTTTGCCAATAAATGAGCTTTCTTACCCTTGAAAAAATCCTTACCCTATGAGAAAAATATAAAAAAGAACTAATTTTTCTGCCAAAGTTCTACACTCTTTAGCTTCCTACCACTCCCAGGCACCATCAACTCTTATAGTAGCTAGTATATGAAATGAAAGCAAGCATGTTACTTAAGCAACTCTATGTGTGTTATCTGTACACATCTAAACCTAGGGTAACGGCTTTTACAGGATTCTCACCAGCACGGCTTGACAAGGTTCCAGGGGGAAGACCTCTCAGACTGTGCCTCAAGCTTTTGGTCTCTTCCTCAGATTACCAAAAGATAGCCAATTGTGATGGTGGTTTTTCTGCTGGAAGAAAACTTCATGCTGGACTGAGACCACCAACTCATTTCACATAGGTCAGAAAATGAGATGGTTATAGTTTTTCGCAGTTGCCAACTTAAACTGTATTTCAGCTACAGACCTAAATGTGAAAGGCTCTGCAATAAGTTACCAATCTCCTGAGCCATCCAGTTAACAACATGCATGGTTTTCTTTTTAAACTCAATTATGCTTAAGTTCATAAGTTTTCTGAAACTGTAGAAAGTAAAACTTCAGAAAAATTTAGATTCTTGATGACAGGTCATTTGCTTTCTGTATGCCTCTTAAAAGTATACTGAAGAGTACTATCACAGGCAGAACATTAGAGTAAGACATTACATTTTTGTCTAAAACAATGTGTCTAAGTAGTAACATGCACTATATATTTCTACACCAAGTTTTGCTCCACCATTTTATAAGTTATGACAAAGCCACCACAATCTTTTGACTTTTTCCCTTAGTGCTGTGGCTTTTGTTCCACTTCTAAAACTAGGAGCAAATTAGAAACAATATCCATACAATTATTTCAATAAACCAAAGCTTCCTTTTATTTATGAAAATGTTATTTATCAAAGACAAATCTTTTCCCATCAGTTTAAACAGAGACTGGCACTCTGTAAAAGCATTTATCTGGCATGAAAATAGAAGACAAATAACTAGTCACTGCCTACATTTCCAGAAACACTATTAAAGCTATTTCAAAGACAAAAGGTGACTCTGGAAGAATAATAAAGAAGCCAGACTTATTGCACCAAGTATAGAATAGCACTGGTAATCCTGACTCATGGGAATGAAGGGTCAAACTAACGATGCACTAATAAAACTTCAGTAATTAGAAGGATCATATATAGATAGTATTATACTTCGATAGCACTTGTTTCAATTTACTTCTAAGAATAAGAGCTACAGACAACTGGGTCAGGAAAACTACCCAATGTTAAGACAACAGACAGAACCAGTCGAGCCAGCTATGGGCATATTTCAAAGGCAAATGTATAAGGATTGGCGAGATTCACCAACATAAAACATTTAAAATAATTTGCTGGTTAAGAAACACTAACTCAGGTTCAAAATGTTTTGCTAATACTGTAGTTTGGATAAACAGTTTATTTGCAGAAATCTTCAAAAGCTGGCATGGCTGATAGATTATAAATATTAGGAGAAGATAATGGCCTTCAAAAGTTACCCTCATAAGTAAAACTGATAATTTTAGGGAGTTCTTATTTCTTCAGCGGTTCTTATAGCCAATCATCCTCTCCCCCACCTACACACATGCCATATTTAGTTATTTATCTTGCCTGCAGTAATACTACCAGAGGCATTTTCTGTACCTCAACATGCCTGTTGTTTAAATTAACACTTTTCAAAATAGTTTATTTAGAAAATCAAAAAAGGAAAACAGCCATCTGATATACTTTGCTGTCATAAGCATATCAGATCATAGCTGGATTTTAAAATTCGTTCTACTAATCAAGGCTGTCTGACTGCAGCGTAAGAATATGTGTTTATTAGTACATGCCCTTAGCACAAAGGTTTTTGTTTCCCAGCAATTTGTATTAAAAACAGTCCTTGCCCTCAATCATCATCCCAGTGCTAAAACCCATTGCGGATCCACTTACCAAATCCCTGTGTAACACCCAGTTAGCATGCAGGTAGTGAATACCATCTAGGATCTGATATAACAGAGACTTCACCATTCCCCGAGGTAACTGAACTGGTTTCTTGTTTGCTTTAGAAGCCCTGTGAAACTTGATTATATGCTGTAAAGGGGAAATAGAAATCAAAATTAAAAAGTGTAACGTCTTAAATCTACAGCATTACACAAAAAGATTGCTAGCAATTCCTTATGCATACTTCTTAGGGGTTTTTTTCAACCTTTCATCATTCATTTTCAAAACTAGAAACATGTACCTTAAGTACTAGAAAATTAATACTATACAAGGCAAAGCGATCACTGTCCCAAGGAATTATCTCAAAAATGGAATCAGTTGTTGTTGTGGTTTTACCCTGGCAGGCAGCTAAGCCCCACACAGCCGCTCACTCGTTCTCCCACAGTGGGATGAGGAATACAAAACCAATCCAACTGTCAGAGACAATTCCCTTGCAGATCTGTAAAAGTGCAGAGGTTTTAGGGGTATTTTTGCTTGGGGGTTCTTTTTGATAAGATAGGCTGACATCTTGTAAACCACAGCACAAAATTAGAAGTCCATCACCCATCTCCTGTACTATTTTACTTTTAGGTTTTCTCCTACAGTAGTAATGACACGGTAATATTCAACACTTAATGCCAAACAGAAATTCTTGCAAACGGTATTGGGAGTTTTAAACATTTAAATTAGAAGCTCCAATTTATTCCTTCTTTATTTACTATTTCCTTAAAGGACAGTACACTCAAAACAGAAGCTGTTGGGAGAGCAGAGCTATAAATCTGTCCATCTGAAAGTCAGCTACCAAGCCAGACACGGAAAAAACCTTCAACAATTTTAAGTGGGTACACAGGCAATGAAGTCTAGCAACGAGGAGTACAAAAGGGTATTTTTTCTTAGCACCTGAGCGCCAGGTGCCGCTAACTTCAGTAGCATAAGGTGTGCCACAGCCATGGCAACCATTTCTGTGTTTCCTTTTGAGAGAGGCAGCTTCTAGAACAAACTTTTTCACGCATTCACTTCATGCATTCACGCTAATGAAAGAACAATCATCAAAACAGCCCTGATCTTGTCTATCCAAAACCTGGCACCAAACTTCTATCGCGTGTTCTTCTTACGCTCCTGAGCTTTCATACTCCAGGTGCCAATTAGGTACCCAGCTAATCAAGCCCCTTTGGGAAACTGCCTTTCCTCTCTTCCTGCAACCCAGCTCCATACAGGTTGCCCTCCTTTGCTCCAGGCATCGAACTTGGCTTTCCTGGGAGGAAAAGGCACATCCCTGCTCTGCCAAAGGTAAAAATAGGGCTGCACAGAGGAGAGAAACATAGATGACCAAGTGACAGTCCCTGCCCGGTCAGCCAAGCACCGCACACACAAACATCCCTCAGCCTGTGACACAAGTTTTGCCTCCTCTCACCTCCCACTTCCACTGGCTACACAGCCGATGTTATTTTTCAGGCAGTGGCCAGACAGAAGTGAATCTTCAGACACAGCCAGAAAGGCTGACCAGGCTCTCCTGGACCTTTTTGCTCCTGCTCTAATACACTCTGGGCCCTTTTTGCCACCTTGTTTGAGAGCTGTTGTGCTAGATATGCTCAGTGCTGCAGGACTCGGTCCACAGCCGCTCCCGGGGCCCCGAGCCAGCCCAGTCCCCGCAGCTCTGGTGTCCAGACCCAGCGAACAACCAGGAGCTGGTACAGCTGGGGAGTTCTGGAGTTTATACAGGTACGCGCGCATAAGCATCAAGGTCAAAACTGAGGGTCACTCCTAAGTTACTGAAATTCAAACCAGCTTTTTGTTAACAGAGGTGCTTCTACAGTGATTTTGGTCAAGTATGAGGCAATGCAGAAACGTATAAACACAAACAAGGACAGGTCACTGTTACAAATAAAAAGCCTTGCAGCACATTTTGAAACAAAGAAACCCTCACACATTCCAAAACTTCCGCAGCTTAGCATATTACAAATATGGGGAGCAGTGGGAAAAAAAGAATGTCCTTGTTTTTTTTCTGCATGAGAAAAAAAGTTTTACTCCATTTCCTCAATATTTTGTTTGGTTTGTATGTAAGCCTTAAAAATGTCTCAACATTTCAGCTGTTTGGTAATCTTTCTGCCTTGATTTTATTTTGGCAATGAAATCTCAAGACTAACTATCAGAACTTCCAACACATTGAACTGGGAGAAAATATCTCCAATCCAGCCTAGCTGAAGGAAAATTGACAGATGAGTTCTGAGGCAAATACTACTGGATTATTCCCAACTACAAGGAACACCATTTTCAAAAGAAATTAATTTTCATTTGGTTTGTACATCTCAGCTGTTTGTCTAAACTACACGCAGAGGAAAAAACAACTAATGATTCATTTTCCGCAATTCTTACATGAACACATTTATCAAAATTTCCATCTCATTCCGAATTGCCTCTGTTGTACCCCTTGACACAAATTTTCTTAATATCTTTTCAGCTTAGTATTACAATACTTGTTTTATTGAGAGCAACATTCAAAATGTATATCAGATTTATTTTGCCTTCAACATGTTTATATTTTAAAGCTGTATCTTGTAATTAGGAATAAACAGCTTTCCTCCCAAATACATGATATTTCAGCAGATGAGCTGCGTAAAAAGCTCTTCCCACTGAAACATATGAATTAAATTTCAATTATATGCAGTGGCATTACTCTCAGTTCACGTATTCACGGATGACATGCAACGTAACTAAAACTCTAAAGTGTTCTATTCAACAAATAAGTTTGTCATTTTTCAAAGGGAATCCATCTGCATAATCTATTACATTATTCTGCACCCTACTTTAGCTGTAACAGAGGGCTGTATCTGCATTTATTTAACTAGATTTCCAGCTACTGAGAGCTGAATGCAGATTTTTATCTTCTTAAAGAGGTCACGGATTAACTGTGTATCATGCTTACCCAACGTTTTCCATTGCTCTTCCTTTAGTACTGAAAATGTCTCCAAACACGGGGCAAAAGGCTACTCTGTTTTTAAATGGACGCATCTTCCCTGACCTTGTCCCTTTCCTGCAACTAAACCTCAAGCGTGGTTCCTACAAGCAATTCACCTTACCCAGAGGTCATGCTCAGCGTAGTCAAACAGAAGCCACACTTTCCTGTCAGCATGAGAAAGAAACACCTTCTGCAGAGAAATGACGTTTGGATGCTTGAGCTCCCGCAGCAACTGCAAAATAAAGAAATTCCACAACAGTTATATCCACACATCCAAAGCTGTGAAAGGGCTGAAAAGACGAATACTTTAAGTTTTAGCTACATATTCTTCAATACAAACAAGAAAAGTTGAAATCTGCAAGTCACAGAAAACAGGCTTTTTTTTTTTTTAATGAAAGAACCAGTCATTAGTTTGAAACCAAAGCTGAAAGCAGGTCATAACCCCCCTTCGGGCATTCATTCCCTATTCATTTCCTACAAGCTGAAGTTTATGTAAACCTCACTATTATCCAGGATCAAGAAAAATCTACGAACAGCCAGCTGTGGCATCTGCCCTTTCCCATAGGCTGTAATCTTTGATACAGCCATTTGGGACATCCAATTTTCTCCTGACCCCCAATTATCTGAAAACCCTGCATTTTGGTTGCAGCCATCCAAGGCTGAATGGGATGACTCATTTAAAGGCTAAACCAAGATGTGGTCTGTAAGACAGAGTCAGCTGATCTATAAGGTCACCACCACCTACAGAAGGTCCAGCTCCCTCCCACAACATGTATTACACCCGTTACCGCACTCACAGAAGCCATCCACGAAACAGCTCCCAGGTCAAGAGAAAACTAACCCAGACACACAAAAGCATTCATTTTCTGCTGAGCTCCTGAGCTGACTCACAGCACTAACAGCAGACCCAGCACTAGCAAAGGGACATGGCTACGGGCAGGAACTTCTTTATGCCGCAGCGAGCCATTAAACCAGCTCAGCTGCTCCAGAAACTATAGCTTTAACCACCACCAAAAGGAAAACATTGCTGAGACACAGCACAAAACCTCAACACAGACAGTATCAGTCTATTTGAGCTCTGCTGGTCATGTTACAATTACATGGTACTCACACAGTTGCGAAGACAGAAAAAAAAACATTATCTAAGCAAATTATTGTCAAGTCTGGCTACCCAAGACTAGATTAAATCTTGACAGCTCATTCTGCCAGAAATGATGACATTTTTAATAGAAGGAATGGCTAGGGGTTTGGGAGTTTTTTAAGCCAGGGACAATTTGAACTACTATTTGAAAATCTAGCTTGAATCTATGTTCAATAAAATGTAATTTTCCCACTTCATAATAAGGAAGCAAGAAAATTAATTCCCTTCTACTAATACCTTTATCACATGTGGTAACAATTTAGCTGCTATTGAGCCAGTAAAATAGCAGTGGCTATCTGCATATGTTTGTTTCCTACTTTTCCATTTCATTTGAGAGGGACTCCCAGCCCTACTCACTGACCAGAGTCTTCAGTGCGGCACCTCTCGAGCAAGAAGACGGAGCCCACCGAGCTTTTATCTGAAGTCCGAGACAGAGCAGGGAGCTGGAGGGCTGAGGAGACACCACGCGGCCCAGCTGGAAGTTGGTGGCAGGTGACAGATGCCCAGGCAGGACACAGAGCCCACTCGCCCAGAGAACAGCCAGGGACAGACACAGGATGGACTGTGGTGACCACATACAGGGCTTGGCCAGACAAGCTGCCCAGTAGCCTGCTCATGTGAAACCTGCCCCTTATTCCCTCTTCATCCTCCCACGCTTTTTCCTCCCCAATCCACTTTGATCACTCCCTTTCCTGCCTTTTATCCTTCCTCTGAACACCCCACAGAAATTATAGAGTCCCAGCAGCTCTCTCAAATACCCAATAAAACCTGCATCCTCCTGCAAGATCCACAGCTTTCCTTCTCATCTGTTACAAAGCCCTTGTTGACTCTCTTCAAGAACACACCCAAGAGGTTCCTTTTGTGGCCCATCACCAAGGTTTCAAGAGTTTCAGCCTTCGTTACTGTCACTGATAGCAGCTGTTACAGTTTGTGCATCTTTGTGCTCATTTCATCGTTCTTGCTGTCTTTTGTCTTTGCCTTTTATGCTGAATAGCCATTAACTACATATTCTTTTGGTCTGCCTAAAAAAAAAAAAAAAAAGATGGGTTTGGTTGAAGCTAGACAGCCACGAGCACTCCAGTGGAAAGGATGGCTATTATACATCAGCAAAACCATCAGAATATGGAAATGATTGCTGCAGCGGTGACAGATGATCCCTGAATCACTGTCTTGGAATGGCTGAAATGCTCCAGGACAGCAATAATGCAGAACAACAAACGCAAACACTGTCTGAAGGACAGAAAGAGCTCCTGTAGATGATAACACATCACATGGGCTGTGAACAGCATCTCCAGCAACCTCACTCTCTGTGAACCAGGCCTCTCCAGCCCCTATGCCACATGTCTTTCCTGCCAGACGACTCACCTGTGTCCAGCAGCTGACAGCTCACTGGAGACAAAGCAGACTGCCAGAAACACAGTACGACCACCAGTTCCATGCCTGCTCATAAAGATCACTTTTTGCCCCAGTGACACTGATATTTAATCGCTTTTCTCTACCCTAGTTCAGTTCTATAGAACACAAAGAGAAAGTAGACAAAAACTATGCATTTGGCTCTCAGTAAGCTACTGCCCTTTTCATCTGCACATCACACAATGATTCAAGAGCATTTCCACAGCCAGAAAGGTTTCCCTTAAATTAGGTGGTCTGGATGCCCCTTAAAAGGATGGGAAACCCAATTCACCTTCAAAGAAACACAAATCAGCAACTGATGAAGATGCTGACATATCTAGTTGGACTTGAGTGTTGCCCCAGTCTGGTCTTGCCCTTGCAAACAGCATCCCTATGTGCAAATCCTGGGCTCACACTAAGGTTCCTCCGTCTCCCTCATCAAACGCAGAAATACTAATTCCCCAGCCACGGGGCAGCTGAGGGACAGTACATTTCTGAAAGTGTCCTAATGGTGCATAAAATTGTTAAATTGCTTCACAAACAAAGCCAAAGTGGGGTAAGACAGGACATTATTAAGTAATCAACAGCAGCATTAAGGCAGCCTGGCAAAGCACCGCATGACTAAAGCAAATCTTTTCTTGCAGAGGGACACTAACAATAATTAGCTTTCACATCAAATATGAGCTGAACTCAGCACGAGTCTCGGTGAACATGATCTCCTTCCTCCGGTGATATTCCCACATTTCCCGTACAGCTCTCCATCACTACAGGCACTTCTCAGGAGCCAAGACACCGCACTGAACAAGCACATTCAATATTCTGCGCTCTCCACCTAAGTGAGGATTTCCAGCTCTACTGCAAATGTCATTCCACCCCCGCTCTCAATATCTGCTACTACATGTGGTTGGCAGGGAACGGAACCTGCTAAGCATTGCAATACTACCACGCTGACTTCTATAATCGAGCACAGACTCACTTGCTAGAGCAACTGGCCAGGTGACCTGGCCCAGGAGGAGTTTCTCTGATGTCCTCCCTCAGGACATGTGCTACTCCTTGCCCTCACCACCTTCCTATGAGGGCTATGCAACATTTTCCTCCCAAAGCTTGGGACGGTCAGAAAGCTGGCTACACACAAAGCCACAGGCAACAGCAAGCAAAACACTCACTTCGGGGGGTGGAAATCACAAAATCGTGTCATCTTGCTAGTTTAATGCTGTAAATTGAAAATCTAATCAAGATCTCATGTTTCAAAAAGGCTCACATCAGTTCCACCCAGTGATCCGGCAACAAACAAATCACATATTAATAGTCACGCCATGGCCTTAAGATGGAAAACGGGCAAATAAGATCTTGGAACAGAAACTTCATTGTGGTTGACGGAGAAAACGACGATTTTCAGACTAGAAGACGACTGACAAAGAGTTATTCATCCTGTAACAGATAAGATACCAGTGGAACTACTACTACAGCAGACGAGTAAAGGCAGTAGTGAGACACTACCTGAAACGCTATGCACAACTCTGGCCAGTTCAGGAATGATTAATTCCAACCACAACAGGGCAAAGAAAGGCCGGGCCTACAACCAGGGGGAGAGAGCCCAGTGCACAACGGGAAACCCGCAAGCCAAGCCCAAACCCTTACAGCCTGCCAAACAGAGGCAGGGAAAAGAACAGTCTCTCTTTAAAACGAAAGCAGGAGAGAAGAGCTACTCTAACTGACAATATTATCCTACGTAGAAATGGCCATGAGCTACTCACGATTAATTTTGACTTAAAGCCGGAATAATGTTTAGAGAGTCATTACTAGAATGAGACTCAGGAACTGCCTTCAGAGATTTTTCTTTTCCTTACAAGTTTCACTTGCAGTTTGCTAAATTTGTGAAGGTGCACTTCGCTTGTCTGCAAGAGCAGGAGCAGAATATTATGACTCCAGAGGTGACATCCAATTCCGTATTCATAAAATACATATCTAAAAAATAAAAATTCAAATCCCTATTCTTAGTCTCCTATCAAAAATTTGAGCTGTACTAAAGTACTTTAAACTTGTTAATTAAACTAAAACCCAAATTATTACACAAATTCTTAAATCCCAAGTTGTCTTAGCTGCTATCCAGCAGACTAAAGATGTTTGTTTCAACGTAAATACAGTTTTATATTTTCATGAGTCAGATATTCCACAGTACTAAAAAAGAACAAAATACTTGCTGAAAGTACATGCTGTTTTCCTTTCAAAAATGTTCAAATGAAAGCTTACAAAGGCAATGTAACACAAGAAGTTTTAATACTGCTCACTCTATGAATTTATTATGAAGCTGACAATACATTTTTGAAGCTACAGCTCTTCAGACATAGAACCATGTGTAACTGCTGCTTTATTTTATTCTTTTGTTTTTTATTCAAAAGTTCTAAATGTGCAAAAAAAAGAAGCCTGACAACACAAAATGTCAAGAGAAAAAACCGCACGTTTCTGTTTATAACTTCTGTGGTTTCCAAAATAAATGAGTCTTTGATCACACATACAAGTCAATATTTATTAGCACCTCTTATGTCCAAACTCATTTAAAGTATTAGAAGATGTGTTATTAAGCATTCTCTCAAAGTAAGCAGATGGATGAAGAATCCATATGAGACAGATACTGGATGTCAGGCTTGGTCAAATTCTGCTGTTCACTGAAAATAATATGATTCCTAAGGATTCCAATTTCTAACATTTAACCAGTACTTTTATTCCACTTTCACAGAACTAAAAATAATACTACCCTCCCTTTATACAAAATCTCTCAAGAACACTGTTTGTAGCCCTGTGACACAGCTCAATAAAGTACTCATCAGTCACAACTTGCATTTTACGTACCTTACTACTATGAAATTAAAGCGTCTGAGAGCCATTACACTTGCCAAAGAGGGTCAAAGCAAACATTTGCCTTCTGCAATACCTTGCCACCTTTCACTACATGGAAAGACTGCTAAGAAACCATGACCTGCCTTCTGACATGAGGACTGTACTCACCTAAATGATTTTTGTGCTTGGTCCTACAGGAAACTGCTTTTGCTGTCAGTGTGGCAGGGACATGACAGCCCTCCTAACCTGAGGGACCTGCACCCAAATATTGTTCCTGATCACATAGTTGGTACATGATCTCTTCAGCAAGCTTGCTGGGACAGTCATTTGTTCCTTACCACGGTAAGATACCGAAGAGGGTGAAACCTGGAATCACTTGGTTTCAGCTTCTGGCAGGCAGATGTGCCAGGGGAGGTTTAGGTTGGACATCAGGAGAAGGTTCTTCCCCCAGAGGGTGCTGGACACTGGAACAGGCTCCCCAGGGAGGTGTCACGGCCCCAAGCCTGACAGTGTTCAAGAAGAGACTGGACAACACCCTCAGACACACGGTGTGAACTGTGGGGTTGGCATGTGCAGGGACAAGAGCTGGACTCCATGACCCTTGTGGGTCCCTTCCAGCTCAGGAGATTCTATGATTCTGCCTCCTGGGGTCCCTCCAGCTGTTGTGTGCTGCCTCAGAGTCCTTGCTGACCCTCAGACCGGCTCTGAAAGGGCCCCACTTTGTGAAGACCAGTTCACCGCTACAGCAGCCTCCTCCACCAAGGTCAACCCGGCCAAGACCACGAGTTAACAGCAGCTCCCTTCTCGCCCACCCAGGGGCACAGGGCTGCAGCTCCAGCTCTGCCGCCTTCCAGCCCAGCTGCCGACAGCCAGGGTGACGGAGCCGTTGTGGAGGTGAGCAGGACTGCTGCAGAGGCTTTCCCTTCGGGTACGAGCAGCAGTCACCAGCCAGCTAACCCTGCTATTCTCACACCGCCTGGGTGCCACGTACCTGCTCCCTGCAGACCCGGCCAAGCTCCCAATGGAAGGAGAGCTGTACCAGGCCTGGAGCCTCCTGCCTGGGAGACAAAAATCAATACTGCCTTTTGTTAACACACAGATATGTGAACATCAGAGTACAAGTCTGCATTACACCCAAACCAGCACTGCAGGTTCCTACCCCTTCCCGTGAGCCACGTTAAGCAACAGTGCGACCAAAGTACGGTTCAATGCAGCTTGTTCCCACAACAGGAAACTAAGCAAACTGCTCATTGTCTCTTCAGTGAAGATGAATTTCCTCATCCTACAGCCACACTATTGCTAGATCCACCACAGAGGACATCACCTTTCGTAATGACAGCCTGCATCAATTACAATAGGAAACCACAAAATCCTAGGAATGCCCAAACGCTTCCAAGGCAAACCTAAAGAGCAGAAATTATCAGAGAGGCCAGTTAGATATCGTTCCGTAGCCTTCTGTTCCAGCTCCAGCAGACTCAGGGCTGTTCTAACTTGTAAAAACTGGCTATGGCACTTGAAGGACACCAGACTGACAGGAGACAGAGTACAGAATTGTCTGACACCCCAGCTCTGCCTTGTCCCACTCAGCATTTCCATCACTGAGAGCATCTGCCACCATATCTAGCAGGTCCGCTCCAGAGACGAGTCACAAACTAATACCATCATATAAAAATACTATATGTTGGGTTTACACACATGCAAACTTTTCAGGAATTTTTCTGACAACCAAGTCAGGCACCAAAAAGCAAAACTACATGGAAGTCGTGCACAGGCCACACAAACCAACCTCTCACTACCCCAAGGAAGCACACGCAACTGAAATACTTGCAAACCTGCTACAACAATAATGCTAATCAACAGGGAATAAAAAGCAAATATGAAAGGCTGGAATACACTGCACTGAGAACAGTCATGGGCCTGGAGAGCACACAATGCACTGAATATCTTAGTAATGATTTTTCATCCCAGTGTGTCACCAACCTCCATAAGAAAAACATCAGAATGTAATGTGACTACTTTAAAACCCGAGACTCCTGTATAACAAACTGTCCAACCCAAAAACCTGAAGCTCTATTGAAGCTTGGTGAACTACTTCAGCTTCCTCCAGCCTCAAAGAATTATCCTACTTCGTGAGCTGTGAAATAGCACTTGCCACACTATCGCAGGCAGACAGGCTTTAATGACTTTCTTCCTTGTGATTAGATCAGAGGACAAGGAGTTGAGTGTTTGGGCTTGCATGTTTTCTATATTTTTATACAAATCATCTCACCATTCCATCCCTCTGCTCTCCCATCTATTACAAATCCACCTCTTGGTAGGATGAGTGTGCAGTTTTTAGTGCCTGCTGAAATCCTCAGAAGTGAAAGTGCAGATCACAAAAAAGAGATACCCGGAAACCCATCTCTGCAGTACAGACATCCGCAGAGATGAGCAGCCAAAATTCAGTTAGGGGTCTGGAAGAAGCAGGATTCACAAATGCTCACTATGATAGATGAACGGAAGATAGATAAGGAAGAATAAAATACCACAAATGTCTTGATGTTAAAGATACTCATTCAAATAGCATAATTACTACAATAACTGTTAATTCTACCAGTTAAGCAAATGGTTTACATAAAATCATTTAAAAAATCCCTCATTCCAGAGTAAGAGACTAGCTAGGTTCTTGAACATTAGGTCTAAGTTCTCATGTTGCAGGAAGTACTCAAATGCAGAAAGTCTTTCGTGTACGTACATATATATGTATACCTATGTAGGTTGAGTTCCCATAACTGAGTCAACTGCCTCTGACCTAGTTCAATCCCTTTGCCGTAATTGATGTTATTTCAATAATTATTTTATTTTTCTGAAGATCCGACATTGTTCTTCAGCTCAGGTGTCCACATCAAATAGATGCCTTAGAAGAGGAGGCTACAGGCATTTTTAAACATACAACTTACTCAATAGTCCCAAACTGAATTTTGTTGTCAAAAACAAAAGCCATTGTAGAGATGTAAAAACAGGAGAGTTTCACTGCAATTTATATTAAACTGCGCTCTTCCCAGTATCACGGAGTAAAACACACAAGCTTCACCTCTCCAGAGAAGCTGAAATGGATACAGCTCACATGCAAACCAAGTTATCCTAGTTCCTCTTAATACCACTGTGCTCGTAAAATGAGTTAACTGGGGTAGTCCAGAACACAGTGTTGCAAAGCCTGGCATTCAGCCTTGACTTTTAAGTATGACAACAAATTATTCATTAGATGTACACCTGACATTTTAGGATACAACAGTGATGATTAACTCAGTAGCATTTTCATATATACGTTCCACATTCACATGACCAATATAAACAGTATAGCTATTACCCTCAATTTGACCCACCTGCATATGAGGTTCCTTTTTTCTCCTTTTATAATATTAATTGATAGAACGGGGGAGGAACTTCTATTTAACATAATTTAAAAAAAAATAAATAACAACACATTTGAGAAGAAAAAAAATTCCTGTTAACTCCAAAAAGCAAGGTCAAAAGAACAGTGAGGAAAAAGATTTAAACCCTAGAATTCCACAGTGAATTATTAATTCAATTGCAGGAAAATTCAACCACAGGATCAGCAGTTGCAAGCCTGGAAGCGTAACTGGAAGCAAAGTCATCAACAGCTCACAAAATGCTGTTCGAGGTTACTCTTCCTACACCTGCTTTTGGGCTCCACTCCCTACCCTGCTCTTGACACCTACTTTCTTGGCATCTTTGGTGCCTTCAGTACGCTCCCCTCCTTCCCCACCAACCCTCTCCCCCGTGGGTCCCGCGTTGTACTGCTGTCCTCTCCAAGGGCACACGCTGGAGCAGCTCCCAGCAAAAAGAAAACCTCCCTGGTTCTTGCTCCTCCATTGCTCCCAAGGACCCTGCTGCCGACAGGAACGACCGCACAACGCTCCTCGAGCCACGCAACGAGGCCAAATCCCTCCCGGCTGCCAGCCAAGTTAGTGATTCTCCTTTAATAGACAGAAATCCAGCCAGGGTCATCTCCAGAGCAGAGACACCTCCCTAACACCAGCCAAGTTTCTCCTGCCAAATTCAAGCTGTACAAACTCTTCAAAACTCTTTAGGCAAAACATTGCAAAAAGAGAAACAAAGAACTCTCTCAAATCCCGCTGAAATGGTACCTGACACTCCTCAAAAGCATTCAGCCTGAAGGAGTCACCATATTTGGAAAATTTCTGTCAAAATTGTTGACATAAGCAAAATTTAAGACCCTGTCTTCAACTCCTTTAGTTCAGTGTGGATGTCTACAACAGTAGGAGGCTCAGCTTTCATCAATGGACAGAAGAGCTTCTCCTGAAGAATATTCTTTGCACTTCATTTTTTCACTGAGTTCAAGGACTAACATGTTCAAAATCACGAAGCCAATCGGAACTTAACAAAACAGGAAAGCCTGATACTCACTTCCATCAATAAAAATGAAATTTGGGTAGGTATAGATTTACACTCTTGAGAAACAGGGACTGAAAAGAAACTCTGTGCTTCCCCCCCACACACATAAGTTATGTGCATTTCCTTTCAGTAAGTAATCTCAGCTGAAACATTTCAAGAAAAATCAACTTAAGCAGCAGTACAACATAAGAACATGCAACAGTTAAACTTCAGAATACTGGTTCTACCAGGATTTCTTTTCAAGTTTGTCACCTACCATAACTAGACCACATTATTCACCAGTTTCTAACAACATGGAATACACTAATATAAACCTGAACAATGTAAGAAAATGTCTGAATAATATTCACAGGTGTATTAAAGCCTCCAAGGCAACAACAATGCTGGTTTAGTTTCAAGTTTTCACTTAAACAGAAACTAACATGTTTTAATCATTATGAGCCAATAAGAATTAATCTCTTCCGGAAAATAACTGAAGTACTAATGCAAAAGTCAGATCAAATATGTAACTTAAGCCACTGACTCTAATCATGTTTTTAAACTGCTGCATTTAAAGTTAATCTATCCTGAAGCAGGTAGTAAATTGTAACTTAAAAACACTGCCATTTTTGGACAGCAAACATAATAGGTACACAAAATCTTCCATGACATTTGGACTTATTTTATACCTCTACAATAAAAATACAGCACCCAAAGTTGAATAACACAATTCAGCAAACAAAAACCAGCATACACTCAAATCAACACTTTTAATAAGTCTTTTTGCTAGTAGAAAGAACTAATGTTACTTACTGCTATTTCTCTGCATGCAGACATAGAAATTCCAGTACCTTCTATTTGCTTTAAAGCATAATCTTTATCATCTTTCCTGTGAAAGAAGAAAAGAAGGTTTTTTAAAAAAATTGCACCATGAATTCAAAGTGAGCTGTTCACCACCATTCAGACGACAGTTTCTCATTAATACAAATTCTCCATCTTATTTTCTTTTGATCCTTTACTAGTTTAATGTCTGGATACGCAGCTAAACCGTAAGCCAACCACACAATCTTGATAAAGCTAAGATAACAATGTTTTCTTACTACATAAATAGGGATTTTTAAAAGAAAACTTTTTTAAATGCAATGATCAAGATTTCCTGCATTACTTTGTCTTTTATTAAGAAGGAAACAAAGCAAACATTTAGTACATCCTATAAATAAGTCTAGCCAGGGCTTCATCTCCTACAAACATATTACTCTGGGACACAGTAAATCTTCCCCATATTTTAATGAATTCTTGAGTAGTGCAAAACCAACACGACAGCAACATCTTTTCTTTCCTCCAGGTGACAAAAGGTGCCCTAAAATGTTGTTCCTACCAAACTAACAAAGATTACCAGGATTAATTAAAAAACAAAAACAAAAAACCACACACAAAACCAACCCAAACAAACCACAAGGTATCCGTGCAACCTGAAGAACCCAGAGAAATGTTCGTTCAACTTTAAACCTGTATAACACTTGAAAACAACACCACCACCCTGTACTTTAACCAACCTTACAGTAATTTATTTAAAACGCAAGCCCATTAGTAACCCCAGCTACCAAAAGCAAATTGAAGAGATGCACTGCAGCAAAGAAGACACTGAACCCTTGCCCATCCTCAGCCTCAAGTTGCTCAAACTTCTAAGAGAGAGAGAACTTGTCCTTCCCACCCGCGGCCTGGCACCCATCGCACTCCTGGGAGACAGGGCACTTAGCAGTATTGTCAGCAACGTTTCAAGCACTTGTACAGCCCCAAATGCCCAGGTTACATAAGAATCCGTATTCATTTTTAACGAATCCAGCTTTCACAGCTGTGAAGAGCCACCCTGAAAAAAACGCAACTCAAACATCCTGAAGGCAAATAAAACAGAACGGGAGTTAAGCATTTAAAACATATGCACTTGGTTCTTCCAGCTCTCAATGAGTATTTGCAAGGCTTTGAATGGCTGTATTCCTACCCGAGAATACACCATTTCTCATATTCATCATTACCTATTTAATCACTCAAATTATTAGGTCCTGTCCAAGAGATTTTTCATGGGGTTCAAAGACAACCCACTGTTAGCCATAACCTTTCAAAACAGAGAAGAGAGGAAAAGTGGGAGATTAATGTACAAAATTTGAACACAGTTAATGAGGAGGAAGAATGAAACAGCAAGTGGGCGAGAGCAGATTTCAGTAAGAAGGCAAGTACGTGGATTCAGCAAGAGAAAAAAGGGGAAAAGACACACGACCTGACACAAACAGGAAAAAAAGAGTAGGGAGGACAGTGACAGAAGGGATTAAAAAGCTTCTGTATTATAAAAACCTAAAACCTCCTTGTCTGGAAGACAAAGAGCTGGTGCTGAGCACACATGGCAAAACCAAGGTGGGAATAGGGAACAACAATCTCTTCTCTCTCACCTTAGAGGAAAACAAGGTACACAAAGCCCAAAACCAATAAACTATCACAGTATTAAGCACATAATTAAACTGTACAGCTCATGATGACTGAATAGTATAGGGATCTACAGTATAAACGGATTTCAAATCAAATCACACAAATTTATAGTGGACAGAGGAGTTGTGGACCACTCCATGAGCAGGTACTGAATATAGCCGCCATCTGCTTTCCAGCACAGAGATTTCTTATGCTGCTGATAGAAAAACACAAGAGGGAATTTTTTTCAGCTAAAAATCATTTTACCCTCTATCTGCATTAGCTAGCAACAGCTCGTGGATGCTACTGGATACAAATATGAAGCAAAATGGATTGGACCAGAGGTCATTCTCATTGCCCTATGTGCTCACCTACTTAGTTTCCAAGGTGCTTGAAGGGATCCTTTTTTCAGGAGAAGTGCTACCACACACCTGTTACCATTACAAGCATAACCATGGACACAATACAGAGCTAAATGTGTCAGACTAGAGGTTATTCTCATTGCCCTGTCGCTAATCTGCTTAGCATTCAAAGCGTTTGAAGGAGAACTCTGCACAATGAGAAGTGCTACCATAGAACTAGTATTATTACAAGTATTTCGGTAGCACTGTCTGCACCGTAGCCTGCCAAACACTTAAGATTGTACGACTATTTTTAATTGATCAATTTTTTGCCAAATTAAGTCTGGATTAAAATTTTCCATACCAGATAGCAGACATTATCTGGAAAATTTTAGAAAAAAAATACTTCAGCTGTTTGCTAGAACGAAACTGGAAAAACACACTTTCAGTTGTGCATTTTAACTTTTACAATCGTTGCTTTAATACTGAAATTCAACAGCTGAGCTTAAGAACATGCCATTTGGTCTCCTCAAAACAATAGATGAAACGAGAAGTCTCTGAAAATTAATCTTCTCACATTAAAAGGTAGCGAAAGGACAGATCCTGAGATCCCAACCTAACCTTGCTCTGCCCTCACAGCAGCCCAGGGCTGTGGTGAATCAACCACTCGCTCGCAGGAACCCAGAGCAAGCGGCCTCTGTGCGGTCCTCAACCTGCCCAAGCAGCATACAAGAAATACAAGCACGCTAAAAACGAGGAAAATAAATTACAATTTAGGGATAAAGCACATTTTTAGCACCACACTACACTCTCCTCCAGAACCTGAAAAAAAGCCCAAAGACTTCCAAGACTTAAACTCTTTGAATTGTGCAGGCACAGCTGAGATACACAAAAATAAACCAATTCCTAACCCTTTCTAGCATCCGTTCTACACTGAGGTTGGTAACACACCACGGTTACCCATCACACCATTAGAACCAGCTTTTCCATTAACAGAAGTCAGAAAACCCTAGCTCTACCTTCGAGCCAAGTGAGATTTTCTTTATGAAACTTACTGCAATTCCATGGGAGCCAGAGGAACTGAGTGAATAGTTTTTAAATGAAGTGGTAAGAATTTGCAAAAGTGTTATGAAGCCAAAGGAAAGACCAAACAGAGCAACCAAGCTGATTTTTACACAACTTCCAAAAACTTTTACTCCACAGTCTGTTTATATCATAACACATGCCAAAGGGCCTCTGTGTGGTTTTGGATATGGGAAATTTCCTTCTTCGAAAGTGAAGGCAGGCGAAGCAAAAAAATAGGAAAAAAAAAAACACCCACCCATCACACATACACAACAAACTAAAATGAAACAGAAATATGCTTATAAACATCTTCCACAGATAATTAAGCAACAGCATTGGCCACTTAGCAGCTTGTATTTTCAGGGTAGAGTGAGACTCAAAGCATAATTCAATTAAATTTATCCTTCTATCAGAGAGGTTCTGTTGGGAAAACCTGTCCTATCTCTGCTGCCTGAGAATGGCACGTTAAGTAACTTCAGCAGATCCTCTACCAGCAGGCTTCGAAAAACTGGTTGATCTGCAAGCTTATTTTTACACTAATATACCAATACTTTCCTGCACTGAAGCAGGCTGGCATCTTCAACAGAGTACTACTCCCTGCTAGTAACAGGCAGATGTGGGAGCAGTAACAATAAGAAAACTCAACTTTGTACACAGCTGCTGGAAATAGCTGTGATTATATATAGTCAGGAGCAAACTACACAACCTTGTGTAAAAATGTCATTTCCTCAGAGGGACGACACTAACATCATAGGTGTAAACCTGAAAAAAATACGTACCTAACTACACCACCAGTTTCCGCGGACTTTAATGACAACAACAAATAAATAGACCTACAAAATCACCATAAAAGAGCATAACTATATGGTTTTCTTCTTACAGCTTGAATGAACTAAAACTAAGAATCCCACCTTTACAAGAATTAAGCTATTATTATCATGCTGTTTCCAAATTTTTTTTTAGAGTTCTACTGGATTTGGAAGTACAACAGCACCATTGGAAACATTCAGCCTATCAAAAAAAAGGAACAGATGCCTGCTGAATGTGAGCACGTTGCAAAGCTTTAGGTATTAAAATGCCTGGTATTTCTACCCTTTATTTAGAAGGATACTTTAAGCATAAATATGTTCAGCAAGTGGGAGAAAATATCCTACATAGGAAGAAAAAGCTGGCTTATTACATAACAGGGAGTAAAAAATAAAAATTCTACTATTCTACTGTTATTTCATCTCATATATATGTTTCGTAGCAATGTATTGGCACAACATTACAATATATCCTTTATTCAGATCACTAGATCAGTTTAAAATTCAATTGAGTAATAAAACCAGCAGAATAAACCTTAAAATCAGTGGTCATAATTTACATTACTGTTAAAAAACCCCCCTCAAATTCAAAATTTACTGGTCACAACTTAGGAATAGCTTTGTGTTTTACTACAGAGAGATTCAAAACTTCTCATCTTTTTAATATAATTTATATCATTGTGAGGACACAACTTTGAATTTCACCTCTTTGTGGAACAGTAATCTATATTCAATATTTAGAGTTTGTTCTAGTGTTCACAACATGGGCAATGGCAATTCTCTCTTAAAAAGGGAAGTCATTCTATGGCTTGTGTAAAACTACAGCAATGCAAAGATGATGTTACTTGTAAACATGCTAAAGAAGGAACCCAAAGGTTAAATTGTTTGTGAAAAGGAGTAATCCTTTAGAATTACATTTGTACTTAATAGTATAAATAGTTGTATCTGAATCTCCAAATCTTGAAATAGCCTGCAAATGATTTGTATTCTTGATTCGGGTGGTATTCATAAACTCTTTCTACCCATTGAATTTCAACAGCTTTCACACAGATTCCACAAACTTACCCATGTGCTTTGAGCTTACACACAGAGATGTAACAAAACCCTTTCATCCCCACAGACCACTGCACCCTGACAAGATCAGGGTATTCTAGAAGCGGACTTATTAGAGCACAGTACTGGTTTTGCCTGGGACGGAGTTAACTTTCTTCAGAGTAGCTCCCATGCTTTGAGTTTGTGCTGAAAACAGTGTTGATAACACAGGGATGTTTTAGTCACTGCTGAGCAGCGCTCACACAGCACCAAGGCCTTTTCTGCTCCTCACACCACCCACCAGCGAGTGGGCTGGGGGTGCACAAGAAGCTGAGAGGGGACACAGCAGGGACAGCTGACCCAACTGACCAGAGGGATATTCCACACCATATGACTTTGCGCTCAGCAATAAAAGCTGCAGGTAGAAGAAGGAACAAGGGTGGGCATTCAGAGTGATGGCGTTTGTCTTCCCATTACAACCAGTGGAGCCCTGCTGGCCTGGAGATGGTGAGCATCTGCCTGCCCATGGGAAGGAGTGCGTGTTTTATTCTGCCTTGCTTGTGAGCACAGCTTTTGCTTTGCCCGTTAAGCTGGTTTTATCTCAGTCTATGAGATTTTGCACTCCTACCCTTCCAATTCTTTGCCCCATCCCACCGCGGGGAGCGAGCGGCTGAGCTGCCGACCAGGGTTAAACCTCAAGAGGCACATCCAAAATACACAGCCTTGATAAGCAAAGAATGCACCAAAATATGATGTTGACTCAGGCTTACAGTCACAGACCAACTGGCAGAGACTGAAAAAAGTTTCCACAGTAAAACATTTAAATGTATGAAATCCTGGGCTTATCACTGCATACCTTTAAATGTAAAGCCAGACAGGTGTATCTGTGCAGGGTGGTATATAACAGTTCTGCAAGGACAGAGCGTAACAGCCAAATAGCAAAGAGAATATGCATGAGCAGAAAATAAATTGTACAGGAAAAAAATTGGTACCAACAACTTGGTACAAAGGCTGAGAAATTGCATTATAAGCACTCAGCTTCCCAGAAAGCACATTTTAGGTCAAAACTTCTGTCAAATTAATTAGTACACACAGCCTGATCACTGACGCTGTACTCTCAGATAGACCTAAAATAAAGAGCAAAATCTTATATATCATTCTGTAAAAACATCCTGAGCTAACAGTGATGCAATGATAACCACTTCATCTTTTTCTCAAAATCTGATGGGTTTTATACATTTAAATGTTTTACGAGGATGTTAATAAAAAAGAACTGAAAACTAACAGTGAAGTTTTGCACAGAAGCTTGTTTTAAGTCTATGGTGTGCTGCTGAAAGAACTCCATCTTCACCCCTACACCTCCTGCCCCTTTGTGCTAGAGCCCAGGCACTTGTTTTCAGATGGGGATGAGCTTATTCAGAGGGCAGAAAAACTATTTCCAGTATTTTGTTCGATACGCTTTCTGCCACACCAGCGAGTGGAAGTGGCCTGCTGAATGCTCAGACGAGCACTGGAGCTGTCTAAAGGCAGAGAGCAGGCACCACAGAGGCACGCTGGTTCCTGCCCACGGTCAGGATGAAGTTAACTTCTAACTAGTACTTTCCACGTCATCTTGAAGCCGTACACCCACCTTTGCCAGAAAGCTGCAGATACGTATTACAACCACTGCAGAAACAATCCTATTCACTAAAAAAGCTCACCATTGCTGAAATAGCAGACTTTCTCAAAATATAGAAAAATATAAACTAGAATTACATTGTTCACTTCTAGCTGTTTGAGGATGATTTTAATTATATATAATGCACAGAGCATCAGTAAATGACTTCCAAAACGAGATTATGCTAAAAATAACTTTCCAAGGGCCACTTGTTGGAGATTTTTTGTTCTGTTGAGAGCAAACAAAAACCACTTTTCCGTTATATTAGCTAAAACAAGGTGGATGAACCAAGACCAGAAGATAAACATTAACTCAAATTACTGCTTCTTGATTTGACTGAATTTAAAATCATTTTGAAAGATGTGGCAGTCCTATAGCAAGCATGAAAGCTGCAGAAGACAGGTTAACATGATCTTCTATATTATAAACTGCCTGCTACACAACCAAAGCATGACTATTTTTAAAAGCTCAGCTTTACTCAAGCCCAGAGTATTTAAATGTATTTACAACCAGCTTAGAGTTTATCCCATCATAGATTCTAGCTTGTTCCTTCCATAGAAGAAATCTGCCAAAAATCAGATAAAACCCCAGATTCTGTCATGAAAGCCTCTTATTTATTAATAAATGAGAAAGGGTCATGAACAGCACAACCCACTCAGAAAAGCTGGGAGTCTGAGCTGCTTTGTTGAGGATTTCAGCTCAAAAGAGTAGTTCACAACTGTTCTTCTCTCCTCCACAAAGTTTCCCGTGAAGACCTTCCAGGAACAGATAAAGAGAATAAAGACTATTTGGTACTACTTAATCTGCAGACAAAGATAAATATAGTTCATGAAGTAGTGTGACTTCTTATCTATTTGCCACCACAACCAGAACCCTGCACCCGTTCTAACGCAGCTGCTGGCATCAGTACATGTTTTACAGTTTCACACACTTTTGTGACAGCGCTCGCTGCCAAGGGGGAAATTTCAGAGTTCCCATATTTCTACAGTTTTAAGTGTTGTCTACTTCTCTACCTTCAAACATGAGATACATAAGAAAAAAATGAACCAAAAAAATGCACGGAAGCATGTTTAAAAAAATACGTGTGCAAGTCTGTCTATTATCAGTGGTGGGTCAGCAGCCCGCAGACGATGGGGCTGGGCTGCGGCACCAGACCCAGCACACGACCGGGAGCAGAGCTGCCCTGGCCTGCAGGCTTCCCAGTGACCCGAGACAGGGGCCAGGAAGAGGGAGCAGGCAGCACCCCTCTGCCACTACCAGAGATCTGTGCTGGTCCAGACCCGCACGAGAGCTGAGCAACCCCTGAGGAGCCACTGTCCTCTCCAACAGGTACATTTCCAGGCACTTCTTCACATCCCTTGGTGATGCTGATGTGCAGAGGCTCTCAAATGATACCTGTATGTAACTATCACAGAATCACTGTATGGCTGGGGTTAGAAGGCACTTCTGGAGATCATCTAGTCCAACCCACCTGCTAAAGCAGGTTCATCCAAAGCACATCGCACAGGAATGTGTCCAGCCAGGTCTTGAATGTCTCCAGAGAAGGAGACTCCACAGCCTCTCTGGGCAGCCTGTTCCAGTGCTCTGGCACCCTCAAGGTAAACAAGTTTCTCCTCATACTCAGATGGAACCCCCTGTGCTTCAGTCTGTGCCCGTTCCCCTCATCCTATCATTGGGCACCACTGAAAGGAGTCTGGTCCCATCCTCTTGACACCCACCCTTGAGATATTTACAAACATTGATGAGATCTCCTCTCAGGCTTCTCTTCTCCAGCCTGAACAGACCCAGCTCTCTCAGTCTCTCTTCATAAGAAAGGTGCTCCAGACCCCTGATCATCTTTGTAGCCCACCACTGGACTCCCTCCAGTCATTCCCTGTCCTTCTTAAAGTGGGGAGCCCAGAAATGGACACAGTACTCCAGATGCGGCCTCACCAGGGGAGAGTAGAGGGGGAGGAGAACCTCCCTTGACCTGCTGGTCACACTCTTCCTAATGCCCCCCAGGATACCGTTGGCCTTCTTGACCACAAGGGTACACTGCTGGCTCAGTCAGCCTGTTGTCCACCAGAACTCCCAGGTCCCTCTCTGCAATGCTGCTTTCCAGCAGGTCCACCCCTAACCTGTACTGGTGCCTGGGGTTATTCCTGCCCAGCAATATCAGGAACAGCAGCTACATCTTGCCTGGTTTCACAGAGGGAATTGGCAGACTAAAATACAAGAAAACTGGTGTAAGGCCAAAAAAAAAAGTGCATCACATCCTTTATCTTCTTCAGTACTTTCCTTTGTGTTTGAATAAGAACAACTACAGGTGAAATCCAGGACCCCAAATCTTAATTTCACCTTAAGATAGTAATTCTGGATACCAGACGAAGCAGAAATGTGTCAGTAGGAAAGCACCACTACCTGCTTGCCCTAGTCTTACTTCCTGAAGATCTGCTGGAGTTAACTACCAAAAACAGCAGGATGGACCTTTGATATGATCCAGAACAATCACTCCTCTTAATCACAGCCCTTAATTTTATAAAGGCCTGTCACAGACTCCAGCTACATCAATCCAAGTTTCAATCAACGCACTGGTGATCATTATAAGTTTTGATGAGTCTTAGGAAGTGTTTGCATTATTGCATCACGAAATTCAAATAAATGGCAAAACTCAGAATTTGACAGAAACTTCACATTTAATTTTAATTACACTGCTGTTCTCTCCTTTGCCTTTTTTTCTTCCAGAAAGGTAAAAAAATACATTACTATCTTAATGCTAGACAGTGATTACCCTCACATTTGTCAATAATTTCTAGCCAAAAAGTTAACTTAAAGAAGGACTAATAGATCACATTTAGATGTAAATATTAAACAACCTAGCAGAAGGAAAAAAAAAAAGTAAAGACTTATCTGTAGGGTAACATTTAAACAAATCTGCACGGTTAGGGCTTTTCTTTTTCCTGGTAAAGATATGCATGGTGCACAAAGCACGGTGCACAAAGATATGCATGGTGCCCAAAAAAGAAAACAGGTACAAGACAGCATATTCAAAGGCAGGGAAAAAAAGCCAGTTTGTGTTTTTTCTTGTTGCTTTTAGCCCTCCTCCTCAGAAACACACATTTTATTCTTGAAGAAAAGTAAAGTTTCAGCGTGACTAAGTCTTGCTAACACTTCAGTACGCAACTTTTAGATACAGTGTGCTTTAAGACCAAAAAAAAAAAAAAAAACAAACAACCTTTACAAAAGGATGGAAGAATGCAAGTAACACAGTTTGTGACTGAAGCACGTTTCATGGACTCAGATCTGAATTCACAAGACATCACATGAAAATAAAAAGCCATATTACTCACCAAAATGCTAACACAAGGAAATTATTTCAGAGGAAGATGCACTAGCAGAACTGAATTTATTAAGGTTCTAACTCAGACATTCATAGTTTTTCCATTCCCAACATACTTACAGGACATGGCAAGATTGTTGTGCCAGAACAGCATCATTATTCTTATCAGATAGCAAGGCTTATGCTGAGAATATTTTACACTTCAAAACAAATCCTTCAGTAATAGACCTTTTCATGGGTAAAGAAAAGGTCATTTCCCACAGCTGGAGGAAAAACCATCAACAGCAAGCCAATAAACACCAGGGCTTCTGAGACAGCTGATACTATGTGGTGAATGCCAATTACTGATTCACTTTATCCCTATTGTTCTTTGTTGGTTTTTTTTTTAATTAACACCTTTCGCCACAACACGTAGTTTGGCAAGAAGTTCAAAGTAAGCAACTAAATTCAATGATACACTGTACATGTGGTTATTCTGATCTAAGACTATGCTGCTGTTAAAAGAAAAGCCTTTTCTTGACATCTCTGCCTTGTTCCAAGCCGGAAAATCCCTCCCCTTACACCAGCTCTGCTCTGTGCCACGCTCCTCCATGACATGACTCACGGCCTGTGTTCCTCAAAATCCTACTCACTTCTTTATTCCTGGGTTTAAAAATTCTGTTGGTCTACAGTGAGGAGCGATGACTACCAAAACCAGCACCAAAGTACGTGGTAAGAGCAAACGACAAGGAGGAGATGTAGAAGAAAAGCAAGATGCCCCTCGCTTCACTCCCTGCCTTCTGGTGGGGATGAAACCACAGGGAGTACAGTTGGCTATGAAAAACCAAAACAAAAACAACCGCAGAACCACAGCCCCTCACCCACCTAGCCCTACAATGAGCTCCAGCAGAGAAGTTCAACAGAGCAAGAGAATCCCTGGGATTTGGTTAAGTTTGTTCCCCTCTCCTCTCCCACAAAATGATCATTTGACAGCCAACGTAGAAACAAAACTTGAAAACCATACAATTACAAAGCTCACTGCTATGAGAAGAGCAGTTACCAACAGCAGTGCTTTAGGAAACTCTATGCTGATGGGCAGCAGTACCTCACCAGACTCAAAGCTCTGTGCTGCTTTATTAAAGCACACAGAAGTCTTACCGGTATTCTACATAAAGCAATACACAAGCTACCCATACAGATTCTCTACAAAGGAATATATTGTTCTGTTTCATTTGCACTTTCCTTCTTCCTTCAGATTGCTCCTAAGTCACCCCACTTCAGAAACTTGGAGTTGCATAAAGACAGCACAAGATTTCAAAGAATCTGCTCTGAAAAGCAAACAAAAAGCAGGATTAAAGTATTGGTCTAAATTTCAGGAAGCCATAACTTCGCTAACCCATATTTTTGATATATTTTTCTTCAGTAGACAAATCTCTGAAACTTTTCAGTTTACATGGAAGAAACAACACATTTGCTGCTTTAAAAAGAAGTCTTTGATCAGAAGCCTTTTTTTCATGTCATAAATGTTCCTAACAGTTACAAACATACTACTGTAGCAGCTACAGGTTCACAGATGATATTTTATTTAATAGTCCTTAACAGATTTATCTTTCACAAATACATCCAGTCACTGAACAGATGTCTCCCGCCTTCTTGATGACACTCAGGATTTTAGAGCCTCTCGCTGTCCCTCGCACTCACAGATACAGAAGAGTCCTTCTCTACGAACGACTGAAGTTTTCATACAGACACTGCTCCACATTTATGAGCATTCTTGTTGGTCCTCTTTTGGTCTATTATACCCTGCCTGGGATGAAGGGATTAGAAGTGCCTACAGTACTGAAAATAGGATTTACAGCAACAATGACACTGTGTTTTATGCTCCACTCCATTGCTAGTAAGTCCTGCCTGGGATTCTTTCTGCTTTTTAGCAATTACTTGCACTAAGCTGGCACTCTCACAAAACTGTCATTATAAACTCCAGAATCTTTTTCTTAAATAATAATAAATTCAGAGGCTACCATTGTGTGAGTAAAGAAAGGACCATTCTCCTACACGCACCACTTCACATCAATGAGGACGATATATTATTGGAGAAGGGCTCTGTGATATTGCAGGCCAAGCCTTCACAATCAGTCCTTGCCTTCACCATCCCAAGCAACACTCAACCATCAGCAAAGCTGTTTCCCAACTACTTTATGACAAGTGATTTCCAAACAAACCTTTTGAGCAACACAGTTTCCCAAGAGACACCACTAATGACCTCTCACCATAATTCACATCTCTAAATAGCTTCTCTACCCAGAGAAGGACCATCTCTACATTCAGCTTACGTCTTTGGTAGAATTCACAGAATGCTTTTTGGAAATCTAGACAGATTACGTGAACTATGTTGCCTTAACCTATATGTTAACTCTGTCAAAAGATTTTACTAAACTTAGGAGGTGGTGACTGTGTTTTATAGGGCTGTTGTCTCTTTACCTCAGCACCATCTTTCCACTATCTTTACTCTTGATTCAGCTTACTAGTTAGTAGTTTCCACCTTCCAAAAAGTCCTTTTAAAAACTGATCTCACCACTGCCCCTTTCCAGTCTTCTGTGACTATGAATTTAAAGCATTGGGTTATACTTTCTGGTTAGTAAATTGCTTACTTCATTCTTGAACTCCTTCGCGTGTGCAACCATGTGTCATCTCAACAACTGACTGCTCTTCACCTCAGTCTGTTCAAACAGCCCCTTCCCCAAACACTGCAATTAGAGACAGGATTCCCCCCAATACATTCCTTCACCTCCAATTCTTCACGTTCTTTCACAACGCACAGACAAAACCAAAGCATTTCTCTCATCATCATTCATCTTCTCTAAACACTGCTTTCATAGGCCAGTGGTGCCCTGGTCCTACACACAGCATTGTGCTACTGATGCATCAGACAGAGGAGGTGGGGGAAAGATTAATTTCATGCCCTTCTCAAGTAGTTTCTCAAGGGAAGGGTAGGACACACGGCTTGTGTGTGATTTTGAGGGCTTATATAAAGGGAGGTTGCCAGGGGGTCTCTCATGCTGCATTTTTTCAACTTAGCCCACCGTCACTTACCTTTTATTTCCATATTCATGATACATAGAAGACTGAATTTTTCAATAATTGATGTCTCACTCTCTAGGGCTTCCTTTATTCTACTATTTTGCCATGTTAGATTTTTTTAATTGATGGCTTTACAGCATGTCTTGAGTGATACAGACTCAGTGAGAGTCCAGCAAAGCTTCCAAAATGGTTTCCAAGCAACTTGCAACATTTCACCCTTCGTCTTTCTTTTCGCTTTTAAGAAGCCATCTCCTGCCATCATCTCCACCTCCCCCCGCTCTAAAAAAAAAAGCACCTGACGTGACATTGTACTTCAAGCAGAAGTGTAGATTCAGCATCCCTCCAGGAGCAAAGCACAAACCGTGCTGGTCACAGACACCCCTCAGCAGTAACAGCTTGAATCTGCTCTTTCGTCCTACAGGCCGAGTCCTGACTGGATTCTCCTGTGGTGGGTGCCCTGACCACCCGCTTCAGTGAGTAGCTGCTCATTGTCCTCAAGTTTGTCCTGGCACCTCTCCCTGACAGAGCATCCACCTAAACGGAATGGGGCTAATGAGCCACTCATTGCTGTGTTTTCTACTTTGTAGCCTCTCCGATCTCACACAGCATAGGCAAACCACGCAGGCAGAGGGAAATGCAGCCCTAACGCTATTTTCCTCCCTTATATATGCCTGGAATTCTATCCATAGAGCTTTCAGTGTTGCAATAGCTACTCTTTTTTTGAGTCTTTCGGTATCTGACACTCATCTGGCAGAGTCATACAAGCTTCCAGTTGAGCTTTTATAAAATTGAATTAGCATAATAGTGAATGGCACTGTTAGCACATCTACTTCAGAGGGGTTGTTTTGTTCAACCCTGCTCAAACAAGATCAACGTTCACCCAAAAAGAAAAGGGAGAGTTGGAACACCAAGCAGTTCAAGTACAAAAAGTTAGATAAGATTCCAATTACACTGGAGGACAAATTTGCTGCCTTGAAGTCCACCCAGGCAGAGCCTGCTCCCCGTGCCTTTGTTCTGCTCCATCCCTTGCACAGCAGTTCCGTGAGAACAGCAGAGTAGATGAAACCTGACTTTCCAAGGCCTCGTTGTGGGATTATCCAGTGTCTGAATGCAAACTGTAATTGAAAGTCCACCTGCAGCTCGGCTCCCCCTCACAGGGAAATGCTATTCTGCTCCCAGAAAACACATATTGGCCAGAAACACAAGAAGCAACCAGGGGTTTGCTGCAATTCGGATCCTTTTGTATTCAAAGTTCTCAGCCACACATATTATTCACAGAGACAGTAATGAATTGAGTCTTCTTTTTTAATGCAACTCTCAAGTGTCCTTTATTCAAATGTCAACATCTTGTATGCAAGGTGTTACAAGCGCACAGCATGGAGCTTTCCCAGAAAAACAGGCGGATTGTTTCAGTGACCTTTAGTTGTGCTGTACCCTGTTCACAAAATGTGCTTTTTTTCAAACCTAATTTTAATTTCGGAAGTTCAGGCTATCATCTGTAGTTGAGAAAAATCACTATGTTCTCTTGAACACTTTGTCCTTTAAATAAAATATTTGCAGCTTTAATCCTGGTTCTTTTAATGCAAATTCTAAACTGACTGTACAAGAGGTTTTGCCGAACTACCACTTGACACTCAAGGTAGTTAAGACACAGCTGGATAGAAACTGTTGCGTAAACAGCAGTAGATTTTTGCACAAGTATTGTATATAATTTTACAAGGACTCTCTGGCATCCCAACTGTAAGTCAGTTCTTCACTAGGATATACAAAACACACACAACAGGGCAACATCAGTGGAATTCTCCATAATAAAGCAGAATATCAAATTGTCTATCTAGTACCTTTCCTATAGAAGCTACTAAAGACTTCATATGCTTCTGTACAAAATCTAATATACTTATTACAATAGCTATTTCTCAGACGGGAAGCCTACAATACACAAAAGTTACCAACTGGTTCACGAGCGGCCTTGTACTTAACAAAAAACTGTAGCTATGAATAAAGCTGTGCTGTAATCCCAAACGCGCTATTATGGGGGCTTGACAAGGTCTCAGAAACCATTTGTCGAGCCTCGGAGGAGACAAGGGGGAACAGCAGGGCAGGCGGCCGGCACACAAAACCCTCCGGCACGGTTGTTACCAGCGCACAGCATCACTCGCCAAGCTCGCAAAGACAAGACGGGGGGCGGCGGGGGGAGAGGAGCACGAGAGCCCAAGCACTGGTGGGATGAAGCCTGAAACTGAAACCCTATTCCCATCCACTCACCCAAGATGGGCTTCTCTAAAGTCAAGACTGCTTTGCAGTGGAAGGACACCAGAAAGAAAGCAAGCCTTGTATTAGCAGCAAAGGTAAGTATCTTGATGCTCCTGCCTCAGCTTATCTTACTTGAACAGACTTAGATAAATTTTGGCTGTATTGAACCTTAAAGAACACTTCCAAGACTTAAATTAACAGATGAAGGTGAACTGATTACCATCACCTACCTTAAGTAGAATCCACAATTCCAAGTATTTTATAATATTACAAAACAAACTGCTGGCTTACTTTGTTAATACTTTAAACAAGCAGAGAGAGCCAATTACATGTTGATTAAACATAATCTTCGTAGGCTTACTCAGTCTTAAAATGAGAATTTTGAATGAGATTGGACTTCCTTTTAGCATGGGCCTTTTTATCACATTTTAAATGTTCAAGATCTGGCACTTGGTCTGGCCCCAACACACGCCTGGAAAGCACATTTTTACCTCAAATCATTTCAGCTGATCAAATCTAAGATTCTTCATGGCAGCAGACTGGCAGAAGACATGCAGATTATATCTTTTGCATGACACATTATTTACCTCATCCTAGAAGACAGTCCTTAGCTGCAAGTATACTTCCAGTTTGAATTTGCATTTAGACAGTAGATAATTCCACAATAAAGCAAAGAGCCTTGGGGTTGGCAAAGTCAAAAAAAAAAACAAAAAAAACCAAACAGGTTTCATAAATGCTATTACTCACACACCTACTGTGCAAGCTATAAAAAGTTGCCACCAGAACCAGTGCAGCCTGTGTGACTTCAAGAGAGCAAGGCTGCAAGTCCATCTTCAAGATTACAGTATCTTAAAAGCAGATCTCTTTACACAAGGACTCTGTACAGCCACAAATTTCTTTGGATTTTAACTGTTTCAGAAATAGAGAGGATATCAGTATGGGTAGCTATAAAATTAATGTTTTCTTTTTTCTTATGGTTAAGACATTTCCAATGTTTTTGCAGAAATATTTGAAAGCGGTATTTTCCACAGAACAGTTATCACATGCAGAGACCACTAACAATATTGTTTAATATCAGCACAAATGTGAAGGAATACATCCAGATATTAATTCACTATAGGTTACGCTTTTAGCATCTGCACTGGCCAGCACAGGTCCTGCAGAAGCACGAAAGCTGTTAGAGCCTCATCGCATTCACCCTTAAAAGCAAGGGAGACATCGCCACCACTTTGTTAAAATAAACCCAAAGAACAAAACAAACAAATAATAAAAAAAAACAACAACAAAAAAACAAACCACACACTTTATCAGACATAAGGAAACACTTTCTCAAAATCTGCTTTCTATCTGCTCACTGAAGAACTGCTACTGCAGTGCAAAGTACTTGCACTGTGTGTACTTAACATTTACTTGCTTATCTACCTGAACTTTTGTTCTCCAAGTACTTTTCTTCAAATGCATAAAATTAGATTAATCCTTTAATGCTATTATTAATATTTTATTCCTGCTCTCAGATGTAAGGGGCTCCTCCTTCCAGGTCTGGTTGAAGGTTTTTTTCCCAGAGTTTCTCTCAGGATTCTCAAAACAAGAGCTCTAAGATCTGTCCTCCTGGTCCAGGAGACCCCCAGGACCCAGTTTGTGACTCACTTCTGCCTCCGTGCTCCTCCCCTGAGATAGAAACCTGATGCTACTCTACACCCACCAGTGATTTCAGCCCCAGGAAAGTTTCCACCTCTGTCGTTTTTCTCCAAGTCTCCAAACTGTTTGTTAACACAAAAGAAGAATCCACCATCACAGTTCTCACCCAGTCTAGCAGTACAAGTGAGCGCTTTCCCACACAGACGCTGTGCCCAAGCTCCGAGCTCCTGAACCCTGCAGAGCCTTCCAGCCACCTCTACCTCATCTCCCACCTTCCCCTGAAGAATAGTTTAGGTACAGGTCCATCTCCTCTTTGTTACCAACACATGGCCCCTAGCATCCACCGCTTTTTCACCACACATATTCCACACTGCCATCCCAGAATCACACAGCACAGTACGCTGTTTCTAGCAAACCACGAGACACCTCGGTATCTATGGATGGCTCATACTTGTCTTTCACCTCCACCACTTACTTCTAGTGCAGAACATCACCCCCAAGGCCACTGTTTTGGGCACTACAGATGACTGCACGCAGCCTTCGTTGGGGTGGGCAGGAAAATGGCACAGTCTCTTCTGCCCTGAAATTCCCTCTGAATTTTTCAGAAGTTTGTGGACATAAACAGGGCAGAAAACCCAACAAGAATCGTTCTCCAAGGTGACTGAAAAATGCAGCACAATAGTTCCCAGCATATTGCAGTCATCCGTCAAAAAAGCTCAGGTTTACTGAAAAGTACATGCATGACAGCTCAGTTTTAGCACATAGAAGAGGGGACAATTAAATCAAAACGACCACAAGTACCAACTCCCCCCTACAGTTTCTTTTCAGTCTTGACATCCTGCAGTCATTCATGTTTACAAGCCGTTTTAATTTCATTTTTTCATATTCAGTTACATACTACCTTAATGTGTGCAAAAACTAGGATAGCATTAGGCTTAACACTGGAAATAGGCAGTTTTCTTATGTATGTAGGAGTCTAGAGGGAAAAGGACTATTTCGGAAACTTCAATTCTGCCTGTACCCAATGACACTTGTGTTTTAAAAATCTGAACCATTTTTGCACTCTCCAAACAGAAGACACCACCAGACCATTCAATTATTTGTGACCTTCCCTCCACCCATCACAGCCCAGCAGACTTTGTATGAGCCCCACTGCAACAAATAACTCCGATGTTTCTGCTGCTTCCAAGGCAGCCACGAAAGGAAGCCAGAGAAGTCCTCCTACAGACTCTTTAGGAAAATTCAGATTAACGACATACTGTGAGATGAAGAATTATCTCCGGAATTAAGAACTAAAGCCAAGCTTGAAAGACAAACTGTACAGCAAAAATACAGACAAGGCAAACATTCTAAGATGAAAAAACAGCATACCAGCCAAAAGTTAAAGGCTGAAGATAGCATTCATTTTGTCAGCACAGAACAAAGGAGATCCTGGGAAATGCACGGGGTGTCTGGTTTGGGGGTTCTAGCCCAGCACTCCACTATTTATCTAAAAAAAAAAATACTGGCTGCCTATTCTTAGGACCAATACTCACGATCCTGCTTTCCAATTCTGACTAACCTAATTTTCTGTTTAGATTCAAATAGAAGATGATGAGACTGTAACCTTCTGGAACTGGAGCTGCACCTAACAGAATGTGCCAGAGCAGAATTGGGGGACACAGTCCCCACCAGCAGCCGGTGCAGCTGCCTCAGACGCTCTGTTCACCTCCCTGCAGCAGAGCCCAGCTTCCAGCCCATGTAATCACAGCTCCACAATGATAAGGGTCCGTTATGGAAAGAAAGAAACCTGCTTCCAAGAAAGGTATTAGAGAAAAAAAGAGAAGAAAAAAAAAAAAGTAGGATTTTGTTCAGAAGATGCTGCTACCCAGACATTTACAAGTCATGTCAGGCTTCTCACTGACCCACTACTCGTCTAAGGAAAATCATTTTGGTGGAAGATAGAAGCATCTTGGTATTATACAGCTATTCAGAATGATCTGCTTCTATCACTGTTTCAGGCACACCAATGAGTGGCTTGTAAGTCAGTAAATTCAATAAAGAGCCAGATTTTTGTAGCCATTTTGATACAGTGGCACAGCAATCACCTTTTAATGCTCTTCTGAGGTGTAACTTGGTGGTCTTCTGAAGTGCACATCATGTGTTGGCTGTTGCTGCACAGAGCTGGAGTTCAACCTCAGACATAAACGCCATCCACCGGACCTTCATTATGTTTCACCTGTAGTTTCCAAATTTCAGCATAACTAAAAGAATCTCTTCTTAAGAAACAAGAGATTTTTCACAGTTCACGCTACAGTAGTCTGCAAATTACAGCTCTTCAGATCCCAGTGGTAATAAAGACCATCTCTGTTGTTTTGTGGGTTAAAAAGAAAAAAATTCTAAAAGACTTGAAAACAGAAGAATCAAAGAATATCCAAGAGCTACAGTGAACATACTATTTCACTGTCATTTGGCTGAAAGTAGCATTCTCTTACGATGTGCACCTTCTCTATATTCAGCACTTTCAAGAACCTTCATGAGAAACCCAGCACAGCAGTACATGCCTCCATTATTTACATATATCATGCTAATTTATAAATCAAGAATAACAGCAGATACGGATCTTTGGTGTTTTGCAACACTACTCTCACACTCTCCTCTCTGTGCTTGTTAAAGGCTCCAGGTAGGAACAAAACACTAACACATGGCTATGCCAGCTCCACCTTTGCTGCTGGCTATGAAAATAAATCAACACATCCATGACAAGATAACACAAGATGACATGAAATAAAGTCCAAGGGCCACAGAAAGACTCACTGAACTGTATGACCTTAAAAACCTACAAAGCTTGGAGCCACCTAACCAGATGAGAAGGGAAGGAAGCAGATGGGAAGAGCAATTACATGAGTGGTTTACCAGAAAAATTAGAGAGCACAATACTTCATGCATAGCTCATTATGTAGATATAGTTTAATTGGGAACTTTCTAACTACTATGGTAATGGATCCAAAAGAGACTTGGGGCACATATTTTAAGAAGATAGTATCACATATTACATACATAAAGCCTATGGCATTTAGAAATCCCACACTATTGCTCAGCAGAGTTAGAAGCCAAAGGTCTGCGTGACGACTCCACAGCTCTCACTGCCTGCCTGTCATCTGCACCAACCGCTTCGGTTCTAAAGAGTTAAAATCAACACACGTGAACATTCAGCCAAAAACCAACCAAACAAACAACACCACACCTCATGTCTGCAAGACTGAGAGAAGGAAAGAGTTGTTTGCAAGTCTACAGGGAAAACTAACAGCATGAACTTCACGGTACAAGTCCTGCAAAGGCTCGATACAGAACTAACCAACAAGCTGCAAGCCCAGATCTGTTGTTGAGCTTCTTGCCAAGTAAAATTTGTCACTGGACTTATCCCTTCTATTTGTGGCACTCCCAAACTCAATGTACCTCTCACTAAAAATCAATCTGATGTAAACATTGACAAAATAAGTGATCTGACCTAAATCAACACATACCCAAACCCACAAACTGGTACTTATCTGGTATCAACCTTACTAAGAGCCAAGTGTTAAAAAAAATAATTTTTAAAAAAAAAGCAAACCTCAAAATTTCTAAAGTAAAAAAAGATGGGTTCTTCTGCATGTCCCCTCCTTCAAATACTGTGGAACAAGAATAGCACCAGCATCTTTTACATCACCCAAACCATACATTATTTTATCTACTTTAAACATGTTCTGCCTTCACTTTTCTCCAAGGCAAATACTCCCAATATCTGTTTCTCTTTATACAAAGGTTTTTGAGATAGATCCATCGTCATTCTTGCAGTATCTTTCACCGGTAAGTAGAAACTATGACATACCATATTAGACATTAAGCAAAGCATTCTACTATTTTTCTACCATTCTGCTTCTTATACAACTCATACAAACTGCCATGGAGCTAAAGTGGATATAGGTTTGATTGTTTGAAGGGTACAATGAAAATTGGAGCACATAAATGTAGTCTCAAAGTTTCAATTAACATGTATGTGCAAATGAAAGAATCTGCCCTTCACCTATAGCAATACTTCCAACACAGAACTGTAATAGCTGAAGCTGAGTTTAAAAACTCTCCAGCTGCACTTGTGCTTGGGACCTACATCACTCCTCGCAGCTTCTGCGAACAATTGGGAGAGCACCAGCTTGCTCACTCTTATTTCCCCATCAAGAGTCTCTCGCCACAGAAGTCTCTTTCCAAGAGATTAAAAGCTTCCAAGAAAACACTAGGGGATGGTACCACAGTTTTAGATCTCCAATGCTATTATCCTCTGCTGTTGTAATTAAAAAGTTAGATACTGCCTAACAGTGACATTCAGTAGCTTCTTATTCTCATCCAAACCACATTCAATAAACAGGAAAAATGAATATTTGGAAACACTCCAAACTGCCACTGAAACTGGCAGCCTTGCTCCACAAAATCAGCTTCTCTCAAATTTCCCACTGTAGCTGTATGATAAAAACAGAAGTAAAGAAAAGTGAACAAAAAAGCAGTGAGAGACTGAACCCATTTGAACTGGGTGCCCCTCAGACATTAGCACAGAACCAGCACACGCTGCCAGCTCCAGGAGAGCAGGTACCTGCGGTGCTGCACCACTCGGGCTCGTACAGGCAGTCTCCCCATCCTGCCACCTTGGTCTGTCCTTGGCACTCAGCTTCTAATGAGCTTTGAAGAAGTCTGATCCATTCAATTTAAATTAAAAAAAATAATAATAAAAAAAATCCATATGTAAGTCCAACAAACAAAAAACTGCTGGCATATTTTCCAAATCTGGCATAAGTCAAATAGGTTTAATGTCTGGGTTGAGCAACATTCCTGAGGGAGCACCTAAATGGCACGGCAAGAGGCTTTTATGCAGGAAATAACTGACATTTTCTGGGGAGGAAAGGGAAAAAAAAAAAAAAAAAAGAAGAGAGAAGTAAATTATCCCACTACCACTAGAGACGAGCAACAGTTTCTTTATCTGAAGACTGATGTTCAACACACCATGCCTGCATTCTCTTGCTGGTGTCTACCATTAGAGTCACTTGCCTCCTTGTACACCTTTCTGCTATAAAGATAAACCCCATCAAGTCACATAGAGTTTGTTCTAAGCAGGTTAGAGCTAGAGCCCACTGCAGGTACTACACTGATGAAAAAAAACCCAGCACCAGTCAATAAAAAGCCAGGAAGATTCTTTTCAACCACAGAGACCACAAACTCAAAATAAGAGTGATTAAAATAAATATTTGAAAACAGAATGCAATCTTGCTGCAAGGCAATGCAGCAGGTAGAGCTCAGCTTCAAGGCCTGACATCGTTACTCAGCTGATTTGATGTTCAGCTGTGCCGAGTCTGGCAGTGAATATGAAAAAAAGCCTGTGTGGAGCCGTACCTGGCGATACCCTGAGACAGAGCAGTGGAGACCCCCGGGCTCACCCTGTGGCAAAGGGAGCACAGGGCTGGGCTGGCTTCGTTGTTGAAGCAGGACATGAAATCCAGGTGACTAAAGCACATCAGCATCTCTTTCGTGCACTACAATGATTCTCACTCTATCAAAAGTCCTGTAAGAGTGTCCTCCAAAGCACTCCCACATAGTTTTAATGGTGTACAATTAACTTCCTACAATTAGGACATGCAGCTGCTATCTAGTTTTGCATTGCCATACTGCACCTGAGAGACAGCTGTAAAAGGTGGTGAAGACTGCAGCCGTACTAAAGACACGAGCTACTCTTAAACTGGACTATCATCACCGAGGGCTTTTGAACATACATTTTCACACACTGAATTATTAAAGTTCTTATCTGTGTTTCTTCTATTCATTCGACATCTCTACGTAGAAGATGTCATTTAAGAAAAAGCTGCCCCAATATTCTTAACAAAATATTTGCAGTCCTGCAGCCCATTCTTCAAAGTACTCTAAAAAATCACAATGTATATTAGACTCGAAAGATTTGTGCTATTTAAAAGAAGAATCAGAATCATGTAACAAAGTTTGCTTTGAACTTTTAAGTTCAAGAGAAAAAATTATGAAAATTAACTAAGATAGCAAACAACTTCATATGTAAAGAACATTTGAGCTGTACAAATACTACAAAACAACTCAAAAAGCAGGTTATTCATCCATCAGCACTGTACCATTTGGGGAATACTGAAACAATGCAAAAATATTTTTTCAGTATTTGCATACAACAATATACAAACACTGAAATCTGTTTCATATACTCCCTACTGCAAGATACAACATCCATCCATACATTACTATAGCTTCATGAAAACAAAATGTTGTTACACATTTGCTTTTGCAATTTAATTGGTTCCTTTGAATAAAGGTATGTAAATGTAACCTTGAACTTCAATCCTAATTCCACCCATATAATTTAAAATCACACATATGCAAGTATAAGCTACAAAAGCATCTATGGATGTTCCTATTTTAATGATTGTCAAAGGGCAATTACATAGCATATTTAAAAGAAAAAGTTTTCAGAAATCTGGAGGGGAAATGGGAAGTACTAGGAAAAAGGAAGAGAAAGGAGGCACTAAATGAACAATAAAGGTAAAAAAAAAAAGATACAATATACATTGCTCATCCATTTTCTTTTCAAACTAATACTGTACTTTTGATTTTCCCCCTTTTCAAGAAAAGAGCAGATTTTAAATCATACATGCTCAAGAATCAAGAGGAAATTCTACTGTAAAGCCACCTCTGAGTAACTACCCATGTTTAAAACACACAATTCCATTTTTTCTGAAATTTCTCTAAATGACATTACCACCAGCAACTCTAAATGCACCCTCCCAAACAACATCGAGCAGACTGATGATTTAACCAAAAATACGTTTGAATACGTGCTTCAGCAGTATCACACGCTGAATTCCCTGCAGGCTGCTGCAGTCCAACATGCCCAACAGCCGCAAGGAGCCTGACACGAACATCAGAAACACAGCCGTATCTTTCAGTAGCTCAATCTATTTTTCATATTACAGGTCTCTTTATTGGTGTTGAAACCAGGGCTGGCTGTACCAGCAAAGTTAGTACCTGCATGTAAGGAGACTTGAGGCAACAGCTTATCACACAACAGTTTACTCCCTTTATCCTCCCAGGGAAAAAAAAAAAAAAATTCAGGCAGGATAAGAATTTCTCCTATGAACAGTTTGAAGGATCCAAATGTGAAATATCGGCAAACATAATTCAAGCTGAAGTAACTGTGCTGCAATTAATATCGGCACGTTTAAGACACACAAGATACGGTGCAACCAGTCCCGTTCCAACCATTCTGCAGGTAATAGCTAAAGCATTTCTAGAATTAAAGCTTATGTAAACAGAAAGGGACTGTGTTTCAGCCACGACTGACCACAGCCTGCTTTAAAAGTTATTTATCAAATGTAAAAATAATAACCAGACTTTAAAAATACACCTTATTTGAATGACAGCATACAGAGCACCACGGTGATGAGACTGCAACAGAAAGAAGGGACACAATTTAAAACTGAGGACCTGTTACGAGAACAGTCTGTGCCTCTCCTGCTTCTTGTGCTCCCACTTCCTATTGTTCTGCTGTTCTGCCAGTGGTGCCATGTCATGGACAAGGGAAACCTAAATGACAGTTTGCCAGATCTTTCTTTAAAACATTTATGCAAAGAAATTAGTTTACTCAGGTCTGTACCGAGAGCTGGTTGCACGTAAAGCTCTTTTAGGGCATTCTAAAGCCACGAAAAGACCAGCACTCTTCGGTTCCCGAAGCAGCCAGCAAGAATACCCAAAATGGTGACTACAAGTAATAAATCAGACAAAAAAGCATTATTTAAAAAAAAAAATCAAAAGCTGTTCTACAAGGCAGAGGGTCAAGCTGAATATCGTAAGCGGCGACTCATTTATTCCCAATAAAATCCTTTCAGTTAAGAATTTTCTTCAACTACATCGTTTTTTCTCCCAGACTTCCCGGTAGCGACACAGGACCCGGCGCCAGGCGAGGGGACGGGAACGCTCCGCTGAGTGACCGGCGGGCGCGGTCCGGGCAGCGGAGCGCGGGTGTCAGCGGGAGGGGACCCGGCAGGAGCGGGGCCGGGCGGCAGCAGCGCGGGGGCCGGGGGACACACGGGGCGGGCGGCGGG
>VWYH01006481.1:997559-1015003 GCA_013399365.1 Pampusana beccarii
GCCGCGCACCCCGCCGCGCCCCGCCCCAACGCGACCCGGCGGCGGCAGCAGCAGCAGGAGCAGGAGACCCCCGAGCCGCCCCGCGGACCATCCAGGGGCGGGCGGGCGGCGGCGGGGCTGCTCCCTTCCCTCCCGAGCCCCGTCCTCCGGCTGCCGCCTCCCCGCCCCGCCAGATAGCGGCACAACAGCCGGTCTCCCGGGCGGAATACGGCGGCCGCGCCTGGCCGCACTGCCGCAAAGAAACGTCGCAAACCGCGGGCACCTCCCCGGCCCCCGGCGTGGCGGGCAGCGCACCACGTGGAAGGCGGCAGCTGCGACCCCCGCCGGAGCCCCGCCCCTTCCCGCCCATCCCGGCGAGCCTTGCGGGGCCGCGGCACGCCGGGAGCTGTGGTACGGGCGGGACGGGGGCGTGGTGCGCGGCGCCCCCGGTGCATGCCGGGAGCGGTAGTCCTGCCGGCGGGAGGCACGCTGGAGGCGCGTTCAGCTGGCGAGTGGCGCGCTGCCTGCCGGGAGCTGTCGTCCCTGCGCTGTGGAGAGCGGCAGGCCTGAGGGTCCGGCCTGCGGCTGCGGGGCGGGCGGGGGCCGTGTGTGTGGTTGTTCCCGGTACCAGGCTCCCTTTGCTGGGCTGCCGGAACTGGTGCAGCACACGGTCCCACCCGCGGGCTGCCCCGGATCAGCCCCCCGAGCTGGGCAGGTGGAGCCGGGACACGGTCGGCAGTCATCAGCAGCAGTGGTTGTGTCGTTAACAGAGGCTGCTGACAGTGAATATTGGGATCCTCAGCTTGCTCCAGAGTGATGGGGGCAGACACAGCTGGTCCTTGCCTGCTCTCCCTGCCAGGCCACCTGTTAACGTCATCATAATTAAGATAATTCCGTGGCTCAAGAATGCATCAAGAATTCCATCTCAAGAATGCAACGTGGTTACATAAGAGGGCACTCAAATCCCTAACATAGAGACAAAATACCATTCAGTGTGGGGGCCTCTGAAAGAAGAAACAGCATTTCCTAAAACATTCTGAAATAATCGCAATTTACAATTCTCCATTTTCATTTACACATCAAGGTTGAGTCCTGAAAATTGAGGGTAGGGGTGTGTCAGCCTCCTGAGCTCGCATCACTCTGATTGATGTCGGCTGCCCGTAGTTCAACCTTGCTGTGGTACCTTGCTATGCAGTTGTGAGATATAAGGTGTATTAGATGAAGCAACTAGGCAGGTGTTAGGGAAAACACATGCAATCGGTAGAAGCAGCAGAACTAAATTTTATTTGCCCAACAGCCCAACTAAACTGCACAAGAATGTTGCCCAGTGACTTGCTACGCCAATCAACGAGAAATGGCTGAGGGCAGCCCAGCAGCCCGTAAAGATCAAACAGTCTGGAAGATGCCGTCCACCTCTTGACATCCCTCCACCTCAGCCCAGAGCAGAGCAGCGCAACCCTGCCCTCGGGGACGCCTGTCTTCCAGGGACAGCAGGGACCAAGCTTGCACAGCCAAACCCACCCTGCTCAGCACCTCCTCCCAGCCCACAACCCTCAGTCCTGTCAGCGAGGAGCAGGGAAGTAGAAATAATCACTCTTCTGTAACTCTGTACTTTTCTTTCTATTATTAATCACTCTTCCATGGAGGCAATAAATAATCGGAAGCCATCCACACAGATCCAATTGTTGTATGGTAACTAATGGGTGAGTTTAATCTGTCCTGACCTACAACAAGGCAGGGTGTGGAGGAAGAACAATGTCTGATTAGAAAGAAAAGAGAGCATGAATAAAGACAAGAACACAGAATCCAGACTAGCTTTGTGAGGAACTATGCTATGTTTTACATGTTTGCATAAACCTCTTGGAAAGAATTCCATACTTTGACAAGTAAACTCTGAAAAGTCAAAACCACAATAGAAATAACTTGTCTTCTCTTTCAGATTTTGGTCCTTTTGTAAGAATGTTTAGAAGTCTGTTTTTCTGCACATTTCTTTCATTAGTTTCTCATAACATTTGGATTATATGCCTTCTAGATTGAGCATAGCTGTACATTTGCTGCTTCTTCACTCTGTTCTCACTTCAGATACTTGTATTGTTGGCAGCATTCTGTTTTATCAATCCAGATGGATGGTCCCCAGGTCATGAGAGATTTGAAAGAGAAAGCACATCTTGATTCTTTTAATGATGATAAATGAATATTGACATTGCAAGGACAACTTTTAATTCTGTTTCATGGAAAGCTGCATACTTTTTGTGCTTTAAGAATCCATCGCACTATAATATGATTTCAAGAAAAAGTTTTAATTTGGGGGTCCATTCTTAAAAAAAAAGACACAACCAAGTCATGATCTGCTATTCTTGACTCTCAGGTCTCCGGTGGCCCTTTTAACTGACAGGATTTCTTATCTCTTACTGCTTGTTTTGTATTCCTCCTTCCATGCTGTCTCAGAACTCAATTTCAAAACAGATGTTTAATATGTTGTGGCAGATGCACTTGACCCCCCGCTCCAACCAAACCAGGAGAAGTTTGGTTCATGCTCCAGAGCAGGTAAAGGCCTGAACTGTAGCCAGGCCAAGAACTCCTTTTGGGAAATCCACAAGGAAGCAGAGTGGCACATTGAACACTGATAAGTTGTGAGCGCTGGGAGTCTTGTGCAGACCTTTCCTGCTATATGCAATATGACTAAGAGTCAACCACTTGATTCTATAAATATGACAGCCTGGGTGAGCCCACTTTGAGCTCTCTGCCAAATAAGCTGGCTGCATGGTGATGGACTCACAGGTCAGTGGATGAGCTCAATTTAAGTTTCATGTCAATCATTTAGCTTAAGTAAATGCATACTAAATATAATGAATCATCTAGAAGTATAAGGTTGTATGATTTTTAACCTACTCTCTGCTTCGTGTTACTTAGTAAGATGCATTTGCTGAAATCTTAAACTGTAAAGTTCTGCTCATATTTACCAAAAGCAACTACAAACTACACTGAACACTTACAAGATAAGGCCTGTTTTGCACTTCACTGAGAAAAAAAGATTTATTCAGGCAACACAGCACCCACAAGGCTACGGACTATAAACAATGTGTACAGCTAAACAAAACAAAGGCACGTCTGAGATCAGTGAAAAGGATCCAATGAGAAGCAAGAAGACCCCGAAGTGAAATATTGCTGTTGGACTGCATCATGGTATGAACGGTCTGTAGAGATAAAGTCTTTGTTTTTCTATAGTCAAGTTGGACCTCTGCGCAGGTGCCCAGCTTGAGCCAGCCCTCCTGCTATTCTACTCCATTAATATTTTTTTTTCCTGAGAATTTTGTTTCCTGAAAGTCTGCTCTGCATACAGTTACCAGGCCTTGCCCGAAAGTTTGCCTCTGGAGTTCTAAATATAGACTCCAGAGTGAACGGTTATCAGGGGGGAGCGCCTGAAAGTTTGCTGTCACAAACAGGTACAGGCACCTGGAGAGAAGGTAAGCAGCATTCGGCTTGGCATATTTCCCCCATGCAGTAAATAATAGAGTGAACCTGCCACCGAACTCTTTTAAGTCGCGCTTCTCTTTGAGAAATCCAAACATTGTTCTGCAGTAAGCAGAACCCTAAATTACTCCCTTGCAACACATGTCCTGCTGAATTTGGCCCTTTGGAGCTGCCTTCTTTCTCTTTTTTTCCTCTGACATTTATGGCTCGCTTTATAATATCCTGATCTTCCAAGTTCGTGTCGTTTCTAATGTTTCCTGTACATGCATACTTCTGACATTTTTTGTTTGAAATCACCACACCTGAGTAAAAAGTTCAAGTTCTCCATAGAAAAGCAAATGTCACTGTGCTAGCACTGACCATGTGCAGAGGGTTGGAGACAGCCACCAAAGTGAGCCGTGTCCTGAGAGGAAAGAAGTCAAGGAAGGTTCACATCACTAAACATCTCTGAATGCAGGGAATTGTATTTCAGGTGAAATTCCTGGGTTACCTGGGAACTGGCCAGGCTGTGGCAGTGAACAGCCGCTGCCTGGTGAGGTAGGGCAGCAGATAAAGTGGGTTCTGTGCCCGAGCCGGAGCAGTGGTACCGAAAGCAGAGTTGGTTTTGTCGTCTGCATGTTTGTGTACTAATGGCACAGCGTTGGCGCTAGAATCAGAGTTTTTGAAAGAAAGGTTACAGCTGGGGAAAGGACAACAAGCTACTTGCCCTACGTTTTGCAGTCCTCATAAGTACAGAAAAAAAAAACCAGAAAAATATAATGTTTTTGCTTCCTCATATTTGTATTTTCTAAGTGGATGACCTACAAGGCTTAGTCACATCCCTATGCCATCAGCGTCCCCTGGCTCCACTTGCTAATTTGACAGATTTGAACATATTCTTGCTTTTCAGAGGACTTCTAATGTAAGAGTAGTTACTGTTAAAAGTTTTCCATATCCCAAATAGGATACTCTAGCAGTGTCACCACAGTGTTCCCAGCTTGGTATGGAGTGAAAAAGGGCCAGTCCTATTAAGTGCTATACATCTTCCACTTCTGCTTAGACCAGGGAAAGCTGAAGGCACGAGAATAATGTGGGGTTTGTTTCTTTTCTGTGTGTAGAGAAAAACAAACTTGTCCAGGTTGAGTGTTTTCCAGATACCTTGCAGTTTTTAATTTGCAGATGAGTGAGTTAGCCAAATACTGGCAGCATTTAAGAATGCAGTTTACTTAAAGCAGGTAAGTAAAGTGCTGGTTCTACAAATAGCTTTGTATGTAAAGCAATGTGTTTGATTTTTTAAAATAATTATTTTATTTTGCACTTAACTACACTTTACTAAAAAGTTGATGAACTCCTATAAAGTTGATCAGACTAGTAATGTGCTTGATCTAACAAGGCCTCCTAGATTCTGGCAGGAGTGCAAGTTATTAACAAACATAAATCAGTTCTTTGGATCTGGGTGCTGTGTAGGAGTCATGCCCGGCGTTCAGTGAAACATCTGTTTTCCAGACGCGGGACCACCTACAGTAACTGTCAGCCCAATTGTTTTATGCTCCCAAAGAAGCCAGAGGATTAGTTCTCAAGAATCTCTACAGACCTTGAAAATTCAGCCTATGAACTCCTGGTTACTTTTGATATTGAAAAGAGCCCTTCTTGAGGGAAAATAAATCCTAAGAGTGAATATTATTGTAGTATTTTATAATATTTCAGTCAACAGAATCATAGAAATATTCAGGTTGGAAGGGGCCTGTGGAGGTTATCTAGTTTAATATCCTGCTCAAAGCAAGGCTACGATTAAATTCAGGTTGCTTGAGGCTTTGTCCACTCAGGACTCAAAAACCTCTACGGAGGGAGATTCTGCAGCCTCCCTTGACATGACTGTCCTTAAGGTGAATTTTTTTCTCATTTTATTGGCAAAACTCCTGGTTCTGTCATCTCAGTAAGCTCCTTGTCAATACCAGCAGGCTGCTCCTTCTACCAGCTGAAGTGGTGCCCGCAGCCCCTCTCACACAGCAAGTGCTCCAGCCTGTGACCTTCTTGCTGTTCTCGGCTGAACTCACTGCAGTTTGTCGATAATTTTCCATATCAGGATTGTTCTACTGGAGAGTCCCAAACCGGGCATCATATTCCACATGCAGGCAAACAATAGCCACATAAAAGGAAATAATCACTTCCCAATCCCTTCCCAATAATCCACTCTGTGTTCCTCTTGATACTCCCCGGGATGCCATCAGCCCTCATGGCTGACAGGTGTTCCCTTGGCTCCTCTTCAGCCACTGACCACTGGGATGCCCCATCCAGCCCAGCAGGGACAGTCAGTAAAGCCCCCCCTATTCGGTATTGTCCCAGAGGGCTGGTCACTCCTAGGTGGAGGACTTTGCATTTGTCCTTGTTGAACTCCGTGACCCTTACTTATCTAATACCAAGCAATAACATATAATAAAGTTACTTTCTAAAGAACTTAAACAGTCAAATTAAAACCAGGGTTACAGATTTTCTGTTATTAGAAAACTTAGTAATAACCTGAGATTTGCTGCCCTCCATAGGTTATTGTTATTATAGTTCCAAAGATGGTGTTTTACTCTGGAAAGCATTGCTTCAGTGCAATAATAATATTGCAGGAAAGATCTACTGTTGTTATATTGTGTTAACAACAGAACATAAAATACTGTAAATAAATACTGTACTTAGTTATAGTGTGCTGCTGTGAAACATCAGTATGAACAGGACACAAACACAAAATTCCGCATTGGAGGACAGGTCAGTGCAAAATTAATTCAGTGTAAGGTTTCAGTACAGACATACATGTTTATTTATCTCTCTAAAACATAACCGCCTTCTGGGTGAGCAGCCCATATGTGGGCTTGGTACCAGAATGTTGTGTTTGACTGGAATAGTGATTACTAAAAACAGACTATGAAAGAAAAAATACTCTGGCTTATACTAAGAAAGTAAAATTGATCTTCAGGAAGGATATATTGTAATTGCTCCAGGCAAAGGAAATAATAATACAGTACTAATAATACTGTACTAATAACATACAGCGAGCAGGAAGGAGTAGCCCCCAGCATGGCCTCAGTGCTGCATCCCCACTGTCAGTTTGTCTCGTGGAAACAACATACTGGCACAAAAGGAGCATAAACTAACACAAAAACTAAATGTAACACTTGTGTAAACTATTTTTGTCAGACAGAATAAAGAAATTCTGGGGTGTGTAGCTGAAGTGGGGAGTGAAGGTATCTTCCCGGCCACTGGCCCAGGCCTTTCTTATCACCCCACTCATTAGCGAGGGTTTGCCTTTGCAGCGAGACCAGTTGCATAAAAAAATACTCAAACTTTTATTTCTGCAAGCAAGTTCGAACAGAAGTATGAGCAGTTTGTATATGCTAGGGATGAGGTGCTTTTACATACTTAAAACATCCTTTTTGTGAAATCTCCTCATTTTGCTAATTCAAATAGTTCATGTAAGATGTGAAACGTGGACCTCTGTCACAGCCTGCCAGCTTCCACCGTATGTTGAAACAATCTGCAGAAGCATCTTGGAAAATAAAGTTTGCGGATGCTGTATGAGCAATTAGCATACGTGAAATTTGTAAAAGGGTTCACATCTTATGTGAAAAACTTCTGGGGCTCCGCATATTGAAATTACTAAAAATCACAGCTTGAGACACAAGAGTCTGTGAGAGCGCTGAGCAACTGGTAATTTATTTTAGAAAACTGAGGTGAAGGGAGGTTACTGCAGAAGGAAGGGTAAGTAGGAATAAAGTAGAAACAGAGTCACGGAAAACGGAAGAAGCAACCCATCTAAAAATGCAGGCCTGAGAGGGCAAGGAAAAAAGTTATTATAATCTTATTCCTTATGTAATTTATTATGAAGTACCAAGCAAGTAACTGAAGTGGCGGTCTTACGCTGATTTGGTAAAACAGAGTAATGGTCACTGATGTTAAAGATGTTGAGGTTGTTCTACAGTTGAGAAACAAAGTATTGTGAAATCCTCCGAGTAAGTGTATGTATCTTTACAGTTCAAGCTCACAACCACCAGGGCGGGGATAAACTCTGCGAATTTTGACCAACAGTGGGTTTGCTAATGAAATACCGTACCTGAAAGGACTTCCTTTACGTGTTTCAAGGGAAGTAGTGTAGAGAATGGCGAGTTAACCCGAACGAAACAATCCAAAGCCTTGCTGAGAACTAAGGGAGAACCCGTGCAGCTCCGGGCGGGGACCCTGCGAGCTGCCCAGAGACGGCGGCAGGACCAGCCGCAGACCGGGCGCTCCGCCGGGCAGGGTCAGCCTGACGGGCAGCTGGAGGCGGGGACGGCCCGGGTGAAGGCCGGCACCTTCCATTTTCCTCACGGTGTTGGCGCTCGTTAACGTACAACCGCCTCAGAGACGTGGACAGCAAGCCCGCGAGTGCGCGGGGCCGCTAGGCAGGAGAGCGGCGTGTGCCAAGCGGGGGCTGAGGCCCGCAGGCCGCTGACAGACCCGGGCAGCCCGCGGCCGCCGCAGCGCGGAGCGACGAGAACGTGCCCCGCGCGCCGCCGCTGACCCCGCGGCACGCGCACTGCCCAACGGCGGCCCGCGCGGCAGCTGCACGCATGCGCGAGAGGGGCGGTGCTTGCCGCGGGGGCCACCCTCGCGCGCTCGGAACCTGCGCTGCCGGCTGCCGGCAGCCGCCCGGACCGCAATCGGGGCTGGAGCGCCGCGCTCGTACACCCAGGGGCCGGTGTCGTTCCGGAGTAGGTGGCTGTCGCTTCTGCCGCCGGGAGGGACGCGGAGCGGGGCTGAGCCAGGCCGCCCCGGTCGGCGCTGGGGCCAGCAGGCAGGGACGGGATCTTGGGTCTCCCCGGCTGCTCTCTCGGCAGGCTCCCCCGGGGCAGGCGGCGGCATGGACGCCTTCCCGGTTTGTCGCAGCGGGTGATGCCACCTCCCGGCGGGCAGGGTAGACGGGGTCGCGCGCAGCGGCGGCGGGAGCCGATCGGAGCGGTGGCGGTTAGTGGCGGGGCCCGAGCGGGGAGTCTGGGGAGGAGAGAAGCGGGAGGACACGGGCTGCTTTGCCCTGCTGTGGTTGGTCGGTGGCCGAGAGATGGCCAGTTGATTGGGTGGGAGCCGTGTCAGTCACTGTCCTCATCCTACCCTCCCCCAGGCATCTGGCAACAGGCGCTGTCTGGGGCGGCGGGGCCGGCCGGGCCGGGGGCTCCATGCTCCCGCCGGCTCCCCGCTCCCATCGGGTGTCCAGCCGCCTGCCCTGTGGGCGCGGAACCCGGCCCGTGGCCTTCCTTGGGGAAGGGCTGGAGAGCGTGAGCCCGGCGCGGGGCTGGATCCGCAGGCCCTGCTGCCGGCCTGGGGCTGGGGGGAGGCGGGTGGCCCGGGGCTTGGATCGCTTTGGGTGTCCTGCGGCCTGTTTCTTAATCACCTTCTGATTCTTCCTTTGTCTTTCCTGTCCTCCCCTCTCCTTTCCCAGGCTCTGTGGGGTTTCCTGGGTTTCGGTTTGCGGGGTTTTTTTTCTTTTTTTTTCCTTTTTTTTTTTTTTTTAAACTCGGTGAGATCATCTTGCCTGGAGGCTGCAATGTGACAGAAATACTAAATAGCCCTGTCGCTCGGGGAGGCTTCCTCATCTAAACTCCATAGTCGTCTCACTTGCAATCAGGTGACAGTCTTTCAGAAAATGAATACCTAATGGAATTGGGGGTAGTAATACCTGGAAAGAGGCCAAAACCTAAAAGCACAAGGTATATATTGCTTAGAAAAAAAGAATATAAATCTTTGACAATGGACCAGAGTAACTAGCAATTAAGAACTAAAGGAGATAGGCTGAAAATTCTAGAAAATGTAGATAAATTGTTGGCATATGGCACCTGTTTCTTTGCAAAGAGAGTAATTCTGAGTCATAACTGGATTTCAATTTCAGTTTTTTACATCTTTGTAGTTAATACCCTTCAAATTTTCAATACTGTGAAATATTTTACATGCCAAAGTACTTCATTTTGATGCAGTTAATACCCTTCAACTTTCACTACTCTGAAACATTTTAAGTGCAAAAGTACTTAGTTTTGATGGCGTTTGATAAATACAGATAGTAGTTGTCATCTGTGCAGTTATGTTAAACAGATGGGACAACTGAACACTTCACACTTCTTATGTTTTTTAAATGAATCATTTAAAGAGTGTGACTAATCGTCCTACCATACAGTTGTCAACAAAACAGTAATTCTTTTCTACCACCCACAAAATCTGAAGAAGAGATTTCGAGATTTTCTGTAGATGAGAAAATAAAGAATCTCGCTTTTTAACAACGGTTTAAATTTAGATTGAGGGGGACTACATGTGACCGACTTTTCATCTTAAGAATTTATATGTAATTTTTTTGTGTGCAGCAATATGGTGAGATAACCAGAAAGCTGGTGAACTTACTGTGGTCATTGTCAGGCAAAAAGTAACATGTTAATTGTCTTAAGGCTTCCATCTAGATAGCAACCTTACCTGAAACTAAATGAATTTTAACTGGCCTCTTTCCCCTCCCTGCTTTACCTGTGTCAAGTTGTAAGTCATCTGGGACAGAAGCACTTTAATATTGGTCATTTTTATTACAATAGTAAAGGGACGGGGTGTCATCAGGTTAATAATAGTGCTAACTGGGGTGGGGGGGATAGGCGCAGGAATTGCATTTGTTTTGAGGAAACCAGGGTAGTAAACCAAAGAGCTGGATGAGAAACTTCTGTTTAGAAATGTGATATGAGAAGTGACCTGATTTGAACGTAGCCTTTGTGGGACCTGGAAGTCAGTTGGCTTGCCAGGCTGAGCCAAGAGGGCGATAGTAAATATAAAAGCCCCTCAAATAATATGGGAATAGGAAATGTCTTGAAGAGGAGATATTCAGATTCAATTTCTTTTCAGTCAAGTGAGTTAAAAGAGCATTGAAATCAAATATTTGCCACAGGAGGTAAATGAGTGGAAAGATTGGGAAGGGCTATTTAGACGCGTGGTTACATATGGAGGGGAGAAGTAGCATATGGGGTGGAAAATGAGGAGACCGAGGATGCGTCAGAATGGATCCCACAAAGAACATAAGAAAGGTATATTAAATGTATGCCAGCTTCTGCTGTTGGCAAATACATTTTCTGATTCTTCGTATCTCTTGGCAGCATTGATAAAGATTTACTCTTTATTGAATGTATGTCTAATAGTTAGTTGATTTGGTCAGTTGTCATCTCATAGCCTTTGCTGTTAAGACTAATTACTGATTGGGAGTGTGCTGACAATGCTGTTTTATGTTTCCCTCGTAATTAATACTTGAAGTGACTTTGATACATTGGTGAATAGACAAAAAAAAAAAATTTACCCAATAACTTTATTTTCACACGTAAGCAGAACGGTGTCGTATGGTTGGGTTTTTTTGGCCTGGTGATCTCCTCTACAGAAGTGATCTCTTCTGTCAGGTGTCTGCCTCAGCAGGTATTGCAGATGGCTTTTGCTGAATGGGAAGCCCCATTGAAAGGGTGACACTTCACTTTCTCTTCTTTCAAATTTAATGTTGAAGAACAGGTTTTCTTTAGGAAATAGCAAAGTTGGGGAGTGGTCCAAGAGCTGATTGGTCCGGGACTGAGTCCTAACCAGAGCAAGCTGGTAATGACACAGGAATCAATGGAAGTGATGCCTCTTTCTGATACTGGAAGGTTATTCATGCCTTCTGATAGTGTGGTCACACTGGCTAAATATTTGGAAAGTATTGAAGAACTGTGGGTAAAGTATAGCCCTTTCTCTTTTACACAAGTTTCCTGGAGAGGAGTATCCTTTTGTTAGCTAATCATTGGGTTAGAGATCACAAGGAAAATATACCAGTAATGTCAGAACATCAAAAGAGAGTCAGTTCCGGCAAAAACGTATCTGTAGATTTTGTGCTATGTGAGGGATGGTACCATTGGACATGCTAATGTAGTCTTACCTGCTTATTGCTAAATGTTTCAAGTGGAAGATGGTCTTCTCTAAAGCAGTAGCTCTGGTTGCCAGAAGTCTACACTAGGTAATTACAGTCCAATAATTAGAGAACAATGTTTTCAATGACATTTTAGCTTTTAAAATACTTCACACTGCTGCTGTGTTTTACTTGGGAGAAGGGAAATAGATTTTATATTGTTCCTTTAACTTTCTAGAATGCTCTTATTTAGCTAAAAAAAATTAAGATCTGTCATTGGTCTTTTATTTTAAAGTTGCTCTACCGACTGGTTTGCCCTTTCAGTGAGCAAGAGGGACTTCTGGCTATTTTTGAGCAAGCTAGAAGCAAAATACTTGCATAATAAACTACAATGTTGATTTGGCAAGGAACATGGAGCTTGGTTCATCTTAATCATCTTTAGCTACTAATAAACTCATTTAATTGAAAATGCTGGGAACTTGTTACTGTAAATTAGGTAAATTCTTAACGTAATTAGTGTGCAGTCTAACCTTCTGGTTTTGTTCAGGACATCCTGGCATTGTCATTATGGATCGCTCTCGGCACCGTGCGGGGAATGGCAATGAGCAGGCATCTTCACGAGAGCATAGTCGTGGTGAAGATGAGAGACAACGACAGCTGGAGCGCCTTAGTAGGGAAGAGGCCTATTACCAGTTCATTAATGAACTCAATGAAGAAGACTACAGGTTAATGAGAGACCGCAACCTGCTTGGCACTCCTGGTAAGATGTGGTACCTTCAGTAGAAAAGATATAACGTGAAGTAACACTCCTGCTGTCAGACATTGCATGTGGTTGTCAGACTCAGGTAGCTTGATGATGTCTGTGGCTTTGTAGAAAGGAACAAAACCTCCATTTCCTGTCAATGATATTCAGTAAAAATTAACAACTTGAATAGATACTAAAGCTAGACTGAAAATATAACTCCTTCAAGTGTAATGTCTTCATGTACAGGTAATATCCAAACCCAGGTAACTAACATCTGGTACACTAAAGTATATCTCTTGGTATGTGGCAATTTTAGGGACCTCCGAGTTGTTGCTGCACGTAGCGCTGAGTCTTTGCTGGAAGCTGGCATGCTCTTGACACGTATTCAGCATCTTTTTTCCCCCTGTCCTAGTACCTACTTCCTCTGTTATCTGTGTACCTGCATTAGAATCTCACAGTAGTGCTGTTTTCTTTTCAGTTTCATTGATTTTACCTTATTTCTGGAGATTTTGCTTCAAGATAGACAATATTGTTATTTCTGCATGTCTGCATTGAGTCAGTAATAACGTCTTATCTAACAGTATTATGAAAATGTAAATTATTTCAGGGGAAATAACAGCAGAAGAGTTGCAGCAACGCTTGGAGGGGGCTAAGGAGCGTCTGGCATCACAGACTGATCTGGATAACAGAGAAAGAGAAGGTAGAGCTGTTGGAGGTAAACATTTTTCGTTCATATGTATATATACACATAGTACATGGTGCACAAATATGTTCTGTACAGATCGTTGAGAGAAATGCTGTTGGATTTCAGTACCAGACATTTAGAGTCTTGTTCTCCTATTGTGCCCCTGTGGAATGTTTTCAAAGTAAGTTTCCTAATTATATGAAAATAAACTTGAACTACTTAATGAAAACTGATTTAGGTCATCCTAAACTACTTTCTTCTCTTTTCCTGGTTTCTCTTTGCTAGTATACTTGATAGCACAAAAAAAAAAATATTGCTGTAATTCTTAAAAAGTTTTATCATGTATTAGAGAAGTTGGAGCGGGAAAGAAGTTAATCGGGAAACAGTTAACTGCTTCACTGTTGTTTGGTTCTGTTTTTTCATTTCCATTTATTTCAATGGTGTGAGGCTTGCATTAAGTGCACAATCTGCCTTTGCTTCCTCAGCAATATTGGCTTAATCATTTGGCCAATTCTAGTCAGATTTAGAAGTGGAATAGGCAACTTGGAAACAAAGAAACCAAAGTTCTTGCAGGTTTCATGAAAGTAGGGAGATGATGGAGTACAGAGAGCTTAACCTGATCCCTTGAAGGGAAAACCTTCACTGTGATCATGACCCCTGGCTTTCTTTATACACAGTTAGCACTAACCTCAACAGTTGTATCTGTTCTTGAGCTTGGAGTTGGAGGAGATTTGGGAATGGAGTTGTGGATATTGTAGTAGGAGAAGAGTATACCTTCACAAAAGGAACAAATCTGTTGAAACCATGCATCACTTATTCCTCTGCATACAGAAAATGAATTTTTAAGATGTTTTCCAAAAGAAGTCTAAATCTCTCTTACTTTTCCTTGCTTTATGAGAATTAGTTGATTTAGGATACTCTCAAATTGATAGCTTAAGCGAGAGACAGATATTGGACAAATACAACTAACTTTGGACTGCCTAAATCTGAACACTTTCTCAGAAGAGGCCATCTGGCCATGTTAGTTTCTTGGTGTATCTGCTAGTGAGAGAAAAATTCTAGGTAGAACTGATGAGTTTTCGTGATGTTTTTACATACAGCATATTTTCAGCAAAATTATATTAGCACAGCAAGGGAGCTGTCCTGCTACTGTAACATTTCTGAAGTGGCCCAGCCACATAGAGGACTTGGAGTGCATCGTAGTGTGCTGAGCGTGCAGTTGGATGAATGTTTGCATTCTTTGTTTCTCTCAGATTCTGATGTTCTTGGAGAAAACTCAAATGGTGACTCTCTGCTTGAAATGCTGAACACATTTCGTCGCACAGGAAATACCACTCGCAGTGGACAGAGCGGGAACCAAACCTGGAGAGCTGTGAGTCGAACAAATCCAAACAGTGGGGAGTTTCGATTTAGTCTTGAAATCAACATAAACCATGAGCATAACAGTTTTGAAACTGCTGGTGAGGAGTATGTGGGTATAGATAGTAACAGAACGCATTTAGAAAGGAGACATCAAAGAGCTGTCAGTCCAGTACCCCCAAGAACAAGAAGCAGGACTGCAAGAGAGGCAAACAATGAGGCTTCAAGCACTGCAAGGACCAGGTCTGTAAGAAGTACTGTGGCACAAAGCTCTGAAGCAGCCACTCATCCAATCTCAGGGAGGCTCAGGAGTAGAACGAGGGAGTTGACAGGCCGTTCCCGAACAAATACTACACGTAATAATTCTGCATCTTCTGGTGAACAAAGAGAAATGCCAGAAAGAGGTACTTCAACAGGAGTCACAAGAGGTAGAGCTAGAACTAATGCTCAGATGAATACAAACCAAAGACTAGAAATTCTGCGGCTGAGGTCTACTTTAAGTAGTCGAAGCCGCTCTCCGCTGCAAAGACAAGGTGGCACTGCTCATTCTGAGGAACATGGGCAGAGGCAGGATAGAAATGCACAGCAAGTCAACAGAAGTAGGAGACAAACAGCTCAGCCTTCTCCCCAGCCTGCTGAAGAACAAGCAAGAGTTAACCCTCAGACACCCCAGCTTTCCAGTGTAGCTCCATCCTTGGGAATAACTTTGGAAGAGGAGGAATCTAGCAGGCCCGTAGCTGCTGTTAGAAGGCATCCAACAATTACATTAGATCTTCAGGTGAGAAGAATTCGTCCTGGAGAAAACAGAGATCGGGACAGTATTGCCAGTAGAACTCGTTCTAGAGTAGGAATGGCAGAAAACACAGTTACCTTTGAAAGTGACAGTGGGGGATTTCGGCGTACGATATCGCGATCGGAACGTGCAGGTATTCGAACCTATGTTAGCACTATACGAATACCTCTTCGTCGGATTTCAGAAACTGGGCTTGGTGAACCTTCATCAGTGGCTCTTCGATCAATCCTTAGACAAATTATGACAGGCTTTGGAGAACTGAATTCTTTAATGGAAACAGAATCTAACTCAGAAGTGCAAAGAGGTGGTCATCACGTACCAGATGTACAGTCAGAGCAGAACAACTCAAGTTCAGCAAACAGTAGCAGTGATCCAAGTGAGGTTTCATCTAGAAATGCGCATGCAGCGGAAGGCAGCAGGGAAACACGTGGGCAGAGTGATGATATTCAACACTATGGTCGCAGTAATGACAACCAAGATAACAGGCAGTCTCAAGATGCTAACAACCTAGTGGAGAATGGAACGCTGCCCATACTTCGACTTGCCCACTTCTTCTTGCTGAGTGAAGATGATGATGACGATCGTTTAAGAGGTTTAACCAAAGAGCAGATTGACAATCTTTCTACCCGGAACTATGGGGATATTCACACTGAAAATGAAATAAGTAAAACCTGTAGTGTTTGCATTAACGAATATGTAACAGGGAATAAGCTAAGGCAGTTACCTTGTATGCATGAGTTTCATATCCATTGTATTGATCGCTGGCTTTCTGAAAACTCCACTTGCCCAATTTGCCGGCAGCCTGTATTGGGGTCTAATGCCACAGACAATGGCTAGAATTATTTCTGCTCTTCGGTCCTCAAGGATTTGCTTCTGCTCTATTTATGATAAGCCAGATGGAATTAATTTACTTACATAGGGGTCCATTTGTGGGGCAGTTTTGTTAAATTTCTTTAAAAATAAAAGGAAACTTGTCTAAATCTAGCAATGTAAATACTATTTTTCTCCAAGTGCAGATCTAGGAGTACATATAGAACCAAATGATATTGGTAAAGTTTATATTTTTTTAGGTAATTTTGTTATGCTAAGCACTTTTGTAAATACAGAAATGCAATAGTTAACCAGTCCTGCTTAATGTATGTTTTTTTTCAACGGTGTAATGGACTCACTTTATTTAGATTACGAATTGTTTCACACAGACCCACCACTGTGTTGAAAAATTAGTGTCTAAATAGCCATTCATTAGGTTTTTGTTCTACGAACAATTTCTTTTACAAAGAGTTTCTTGCTGGACATATTTGCTAAAGATATTTAAGTTACTTGAAGTGCTCATTTTAATAGACAGTATATTTTTTTTAACATTGAAATATCCTTTCCAAGAACTTGCCAATTTGGTTCTATTTTAAAAAATTGATGGCAGTTTTTGCATGTGGTTTCACACAATGCTTAAGGCTGATGAGTTCATATTCAAAAGTGGCTGGGTTAGTGACATTATAAAATGTACATAATTAAATGCTGTCTTTGACAATCGCTGTCTTTTCAATGCAGGCAGCAATCACATCAATTATAATTCCAAGAGGGCGTGTCTTACTGAACATGATATTTGCTCAAAGAATAAATGAGCACTGAGGAAGCCTTTTTACTCTTCCAAATTACTCAATTGATATTCATGGGTTTTTAACTGCCTTAGTTTAAAGGGGGAAATATTTCCTTGGCCATTATATTGTCTACAATATGCATGATTAGTGCATCCTACTTAGAAAAACAAAACAGAGCCTTGAAGTGTTTTTGTACAGAAATTTAAGGTACACACATTAGTCCTCTTAAAACATGTCTGAGGACCAAATGGCAAAAGACACTAAAAAGGGCAAAATAAGCTTCCTTTGAAGTCCCCAGATGACTGTATAATTAGATATTAAACTTTATACCAATAACTTATAAAGAAATAAAATTGCAAAGTAAATAATTGAGGCTTTGTGTGAATTACTGTTGAGCCATATTGTGTAGATTGGTAAGAAGATTTATCATTCTTGATGTTCAGTCTCAGTTTTCACTTTATTCTTCCCCTGGTTTTCCCCAGCGTGTGTGTTTCCACAATGTGTGTGTGTTAGCTGTTGTGGTTGATAAAAATGCAAGGCAAAGCACTCCTGGGGCTTCTGCGAGCAAGCTGAATGTTAGAAGGCTCATCATCTGAGCAGTGTGTATCTCAGTCCTTAGAGAACGACAGAATACTCTTACGTGAGTAATTCTGCGCGGTAGAAAGAATACTTAAAGTGAAGAACTCCTGCTGACTTTACTGTCACGGAGGCACCCAAAAATAAGTTTCAGCGAACAACAAGGTCCAAAACTAACTTTATTCTGGCCAGAAAAGTACCGCCGATAAACTGATTAAAAACGGGGTTTATACAATTAACTAGCACTCCAATAACATAAGATATAGGTTCGGGTATCAGGTTAGGAGATTATTTGGGATACAGCGAAATAAAAATAATGGAGATCCACAGTGTACATACACACA
>VWYH01006481.1:1015064-1032070 GCA_013399365.1 Pampusana beccarii
TATGGTCTGCTCAGATCTGGCTTTGGACATTCGAGAAGCTTCTCCACTTCTCTGGCCTGCGGGCAGGCTCGGCCCCTCCTCTGCTGATGACCCTGCCCCCCGGCTCTGGGTCTCCACAAAGAGCCGTTAACTGCCCATTGAAGGCCCAGTTCTGAGAGGGGGATGTGCAACTGCCACACCAGTTTCAGGGTGTGTGGGGGAAAGTGCAACTGCCACATTTACCTACCTACAGATGGCCTTGACAACTACGCTTCTGTGCCAGGTGCTTCAGTTAAAACGTCTGCTCATGGTATCCATGAAGGGAAACTATAAAACAACATGTTAAGCCATTTGATACCTGCCTGAGTTTTGCAAGTGAAAAACATGCGTCAGAAGTTCCACAAAAGTGCTTCTTTTTATTCCCAAAGAGTAGTTTTAAGAAATTATCTTATGAGATTAGGTAAGTTTAAGAATATGATTAAGATCTCTTCTGATGTGATTTGGACTGCTAACTGTTGCAAACACTTGTTGCCTCCTTAGCCATATTCAAAAGGGAGGAGATCTGAACACGATTACCAGAAGTAGCTTATTTTTTTCTTTTTTTTTGTTTTCTGTCTGCTCTTGATGTTGACAGTACCTAAATAGATGGGTGTCTTCTGCTGCTTCCCTGTCTCCTTATATTTAAAAACTGCCTGACTCAAGTGCCACATTTGTAGAAACCTGCCCATAGCTCACCACTACCTAGTGGTTTGTTGTTTCAAGGTCAGTTTCAGCTTAAACCCTTATTACAGGGGATTTTTTTAAATTTGTACTTTTCTTTTTTTTTATCTGGTTAGTTGGAGTCCTGCTCGATTGCTACACTAGTGCACTAGAGGTAAAGAGAGACTCCCTTTGCTCCCGTTCATTCAGATGGGATTTTGCTGTATAACCATAAGAGGAAAATTTCATACAAGGTCCCATATGACAAGGTACTTAGAACTGAGCTGCTGTGGGGGAATATCCAAAAGTACAGTAAGAGCTTTCCATAGCAATTCTGGGCTACTGGAGGGGAAACATGAAGTCTCCCATGCTATATTCCTGTCCTGCTGCATCTGAGTTGTCAAGTGTCTACTTTTGAACTCATTGGAAGTATATGTAATTTGTTCAACTTTCCCAGCAGATTGTGCTGATAGGACCAATTAAATATCAGTGGCTCGGTTTGGCATTGGCTTCTGCTACTTTCATTCCTGGGACATTCCTTCAGTTTTCCGCACACACCCCAAGTACTATTTTACCTTATCTGTGGCTTGGGGGTTTCATGTTCCAACAGTCATATCTGTGTTTAAGAGCTTCGATTTATTCTCCATGCATTTCCTATCATTTATCACACCCGTCTGTGTTCTGGACCTCTGCAGCTGCCCATTGCAGTGTTAGACAGTTTATCTTTTGTGAGCAGTACTTGTTTTATACTTGCTTTTTACTATCTTAAGATCCCTGGTTCTTGTACTGTAAGAAGGAACGTCACCATAGCTAACGCCTTTGCATTCAGTTTGCTAGTGTCTTAGCCCATTCTCTTTTTTATTTTTTTAATAATTGAGGAGTTGAAATTAATGCCTTTGTATACAGAAGGTATTATTTTGTAATTATTCTTGTTGCTCTTTTGAAATGAGGGGACTGTTACTCATGCAGAATTCAGGATGTAGATGTACCAGGCATTATATGGTGACATAACTGCTTTTTTCCTCTCTGATTTTCTAAATAATTCTTATATTCTGGTCTTGCTTTTAATTGCTGCTCAACACTGAGCTGGTATCAGAACAAGTTTTGCAAAAAGATTTCACAGTCACTTTCCTGAATATTATTTGCTAGTTCAGAACTGATTATTGCGTGCTTTTTTTTGCATATACTGCTGTGTACATTTTTTTCTTGTGGATCATTTTGTACGTTGTGCAAGTCCAATTTTCTATGCCCTTTCATCATCCTGTGCACCCACCTCCTGTGATTTGTCTTTGCTTCTAATACCCAAATAATTCTGTACTATTTGCCGATTTTATCACTTGTTAGTTATTTCTTTTTCTGATCATTTATGTCTCGTAACATAGCACAGGTATTTCACTAGCAATGACTTCTAATTCAAAGTTTAACCGTTTATTTCTAGCTATTCAGTCAGTAAATTTGTGATTTTTTTTTTTTTTTTTACTGAAAGGGAACTAGAAGTAAATACATGAAGAATGTCATAAAATATAGTAATTGTCCTTAAGCTGAGACTTGTTGAGAACTTGAAATCCAAGTAAAGCTCTGACAGAATAAAAAGCTTGTTTGTTAATTATTAAATTCCTTTAGTTATGTCTGAATTCCATCTGATCAGGTGAGCTAATAACATGTTTTATCCTTTCTTTTGCTTGTAGGAGGGCTGAGGAAAGGGATAATACTTGCTCGCTCTTCATATATTTAATGTAAAGGTGCAGTAGCCTTTGCCTATATCCTCCTTCACAGGACAGCTTTGTAATGTTACTATTGGTACACATCATTAAAAGAAAAATATAATATCCGATATCTAAATTAGCACAATGATAAGACATTTTGTCTACTCAAGTTTGTCTGTAAAATTAGAAAGGCATTGAAGTGTATTTGTGCGTCCCATTAATTTTCGAGATCAAGATGCAGTTTGTGTTGCAGTCTGCTATCGTGGGAATAACCTGAGGGCAGGCACTGAAGCGAGTGCATATGAGTAACATTTGGATCAGTTGGTTAGCTATTAGTAGCTTCATTTTTGCAGTATAAGTCAATTTTTGAGTAAGGTTAAACACTTTTCAAAGTGGCACATGACAGGTTTGGTTTTTAAAAGTTTTTGTTAAATGTATTAAAGGTACAGATGTCTGGAAAATGAATTGAGTCCAAAAGTGTTTGAAATTCCATTTGTTACTTAGAACAAAGATCAAGATTTTCTGTAGTATCCAAAATGTGTTTTCAAAAATTTCAGTTCTTCTTAGTGGAGTTTGGGAATTTCAATATTTGTAGCTGAGTTTCATTTAGTCCTTTTCCACAAAAAGGAATACCAAAGCCAAGTGTTCAAATTCTGGAATGCCACAGGTTTGTTATGTTCTATTTTCCTTCCCCACCCTTCTACATCTCCACAATCCTTTCTCCCACTAACATGCAAACGATCCAATCATCCACTCTGTTCTTCCTCCTCTTGAAATTTCAGCATAATCTACCTTTTCTCGTTGATATTTTTGTTTAACTTAGTCTACTTTCAGCTCCCAGTTACAGGTTTTTCCGCAGTGAAATTCTCAGCTTGTTCTAACAGCTCCCATTGGGCACATTTTTTTCCCTTTTCAAATAAACACTTAAACTACTGTGGATTTGTATTTGTCACCCTGGCTGAGCTCGGCTTCCTGAGCCTGTCCTGCCTGATCCCAGCTGACCGTGGCTTGTGCCGAAGGCAGTGGGAGCTGGGTACTCCCCAGCTGGGTTTGTGTGTCAGAGGAACACTTCTCCAGTTAGGCTGTGCAATCGCAACATCATAGTCTGTACAAGAAACCGCAAAAAGAAATTTGGACGCTCCTGTATTTATTGTCTTGATGTGCCCGATGTGGAAGCTGTAAGCTATACGTGTTGGTAGGTCCACACACTCGCTTTTCTTGCACCGTTTCCACCATCAGCTGTTGCATGAGAGATTCACCTGTCAGACTGACTGCACTTCTCGGGCTTGTGATTTAAAGTGTGTGTGATGATTTGGTTATCTGTGCAATTCTTCCTTGTCAGTTAATGTGAAGTTAGCTCTTACTGCTATAAAAACGTATTCTGTGTGTTTAACTATGTATTTGTTTACTTGGCCTGCAGCAGAAAGCTGCCTGCCCAGAGAGCCCTTCACAGTGCTGAGTTCTGGCTGTTCCCTGGTGCACTGAGAGGGTGGCCCAGCCTGGATCAAACCCTTCACCCTTCCACGTGGTAGAGAGGCAAGAAGATGATGAGAAACGGGGGGCAATGAGATAGCAGTGCCAGCTGCAGGAGTGTGTTTGGGCGTGGGCTGCTCGCAGAAGAGCCTTGGATGTTTCTATCAAAGTAAATAGCAACGGGATGTGCATGTCCACTCGTGTTTTACTTTCGCATTTCTTTCTTATGAGGAGAGACTGAATGTGGCGATTGACAACGTAAAGTTTAACGTATTTCATGGGAAGCCACCTCGATCCTGTTGGAAGAACAACACACGCGTATCCCCTCCCCAGGTGATAAATTCTGCAGGCCCTTGCCAATGACCGTTGTGCAGGGCATCCTGATACAAAACCTCTGGTCTCTGAGACAGTGAATCTGGAACATGGAAGTGTTCTTCCACTGCTGTGATAGAGCAGGGAGACACAATACAATTCAAAAAGTGTATGCGTTGCATTGTCCAATTGTTACGGGGGCATCGTATTCCCCCTTTTTTTTTTTAACAACATATGTTTCAGTGTAGAATGTACCCGTTCAATAATGGCCTGTCCAGTGGGAATACCCATGACACGTGACACACACCATTGCTGTAAAAAATATGGCGTGGGTCTGGCAGTGTAGCCAGGACCGCTGACAGTTTTAATCTGTTGTGGCACACCCAGCATAGCAAAGCATTGGGTCCTGTGGCACTGAACGTCCCTGCTTTTCTCACTAATATGAGCAGATGCACAAAGCATACCTGAGAACATATCTATAGAAACGTGTACATATGGCAAATGGCCAAAAGATGAGATGTGTAACATGACCTTATTAGTGTTTATAAATATATAAAGAGTGAGTGTCACGAGGATGGAGCCAGGCTCTTCTCGGTGACAACCAACAGTAAGACAAGGGGTAATGGGTTCAAGCTGGAACACAAGAGGTTCCACTTAAATCTGAGAATAAACTTCTTCNTTTGAACAGAATGATGCCAGTCGTTATCTTCATGCCAGACCACTACAGCTTTATGAGATTTCTGTGATCCATCAAGAAAAACTTGATCAATCAAAAAATCAGACTAAATACAAGTGTGCTCTGTGGCCTGATGTCAAAGACATGCAGATTCTGCAGCAATTTACATTTAGGCATGTCAAAAGATACGCTGTTAAGAAAATCTGCTAGTGCAACTTGCAAGGACATAGATTGTGAATAAAAAAAATCAAAATCAGATATCACAAATGGCATATATCTGACAGGTGGGTCATGGCCTATTAAGACCTAGGTCCACTCCCTGCCTTTTTTGATCACAGCAACAATCAATTCTAGAAGCTGAGTAATGGTTTTACGGAAAGAATTGGGCAAAAATATCCATTCCAAATATATCGGTCTGTTTGCTTTCTCATCATATTGTCCCACAATAGCCACAGGTTGTTTCTATGTTGTAGCTAGAAATAGACAATTCTGCAAGTCTAATTGAATATGGTCAGCCTGTAAGGTTGTCATAAACTTGTTCATCAAAATTCTCTGACCCCATTTTGGCTTTTGTGTTTTTTGGATATTGTTTTTCCTTACCAGCTTGAAGTCCTGTTTCAGTTCTATCAGTGTAGTGTTGGCTTTACCAGATACTTAGCTGCCCATACTAGTGGAAATACAGCATCCAAAATTTCCTTGGAGATTTCTTTCTTGCAGCAAGCAAATCTGCACCCTCCAAGCACCTTCTTGTGGGATATGCAACTAAACAGAATTCTTCAAAAAAAACATTATTTGAGCTTACAATTTACTTAGCAAATCTTGACCCAAGAGAGGCATAGGGCTTTCTGGCATATACAAGGATTCATGTGTTAAAACTTTGTTCCAAATTTGACATTCCATAGGTTTCAAAAACTGCCTTTCTTTCCCATGACCCCAAGAGCTAGCATAGTGAATTTACTAAGAAGTCTCTTCCAACTAATTACCACACAATAAGTCAATTAAAAAAAATTTTTTTTTTGATTTCCCAGTTTCGTTGGAACAAGGGTCTGCTGGGGATGCCTTTAAATTCACCCTCAGTCTCCTTCACTCAGTATTACAGTTCTCCAGCAGCAGTATCGCTGTGGTGGGGGGCAGAAAGCCTCCCTTTCACTGCTTTAGCAGCGGGCAGCCAGCGTTTTCCTTTTTCTTTTTTTCACTTTTCTCCCTGCAGATCAGACACAGGCAAGGCCACACAGGTGNACTTTATGTGCAATTCCAATTAGCTGAGCAATAGTTACGTTCCTCAGCCCCATTTACCTGTTGTAATTTCTTACAGATGTCAATAAACAGCATATTAAACGTCAATCCATTGTTTTCATTTTTCTAGATCCAAAGCAGCTAGCAGCTTTTAAATACAACCTCTCCCAAGTTCAAATCCATCACAGCATTTAGTTTTAACAAGTTTACATACAGTACTGTACTTCACCTATTTTTTCCAAACTTCTGCAGAACAACCCCAACTGCAATACAGCACTGTAACCCAGAATCCCACATTCAAGCCACAATCAAATACAATATTGTTTCAAGCTTTCTTTTATCAGAGGGTTCCCCCCACAAATTTAGTGTGTAAGGATGCATCCTAAGGGGGAGCAAGGTGGTACTTTTGTAGTGGAACCAGTTCCCGTTTTGTAATTATCTCCCCAAACAAAATTCTTTTGGTACTAAATATAAATACACGCACTAAAATACTGAGCTCAGATATACAAACCAAATATCAAGTTCAAATATGCAAACAGATCACAATTACACTTATTCAAGACAATATCTCGATTTTAGCATTGCACCTTTGGGCCGCTCACTGCTCAGCCAGGTAGAGGAGCCGCTGGGTCTCCCTGACAAAACAGGTCAGTGCGCGCTGGAGCCCAATCAGCACCTGCCTCCCTGCCATTCTTTAGTAAGCTGGACTTGGCAAGGCTTTTATTAGCGTCTCATCTGGGGTGCTACAACTGTTACCCCAAAACCATGATTCTTTACCCGGTGTGCATAAAAAAGAGCCAAATTTAGTACATCAAGATAAGACACAGCTTGTGCAAGTCTGGATGCTGGAATAAAGCTAGCATGCTAGAAAGAAAAGTAACAGCTATCACACACAAAGTCTTATCACCACATTCACACAGTAAAGAACTAAATTGCTCATGGTCTTCCGTATCATCACAAAGTGTACGTTTTGGGTCCATGGATTCTGCTGATTTAAGAGTCTGTAAACTTACTATGTCATATAACAGGCAAAGACTTATGAAACTGTAATACATTAAAACAGATACCTACAAAGAAAACAGGTTAATAATGAAAAGCATCTTGCATACTGTTCTGCAAGTTTTCCTGTGACTCATTCGTTATCAGCTAATTCTCTCTCAGCTTGTTGAAGTTCAAACCGTTCCACTTGTAAATCTGTCTGCCATGATTTAGTGGTCTCTTGCAGAGATTTATTTTGTCTTGCTCTTCTCACTTTAAAAACAACATTAGTTGCAAGAAAGTATTATACTTAATCAACAGAAGAGAGTTGAAGTGGGGTTACTTCAAGTGTGTGCGCACAAATAAGGAAGGGCCTACAGGCCAGCGTGGTGGGGACAGCTGTCATACCTTTTCTGGGAAATCAGCAACTCGAGTGCCTGTAGGGCAGTGCACACAGCACGGGGAACAAGCAGGAGGAATTAGAGGTTTCTGTGTAGTTACAGGGCTGTGACCTCATCAGGATCACAGAGACACTCTGGAATAGCTCACACAACTGGGTGCTGCAGTGGATGGATAAAGGCTCTTCAGGAAGGACAGGCCAGGACAGCGATGGGGAGGAGCTGCCCTTCGTGTGGGAGAGCAGCAGGAATGCATGAGCCCGGCCTTGCGACAGATGAGGAGCCAGCTGAGAGCCCCTGGGTCAGGACTGGTGTGCTGACCCACACGGTCAGCATTGTAGTAGGTGTCTGCTATAAACCACCCAATCAGGAAAAAGGAGTAGAGGGGACCTTCTTTGGGCAGCTGGAGGAAGCCTCATGTTCACAGCCCCTGGTCCTCATGGGAGACTTCAACCGCCCTGGTATCTGCTGGAACAGCCATGCAGCAGGTATGAACAGTCCAGGAGGTCTCCGGATTATCATTTCAAAATGACAGCAAGTATTCTTGCCTGTTTCTTCATCCCATCAAAATTTCAGGACTACTTCTTTCAATATACACCCCTAAAAGGAGACACTGACATTAAATTGATTGAGGGGTTGTAGGATTTACAAGTTCCTGAAGAGGCTTTGAGACCTGACTCTACTTTTGGGTGCATTGACCATACATTAGTGCACTCTGCAGGATTTTAAGGGAGAGAGGAGGCCAATGGTAGAAAGCTCTGCATTATTGTTATCCAGCCATGTGCTGTGGTTATAACCATGGACCTGTGCACACCCAGCTTTGATCAGAGCACCATTCACAACAAAAGAAATGGGAAAACTAACAGTGCAGCACTCAGAGATGAGTCTTTGAAATCTAATCTATCATTTGCTCTCCTGAGATGCTGTACAGCTAATCTGATTTCAGCCTATACACAGAAACTATTGACAGCAGGCAGGTACTGCCCAGCATCCTGCAGCCTTCCCTCCACCTGCTCTCCTTTACAGCGGGAATGGGGTTACCCCACCTTTTGGCAGCACAAAGAACCTCAAAGAAAAATTTCTCCCCTTTCCTTTCTTTCCTTGGGCTTACACTGGACTTCGACCTGGAGGAAGTTTACTAAATACCAGCTCAGAGCAAGTTGCTCCTTTGCATTCATGCTTATTCCAGAAGGTGTTTATCCCAGCACTAAATTTATCTTTAGTGTAATGTAAATTGCCTGAAGTGCAAGAATGAAACATAGACACAATAAAACAAAACAAACACAGCTTTGATTTTCTTCTACAGGTTAAACAGCTATAATGGGATATGTGTGATCGTTTTGTCCCATTATTTTAAGCAGTCCTATATAAAGGCCCAACTTCAGGCATTTATAACACACAACTGGGGTTCTTGCCCTGAGTAAAGTGGGACAGATATAGTGTATCACTTATTCCTACTTCCAAGAAAAGCACTTTATTTTTTATTCTGAACCTTTCTGTCTCATCTTTAGTATTACACCTTAATCTAGGCCAGTCCATTACAATGCATTTCCTTACACAACATTGGTTCTACAGTGCCGAACATTTGATGTACCTTACACAGCCTGTAAGCTATTTTTGCAGTTCACACAGGTTTGAGCCACATTAATAATGGCTCATCCCTTCACCCTCAAGCATGCATGCTCAGGAAAGCATACCATGTTGCTATTTTAATACAGAGGTCTTGCCCCTATCTGGGTGAGTGATGCATGAATAGAGCACTTTGGTTGCCTTTTACTGATTCTTAAACACATTTTAAATACAGTGTATTCCATTTGCTCTACGTTAATGGTGTGCATGTAAACACTAAAAGAATAGGAAATGCCAATATGTGTATGAGCATGCAGCTAGTGTGTAGTTAATGTGCATATGTGTAGCAGTTAACTTGAATATGCATACAGTGAGAGTAAAGAATCATATTATTCCTTGCCTAGCACTGTAGGTTATTTCTCTGTGTATGTATACACACACACACACACACACATATATACATACCTAAATTGAATTCTGAAGGAAAAAGCATGTACTCCTAAGGAAAACATACAAGCATCATAGTGTAATGATTAAGTTACAATTATTGCACGTCTGGATTCAGGTCCTTCTGTTGGGCTACTTTAGCATCATATAGACAGTACTGTTGGGGACTATCCCAAACTAGTATTGTGACAGGTAAGACCTTTTTCCTGTTTACATGGTTTAAATTTCATTAGCTCCGTTTGTTTTTCTTGAAGAATTCTGTTCGATGTGGGATTGAAGTAAAAGCCCATGTTTGGGGTTATCTCAACAAAAGGTTTATAAAATTTAGCCCCTTATTTATTTAAGGCATCTCCAAGTCCACAGACTTTATTTTTTTTTCCTTGTACCTGAATCTCAAATAATTATTCTGGCCTCACTCAACTCACATCATTCCCCTGCATCCATACTGTGCTCTGGCCCATCACACAAATCATGTCATAGCTCCTTTCCTGCCTCACTGTATGAACCAGGTTGTGAGACGCCCCTGGGAGTAACGCAATTTTAGACACCCAAACCCCCAGGAAATACTGTGGTGCGATTCATGCTGACTTTGATGGTGGCAGACGAGGGGGAGGCAGAACAATCTGAATGAGAGGGACCGTGTGGGACAGAAGCACGCTGAGCACAAAAGCCAGGCCGGAGCCGCGGGAGCCCGGGCTCATCCCTGTGCGCTGCCGGGACTTGCTGAACTCAGCCCAAACCTCCAGCTCTCAGATGCAGATGCTTCGCACAGCAGAAGAGGGCGCCAGGCAACAAGGAGCAAGTTGTTGGCTTGGCGGCGCCTCCTGAAGCACCGGCCTCTCGCACAAGGGCGGGGGCAAAGCGAGGGCAAAAAATAAAGATTTGGGGAAAAAACCCTCCCGTCCTGCTCTGCTGATCCCCGCGCACTGCAGGGCAGGGCCGGGCCAGCGCTGCCGTGCGAAGGAAGGGAAAGTAGAGGTTACTTCGGCATCATACAGCACCCTTTGTTTCGCAGGCCTAATTTGATGAACAGAATCTTAAACGAATGCTAATTCTGAAATAAACTTAACAGTACATAACTCAATTTTAAATAAGACTAAGCAAAGCCAGCTGCAAAATCAACCGACAGAGATTTCGCTGGCACAGCTTCCAGGCTGTAACACGGTTCCCGGTGCCCTTGAGCACGCAGCGCCCTCAGACCCTCGCACAGCGGACAGCCCGCAGTGTCGCACGAAACAAAGCGGCCAAACGCCGGCAGCTGCCCAGCGGGCGGAACTCCGGCGGGAGCGTTTCGCCCTCCTTCCCCTGCAAACCGCAGGCGCGAGTGGGGATAAACCCGCGGGCCCTCGGCGGGACTCGAGGAGCGAAGCCCCGGCCCCGGCTCCGGAGCCCAAGCCCCGGCCCTGCCCGGCCCGGCCGGCGCGCTGGCGGGAGCTCTCCGAGGTGCTGGAGCGGCGCCGCCGCTGCCCGCCAGCCCGCACGGGGCCCGGGGCGGCCCAGGGCTCAGCCAGGGCTTTATTTTTCCAGCCAGCCCAAGGGAAGTCACCGCCTCTCTGCCCGCTGCCCTGGGGAAATGGGGATGGTGGCATCGCATCTCCATAAGCTGCTGCGGGACCCGTGTCTAAGCAGCAGGTTTCCAGCCTGCAGGAACGGCTCTCAGAGATGGAAGAAAACTCGGTTTGCACGGCAAGAGCGGGACGTGTTTCCTGAATAGCAGACGCGCAGAGACAACGGGCCCTTTACCCTAGTCAGCCAAAACACTGCGAACAGGGAGTGCCGTGAGATCTGGTTCCTAGAGCACGCAAAATACCTCTCTGCTATATTAAACTATATTTCAGTGGTTTTTTAAACTATTTTTACATATTTTATGTTGTACATGACTTTTTTTTCCTGGTATCTAAACATTTTAAATAATGTGTAAGTCACAAATATACTATATACCAAACTGTATTTCCAATAAAATGATGACCTGGCCATAACAGCTGTTTCAAAACCTGGTTTAGAACATTTACACACTCACGCAGAGTACAGTTTCATCTTAACATGTGTGTCAGTTCTCTCAAGCTTCTTTTTGGTCTTTCTGAAGACATCTGATTGGGACCAACTTTTGCTCTTCTGCATTTTTTTACAGCAGCTCAAAGTGAGTGCCACCAAATCAGGATGGCAGTATCGTACGCATGTCTTGGAATCCCTTTGCACGAGTCTCATCGATTACAAAGCCAGAGAATACCTGACTCACATTATCAGCAACCCAGCTGTGGGACAAGGAAGTGAGTCAAAATTATGAAAACACACCTCATGCATTCTGAGAACTATTTACATTCTGGAAATGCATCTCACCTTAAACATTTATTCATTAAATTTATTCAGTATTCTTCTTCTTTGCTTAAGAATACCATTTTTTCTTCATTACTAGTTCATTATTAACTTCGCTCAGTATAAGCTGAGGGAATGTCTAAACTATGGGCCACTGTACCATACATCCCATCTGTGCAAGGTATTTGAAAGGGTTGTTCTACAGGCAGTTTTCCATCAATTGCCAGCCTAATTAATTCCTTCTGTGGACACCATTATCACGCAATAAAAATGACTTGTTCCGATGTAGCTTACTGTATTTTGAATGTATGTTTAAAAGCATACAAACCTGGAGTTAAAGTAGTAACCTGGAGTAAAGTAGTAACACTGATGTTTGTTTCCTGAATTAATTTGCAGATATGAAAAAGATACGTAAAAGCCCCAAAAGTTGTTATAACAAGTACTTAGTATTGAGTATCCTAGAAAAAAACACATTATTTTTGTTTATTTAGTTACACTGGTATTGTCAGTGTTAGTATAGAAAGGACTCAGTACTTTTTCAGTTTTTCAGTATTTTTCACAGATCACCTCCTGCTACAAAATTAGTAAGAATTTCAGTTTCCAACATCTCAAGTGTGATTATTCTACTCACTACAATTTTATTTACGTGTCATTATTCAAAAGTCATCTGGAAAACCTTCATGTGCCTAGTGCTGATTATTTTCCATTGGATAGAAAATTTCCACTGAAAATAAGAGAAAATAACTGTATAGCCTTGAATAAGTTTTGAATGGGACTTGAAAACTGAAAATGCCTACATTTCCAGATCTTTGACCTTCTTCTCCACCATTGCACTGATAAGGAATAGTTTACCCTTTGTGCACCCTACCACCTCTCTCCCATGCCCCCACTGCATGTGCAATGTATCATATTTTTCCACCTTCAGGTTAAATGTGTGGCCTATGGTGAGCTGTAAGAGCAGTGTCTTGTTGAGAGAAGCCCCTGCTGCACTAAAAGGTACAGGAGACCAGCAGATGCTTTAGGAGGTTACAGGTGGTCCACGTATGCATCAATACATGGTCACATCCCACGTCAGCCTATAGAGATACAGCATCTCTGTGAAGAAGATCGATAAATGGTTTCATATATTTTCTTAAGTTGAGTGATGCTGAGCACACTTTCTGGATCTGGAAGTAGCTTGCTCCATGAATGTAGAAATAGCAAGCGTTGGATTTTTGACCTTTTTTAAAATGTTAGGATGAGTGACAGGTACCTCCCATGTACCTCAACATACAATTTGCGTCATGCAGATTTCGATCCTACGCATACAAACAAGGGTGAAGCACCACAGCACAAAGATTTGTTTTAAGACACAGACAGTCTTTTGTGTTTTTTCATAAGACAGACGAGTTAGAAAAGCAGAACTTGCATGCGATTACTCTAGTCCTGTAGCCCAATAACACCATCGCTGGTAGGAGGCCACAGGTTTTGTACTGCCCTCGCAAGGCCTCGGGACTCAGACCTGTTTTGTCTGAGTTTTTCTCCCTGTCTGCACCTTTCTTTTTGTTTTCTTTAGCTGTAGCAGCAATATCTCTAATAAGCAGGTGTCTGTGTCTGTTTTACTTTTGCTTGACTTTGTATGGTACAACCCTAGCTTTTATATGGATAATGACAAGAAGTTATAACTAACATGATGTAGTGTAGAGGAACACAGGCGGGCTATGACAGCAGAGTGCCCTGGAAGTGGGGACACAGGACACTGTAGAGGAGGCATAGGACGACAAAAAGAGGGGCACAGTCTCAGTGCTGGAGAACTCAGGGCTCTAAGGAGCTCTTCAGCAGTCAGCTAATGCAGTGCAGACCTGGGAGCTGGGCAAAGCTGGTCTAAGAATAACAAAGAGAACAAAGAACAAGTATGTAACACACATAAATGGCATAGCATAGAGTAAAATTAGATGTAAAGCGGACCTGTAGACCCATGCACAAAGAGCAAGGTATAAAGGCATGTTAGAAAATATGTAAAAATAGCCCCAGGCTCAGCCCGAATCCTAGCAGGAGGAAGAAGAAACCCCACCACATCACACTCTTCTCAGCAAAGAACTTGTTGGGAAGACACCGATGACCAGCTGCAGCCCTCACACCTGGTGCTTGGGGAAGGCCGGCACTGTTGATGTTAGGTCCCAGAGGGGCAGCGGAAGGGAGAGCACAGAACCAAAAAAAGGACAGCTCAGAAAGAATGTGTCTCAAAAAAAAATGAAGTGCACTATTAGTAGTAGAAGAAGTAGTAGTAGTAGTAGTGTTCTTTTTTTCTTTTTCTACAATAATTAACTTTCTCCTAATAGTTCTTTGATTTGGCTGTTGAGTTTTCTGCCATACTACTAACAATGTTTTCTTTTTTTTCAGAACCAAACTCTGTGCAAAACATTAGTAATTGGAGCAAAGGATGCATCTTTTGGAAATTTGGGTTTAACAATCTCTCCAAGGTCCCAGATGGTATCTGGCACAGTCAGAAATAGAATAAAGATATCCTGTCTCCCAGCCTGGCACATTAACCACAGGACTATTCTTCCTGCCTTTGCTTTATTTATTACATTGAAATAATTATTATGCATACTGAGCTCTTTGAAAGTGCACTGCTATAAATACTAGGAAAGTGAGCACGTTGTAAATTGAAAAATACCAACTCCTGTTTTTTGGTACATCATTCAAACCATGGAGCCATTATGACAGACCCCAGGGAATCATACTGCCATGACTCATGGTCCGATAATATACAATTTAGTGCACATCAGCGCTATGACAAAGAAAGGCACTGCATAATAAAATGGCAAAGGTGAGCCCTGTGCAGCTGAACAATTTTTTTTCTTCTCAAAACTTGGGGCTTACTTGTTACTTGTTAGCTGGTTATTAACGAATGTGAGCTTTCAGAAACATAACTAACTCACATTCATCTCCACACTGCACACTTAGCTTTCCTACAGGCCGTATTCTCCATTCTTCTGAGCAGCATTCAGGTTCTTCCTCATCCACTGAAATGATCCTGCACACTCAGTTTCCTTACAAGACACTCTTGCAGTCCACTTTCTCCCCTTGCTTTCCCGTTAGACTGCAGTGGAATATTATATGAACTTGTGACTGGAGACAGATATTGCAGGCAGGGCCTCCGATGCTCACAGTCTATGCACGGGCAAAGATGTGTTTTCTTTCTTGCGTGCCATTAAGCATCACTGAAATATGTGGTTGCTAATGGTCAGGGATCTGCCTTCCCCAGGGATACATCTCAGGCTTGTTAAGTGTAGGCTGGGTAATTAAATCTCTTTGAGGAGCTCATATGGTCAAGTTTATGTGACTGAGTAGCCCTGCGAAGATGCAAGCCCGATGGCGTGTTAGCTGGAGCACTCTTCGAGAACACTGAGAGCACAGAGGTGAAAGCAAGGGCAGTGCATGAGGAGGAATGAGCGCATTTAGCTGCCAATTGGGCTTGCAGGCTGACACCGCTGATGGCTCACAGTCCACAATACTTTTAGCGTACAGTAAACACAGTTCACTTGAGGGTTAATTTCTGAAGAAAAAGTAAACATGAAACCAGGAGGTGCCACTCTTTCTTGGTCCTGTGTTGGAGCACTTCCCTTGACTTTGATCTGACAGCTTGAACCCAAAGTGAACTTCACTTTTTCTACTAGCTAACAATATATGTGAACTGATTTTCTGTTCTCCAGGCAATTCCTACAGGTGCAAATAACACTGACCAAAACAGGAAAGCATTTGAGGAAAGGCAAAAGAGTAAGCTGATGGAGAAAATAATGTTCATGAAAATAACCAGCTCCATGTAATGGGCTTAAAATGGGAAAGGCATGCAGGAGTGCCAGCATTCAGATTTGCCCTTACTAGAAGATTTCTTTTGCAGAAGCTCTTGGGCCAGTCTTCTCCCACAGTAATAAAATCTGCAAAAGCTTCTCACAGACCAACGTGCCTGCAGTAGTGCTGTCCCAAAGGGAACACCTCCAGGTGGATAAAGATGCGCTTGGAGAAATCAGTGTAAAATCCTGCAGTTCTACACCACTTTGCATTTATGAAGCACAAAGTGATTCATCACGAAAATTTCTATTTGCAACTTTTTGTGAAGTTGTAGCTGGAAAGTATCAGTTTTCGTATTATATGTGAGGACACCAAAGAATGGCAAGACTCAGTGGCTTAGCATTATTCATGATCTTTGTAATAAAACCCAAACTCCTTATCTTGTATGTGAGCCAACTCTGAATGGTAGAGTGTGTTAGATACAGACATAGGGCCATTCTTCACAGACTTTCATAGTACTGGAGGCCATTTGTTATGCAGTAGGTCTTCCCAAAATGCATTACATCCTCATCTGAGGGAAGTTTCTGCTCCATTTAAAACAGGCTTACCTTGAAGCTCATGTAGTAGAGAAGACAACTCCTCAAGATGCGGCAACCACTGCTAGCTATGCCTGACTGAGACCAGCATCTGCGAAAGGCTTTTTTTTAGTTTATTTTTTACCCTTTAATTTCATTCCTTCTTTGCCTGTCCTTGGAAGGTCACTCTCACGGTTGAAAATGTTTTGGACAGAAAGGTGATGTGCTGTAAGAGTTAAGTGGTATATTGATTAATCTTTCTTCTATGTCTTTTTTTATCCCTGATTTACCAGATATTTTAAGTTGAGAAGGAACATCTTTTGTGAAGGAAGGGGCTGGCAGCACGCCAGTGATGAAATATGCCTTTGCAAGTGGAACAAAGAAGCCCAGTTACGGATCCTGATCCCAGCAAGGGCTTTGTTGTGATGCTTAAGTGCCTAAAATGTCAGTAAAATACTAGTTTGAGACAAATACCTTACAAAACACCCAGGCCTTTATCGGACTTTATCGTATCTTATGTACAGGTTCATTCCAGATCCATGGAGTTGCGAGAGGCTGTTACCACAGGAGTAGCGCTTTGCTGCAGTACAGATGGCTGCGGGGTGTGAGGCAGCGGGGAACCAGACCGGGCCCGTTTGCACCCTACACAACGGACACCAGCGCCGGGCCGGCCCCTGTGCTCCCGGGAAGCCGTTGCTTCTGTAAGCGGCGATGAGGAGGCGGCCGGGACCCGGCTCTGCCCCCGCCTTGTGCCCGGTGGCGTTACCGGAGAAGCCCGGTAGGCGCCCGGGGCCGTCGGGCCCCACCGGCCCCGCAAGCCGGGGTCCCCCGGGGCGCGGGGTCGGCGGGGTCCGCAGCGGCGAGC
>VWYH01006481.1:1032164-1125099 GCA_013399365.1 Pampusana beccarii
CGTCTGCGTGAGGGGGGGCCCATGGCCAGCCCGCCGCTGCCGCTGCCGCCCTAGCCGGCCGCGGGCTTCGCCTGCCGCCCCGGCCGCAGCATGCCGAACAGGGCCGGCCTGGACACGGCGCTGAGGATGTCCCTGCAGCGGAAATCCTCCAAGATCCACTCCTCGGCCGGTGAGGAAAGGGCGAGGCGAGGCGGGGGGGAGCGGCGGCGGGAGGAGGCGCCGCGGCGGAGGAAGGAGCGCAAGGGACAGGAGCCGCCGCTTCCTCGACCCGGCCGCCCGGCCCCGCCGCCGCCTCCTCCTCTGCCGCCGCCCTCGCCGGGCTGTTCGGCGGCGGGAAGCCCACAGTGCCGCCCCCGCCCTGGGGTCTCCCTGCGGGAAGGAGGCGCCGCGGGCCCCTGGGGCTTCCCGGGCCGCAGCGGCGCAGAGCAGCGCTGCCCGCCCGGCCCCGCACCCCAAGGGCACTGCCCCCCCTGCCCCCGCCTCCACACCCCGGCCCCAGCACCGCACCCCTCGGGCCTCCACACCCCGGCCACCCCACACGGCCCGTGCATCCCCCTGCGCTCCCGCCCCGCGGGGCACGCAGACACCCGGGCCCTGCGCACCGCGGGTCGGGTCCCCACGGCCGCCCTGGCGCTGCCGGCCCTGCCCTGAGCCGCGGGGCCGTGGCCGGACAAGCTCCCCCGGACAGCCCGGTGCTGCCTTCTGACAGCACCGCGGAGGACGCAGGGTGTTTCCCCCCCCTTTTTTCTCTGGGTTCTGATCGTTTGTGACTGGGAGATCTCTTGGTGCGCAAGTGGGCACAGGGCAGGGCTGCCGGCAGAGCGTGGGGACGCAGGGGGCCCCGCTCCCCACGGGCTGGTCCGGGGCCTCGGCCCGTGGGGGGCACCAGGCGCTGCTGTGGGCTTGCAGAGAGGTGAATGGTGAGGTTTCTCAAGAGGCCCATTTAGGAAAATGCTTTGCATTCATTTCCATTTTTATAAGAAGATAGACAAAAGTGAAATACTTTGAAGGTGTAATTCTAGTCCCAAAGGATCTTCCACTGACTTGTGTAGGACCATCCTGCATTCAGAATTCACTTGTGGTGTCCGTTTTACCTGGGGATAGCTGAAGCCTCAGTGACATTGTCTGTGATTTATGGACAGGTCCAGTAAAAGGCTGAGACACTTGTTCCTAGCAAAATATTGAGGTGCCCAGTACCATCTCTGTGGTAAGAGTGCAGTATAATGCTCCTTCAGCACTTTTTACCTGATAAAGAATGGGCTTTTGAAGCACATTTCTTCTACTGTGGGTTAAGTTTCAGATCACCTTGGTGAGCATTTGCTGGATTGCTTTTGGATGACACTGAACTGGAAGATGTCTTCCAGCCACTCAGAGTTGTTCGGCCATGAACCAGCTTGAAGGAGAAGCCACCTTCCCTCTGGCTCCTCTGCACAGCCTGGTCACTCTAGTAATATTCCTCTGTTTGGCCTCACTGCTTGCTAATAAGGACAGAACCTCAGGGACCTCTGCATAGCTGCTGAAGTAAGCAAGATGCTGAGCAAAGAGATGTGTAATGCTAGCTCATAGGAAATCGTAAGGCTTCAGACTAGGATTTAGCACATTACCAGCTTTACTTATCTTCAGTGTAAGCCATTCAGATGAAACAGTTGCAGTTAAGCAGATTCTACTCTCCAGTGCCCGGGGTTGTGTCCACTTCTGCAGTCTGATCTGAAATCCTGTCCTGTGGCCGGGAGACACCTTCCTCAGAGTTGTAGTCTGGCAGATCTGTTTGCAACCTGGCGTTTGGAATGCAAACTTAGGTGCCCATAACCAGCCCTTCAGATACTGAATGCTTGGCACTTGGAGAATGTCTAACTTGAACATGGGATTCATAAGGAATTTAAGCTTCACCTTTTGTAAATCATACTTGTGGATCTAGGTGATTAAGTTGCACCTCAGTCATGCTCTGAGTGCCCAAGTCACCCAGACATTCGAACTGGGATTTATCTATACACAGCTTTAGACTTCTACGTGTTCCCTTCATCTCACGTAAGTGAAATCCAAATTAGACGATACTTTGAAGAAAGATGGGGGTTGCTGGTTAGCATTAAGACCACTGCTTCTCAGTTGTTGAAAAATATATTTCCTATTTAGAATATTTTTCTGGAGAATAACAGAGTAATATCTAGTATGGGTATGTATAATGCCCATAAAAATTACATAATAGCGGTTTGCGTAACTTATTACATAGACTTATTAAAGGATTTGGTTGCAGTTGGCTTAGGACAACCAGAGCCAATTCCTCCGCCACCCAGGGAGGAGGTCCTACCTTGCCCCTTCCTGCATACTCATTCCCATTGCCTGGCTCGCATCAATGTTAACTACTAGCCGGTTACATGGTCACCTGGATCAGTGCTGATGTCGCTCACTACCAGCCAGTATGATCTCAAACGGCAGCAGGGAACAGACACAGAAAGGCAGGAGCGCTCTGTTTTTCACGGCGTCTTGTGGCTTGGTGTGCAGACCTGCTCTCTGTGTGGACCGAACAGGGGGCTCTGCACCGTGTGAACCCCACTGTAAAATCATGTTTGGAGAGCCACCGTCAGCTGAAAGTCAGTTCAGACGTGGTCGTGTGGTGGCACTGCAAAATCTGAAGGCCTTTCCTGAGCTGCATGGCGTGGAGGGGGGACTGGTCACCCTTTTGTCATCCTTAGTGAGGGTCAGGTAACACTGTCTTCATCCCCTGCAGTCTTCTTAGCACCTACGGATCAGAACATTCTACCTTCTGTCCTTTTTAGAAGAGGTTTCCTGTTTTAAAGACTTGTAGTTTGTTTGGTAGTCCTGTTTACTTTTGAGGGAGTTTTGGTAATCTTGAAGTATTAGCTTTTAATTTGGGTCACAGATATTTCTTTTCATACTATGAAAGGTATTTCAGTAGCTTATAGATGTTCTTTAGTCAAGAAGAACAGTGCCTCTGTGATGGTCTAATGATGTTTTTTCATATCAGATCCAACTGTGATTTTCTACTCTCTTGCATTTTATAGTCTTGCTTCCACGTGTGCTAATACAATATAAAGTGTAATTGTATATTGGGTAGAGTTGTAAACCTGCTTAGCACTGGACTTAGCACAACGGACTTCAAACAAAAGCAGATGATACAAAAAGGAGAATTTAGAGATGGCAGGTCACCTCCTGCCACTCAAATGATCAGCCCTCTTCTTTTTTTGCATTTGCTCATTAATCGATTTTTTTTCTTGCTTTGTATGACTAAATCTTTTTATTGCTGTAGTGTTGTACTAGCTGAGCTAAATTGATTAGATTAAAATTATTCTCAAAGAAGTCTCCAGCTCTTTGCTGTTGGAATCACAGACATCAAAGACTAACTTGTTCTTCTCCTTCCTGACTCCTTAAGTCACTAAAAATAAGCAACCGTCAATAATACATTGGATGATTACACAATAGCACTTTTATTTTTAGGACAAAAAAATTTGAATTCCAGCTTTAGAATGGATTAAAGGTACAAATGATCTTGATGTCATTTACTGTGGTCTTTTTCAACTATTCAGTGGTGCACATCAGCAAGAAGTATTTTTAGTGTAAAGGTAGTGACAGAGTCTTCTCCTAGGACACAAGGAACTGAAATATAAACATCATTTCATGGTGTGAAAACATACTCCTTTCATAGCTTTTCCATCCACATTTCCCCTGAAATATTTGCTTATATTTTGTTCTGTATATTTGGTCTTAAGAACAGCGTCTGTCTCTTCCAGCCTTACTCCCTTCTGGTAATAAAGGACCCGTCTCTTTCTTTCGTCAGAGGAATATCTGTGTGAGAACCTCTCTGGGCTAGATCCTGGTTTTGTGCTGTGATGGTACATTATTACCATGATTGCAGCTGCTGGGAAGTGTCATACTGAGCAGTTATAATCACACACAGACACCTGTTTTGCTCCAAGCTTTCATCTGTTGTCATTTACAGGTTAGACATAATTCCTATAGATACATGTAAAATGCACAGTAGCTATAGGTGAAATACTTGGAGTCAGCTTTGCACTTGTTACATATTGCTGTAGCTGCTTCAAAAGTGTCTTGGGATTGTGAAGGTCAGGCTCAGACAGTGTAAGCAGCACAGAGGAGGCTAAAGCTTTCACCATGGAGCTCACTCAAGCCGCCCATACTTGCGGGATACCTGCGTCAGACTTGCAGGCAGATCAGCAGCCACCCTGAATGCATTTTTAACCAAACTAACCCTGTGAAAGGGGCTAGCACAGTGCTGAGCTAACAGATTCCTAAAATATTAATGTGTAAGTGCTTAACTAAGAGCAAAAGCCCTATTCTCCCGTGTGAAATACATCTGGCAGGCTTAGGGGCAGTGGGCACTAAGCAGAGGGGGGCAGTTCCTCAGCAAGTGCTTTTAATGTCCATTAACATGACCAAGAGTTACAGAAACATCTAGCAAGACAATTGCAGCCATAGTGTTGGCACATAGAAATTCTAGCCCATGATATTAAATCTTTCCAGGTGAAGACTGAAGTACGTGTGTGTTTATGCACATACTCATGGTGTGGTGGTAATTATGTGTGTTACAGAGCTCCTCTTTTCATCTGTGTTTAACTGGCACATAGCTTAATATAATGTGCAGCTTATTCAATCACATCAAAGGCCCGATCCTATTTCCATAAACACCAGTGACAATTATGCCTTTTCAGCAAGACCTCTTCACAATAAACCCCATGTTTTCTGTTACTATGTTTTATAGTAGCACAAAGCAGAGTCTCCTCAAGCAGTGTGAGATCCTGCTCAGCTGTGAAGTGAGGTGGTGACAGTGACGGGGCTAACTGGAGACAAACCTGAGCTTCTGCTGTCTCAGGGAACTCAATTAAAGCTTGTCTGACTGTGACAGTTTACAGTAGGATAGGAGGGAATTTAAAGTATGTCTGCTTATGACACTGAGTTAGAAAAAGGTGTTATATATACAATTACTGGGGAATAATTTAATATATAAATAAGGTCCTAAGCAGTGTTGCAGAAGAAACAGTTTTTTGCCTTGGTGTGGCAGGGGAGGTGATATCATTAATAAATCCATGCAATCCTTGTAATTCCATGCAGGATTAAAACATCTGACAGTAGAATGGTTGCAAGGACAGCTGCTTGTCTGTTCAGTGTCCTAGAATATCTCCAGGGCAATGAAACTGCACTTACTGGGTACGGAAAGAATAGTCATTCACTATTATACTTTCACTGCCACAAGGTTTGAATACAGTCTTAATCTCTGCCAACTCTGTAGGAAGTTTTTACGTGGAAATCTATGACTTCAGAAATGATGCTGATTTAAAACATTCTTTTTTTTCTTGGTAATTAACTCTGCTTCCTTCCCCAAGAAGTTCCCTGCTGACAGCTCCCATTGACTCTATATGGCGGTTTGGATGATTATCTGAAAATTGATGGCAGCATCTGGAACTGATCACTCTCCAATTTGTTACCAATTCACAAGGCATTTTTACTGTAGTGAAGACTTGCTGAGGGCCTTATAAGCAGCCATATCATCTATTTCTGCTCTTCTGGAAAGTTGTCAAGTGACACTCCATAGACTTGCTAGGTGGTGGTACTCTTAGCTGCTTCATTTCCCTTTGACCATTCTTCTCTGAGCTGTCAAATACACCCTCTAAATAATGTTTGAAAAGACTGATTTGCTACTTGTGAAGTAATATTCTAAGTGCCTGTGTTAGCTTTATTACTATAATAGATTACCGTTGCATATTTATTTTCCTGCACCCTGTTGCATTGTGGCACATTTTAATCAGTTTGTAGTAGCAGAAATATCAGAATATCTGTTACAGACAGTATCTGTAGAGCCTGATTGCTGACAGGTTATTTTAAGGGATAGTTAATCACAAAATGTCTCTTGTATGTGTAGCTGGTAATGCAGAGCAATATATTAAGACTTTGAAGAGGCAGTTAAAATATCTGCAGCAACAGCTTTCTGCTTCTGGGACAGCCATTAATTAAGTTTGGCTTGGCCTTTTCATCAACATAAATGTTTTCCTTTCAAGTCTCCCATCTTTTCTAGGTAAGCCCTTTGGAGCAGTTGCAGGTATATGAGACATGACATGTGAGAGCTTTAGATAGCCGATTCTCTGGTGGGTACACTCAAAGGATAATTTGTGAAAGGTTGTTGATGTAGTGGAAGATGAAGAAAAAAGTAAAATAGTAGATTTTTTAAAAAATGCAAAATAAAAAAAATGAAGTGTCATTATTGAAAACATCTTATTTGAACAATTATTCCAGTATTTGTTTGGAAAGCTTTTAGATTTTTTATTAACGTTATTGCCACCTCAGAGAAGCAACATAATCCCTATAGATAGAATGCCACATACATGTATATGACATTCAGCAGAGGTTTTTCAGACAGCTAGAAGTGTTTCCTAACAATTTAGGTTTTCCTTGCAATAAGCATTAAAACCAGTTTAAATGAGAAAGAACATGAAGTGTCGGTAAATTAGTCTCAATACCTTCATGTTATGATGAAGAATCACAAGACATACTGTAGATTTTGAAATACATTTCCACTGCTTTTTCACATATGATATTTTAGTTATTTTTAGTTCGAATTAACAACTTGGAGATTGTTGTACTGGGGCATCAGTGCAAAGTGCAAATGAATGAGAACTTTTCTTCCATGTGACTGAAATGAAGAGCCATGATTGGGTCAGACTTACAAATCGTAATAGATCCTACAAAGTGTGTCAGTTTGTTTTAGCCAAGGGTTTGGTCTGATGAACCTACCTTCTTTTAGAGTGTGGCAAATCAGGGTGAACACAACTGAAAGTAGCGCACAGGTTCTCTAAGGGAGAGAAGGCAGCCTTACATCTTGTTTAATACTGTCAGGAAGGTCTTAATTTTTAATTCCTAATCTCTCAAATGCAGATGACCAAACTCTTGTATTTGATTTCATTAAATAGGTAGGTAGTCATAATGAGTGAAAGCAAAAGCGTTTATCTCCTTACAATAACACCACTCTGACTCGTGCTATTCTGAATAGAAGGAGGGCTCAGGTGTTATCTCCTCCTGACCTAGCGCTCTCCTGCCAAATCGGACAATGTGCAGTGAAGGCAATAGAACATCCTGTGACATCTAGGAATGTTCAACCCCATGCTTATGAACAGGATACATGAAACAAATACCCCAGGCTTTTGTGTGCCTTTAAATACTCTAGGCAAATGTCACCTTAACCTAATAGATAGAGTTTATTTGCAAATGGGAGACAAAAGATGCTGGAAGAATGTGTGCAAAGTCAACAGCAGCCATCGCAATTCTGAAACAGATGCAGAGGCTACATCTGCATTTGTCATATCGGTTCCACAGATGGGAATGAGGACTTGACCTGGAAGCTTTAAACCGAAAGCCAGTTGTCATTTACTCAACATTTCTGCATCACTGGGAAGGCTCAGCATAGTTCGTGCTTCAGTGGTCCCGTGGCTACTGAACCGAAACACATTGACCTCAATCCTAGTGCCTTGTTTTGAAGAGGGACAGCCAGGCAGGGGAATGAAGGCGTGTGGGTGTTCACTGACCAGCCCCAGGCTGGGGAGAGCACTGGTCCTGCTTTACACATTAACAGCTGAATCTCCTTCCCACAGTTTCACTAATACAAGTCTGCTCCTCGGAGCCACCCTTGTGCCATTTGCTTGCCTGGTAACAGGGGAAAGCAGCTTCCGAAAGAGCTCACCAGCCAGGCAGGAGGAGAGAGTGCTGTCCTTCCTCCCTGCCCCCAACCAAATTCATCCTCACCCTCTGCTGCCTGAAGCGTGGTGACTGTTCACTCTTCTCTCCCTAACCAAAATCCTGACCCTTGCTGAAGTTTTCCCACCATCTGCAGTACGTAAGAAGGTTCTTGCCCTCAGTTTCTGATGAAAGTGATTTTACTTACAAACCTGAAATTTACTTATCCAGTCTTTCAAAAGATTTTAAACGCTCCAAATCTGCATTAGGATAGCAAAAAGGGGTGATTGGTCTTTAGAAAGAGAAAAGAGTGGCTAGAAAGATCTGAAAGATGTGAGGAGAAAGAGTTAATTTGTTACAGAAAAAGCAAAAATTTTGGGAGTTGGGGTCCCAAATTAAGATACTTCAGGAAAGTGCAATTATTGGTAAAGTTATTAACATACAAATGTGCAAAGGTACTCATTATTTTAGAGTTATTTTAGATATGCTCCATCTTGAGAAACAGGAGTTGGATATAATTTCAGGTCTTTACATAAAGCATTGAGCCCCTATAATAAGAATTAAAAATACATTTTCTGGAGAGGGTGAAGGCAGTGTAATCTTGTAACATACCAGATAGATCCATATTACTAAGAGGGCCGCTATAGTCGATGTGTTGATTGTGATAAAGCAGTTCAGGACAGAATATGTCATTTCAGTTTGGTCAACACTTCTAGATTTATTGTGAGCTTCACAATATTTTGATATTTTACTTACCAGCCACCGAACACAAGCTTCTGTCAGCTTAGCTATCCTCTGAACAGTTAAGTTTATATACATATAGTCAAGAGAGAGAAAATTAGAGGATAGTTCTGGTGCAAGAACAGACTTTCACAGACATTTAGTCTGAAAGTAATAAGCCTATTTCTGAGTATCAGACAACTGTTCAGAATAGCTTCCCAGAAGGAGTGGTGGGAAAGAAACCTAGCTTGATCTGAATTTGATGGGTGTATCTAAAGGACTATAAAATAATCATCTGGAATAGGTGGATTTGGATTTCTAAACAGGCTTTTTTGCTTCTAGGTCTGTGTTTTTAAACACCAAGTAGAACTAGGAAATTTATGGACAGAAATCAGACTGTGTACACCGATCTTTCCAGGAGCAGGTTATAAAATAGCACCCATACCTAATATCTGATTTTGATCGAACAATAACAACCATCCAGCATAGTGTATTCCAGTGCTTCCTTTTCTTACCATGCTAGGATTGTGATGTTTGCTGGCGTTTGAGTTTCCGATTAATTTCTTACTCAGAAAGGACCAATAATTGCTTTGGGAAATGGCAAAAAGTGCATAAAGGCAGTAACGTGAGAACTATAAAATAAGGGAAGGGCACGGTGGCAGCAGGGGAAGGAGGTAGTCGGTATCCCTAACTGACCTGCCAACAGGGACAAAATAAATCAGCTTCTCTGAAGTCTGAAGAGGACAACATGAAGTCACTAGAAGCGGCACAACTATGACAGTCTGAGGGAGTCTGAACTGATCAAAGAAACTCTGTGTGTCCCTACAAACCATACATAAGCAGAGAGCCTCTGCTTTTTGATTTTTTTTAGTGTGACTGTGTGCAGAAGGAGATACAAACTCTGAGAGTGTCCTGCTGCCTGGACTGTGTATTCTGACATCCTGAATTCCAGTCAGTGTACTTTTTTGGCTTGGGAATATGGACAGCCTTTGGGTACAGCTGGTGATGAAGCCACAAGGGAGTTTTATACATGACCTACGCAGGAGATAGGATGGCTCATGTATCCCAGCCTTCCTAATGCCAGTTTATCAAGAGCTTCCTACTGGGAGTTGTAACATATGCTGTCACCCCACAATTGCCCAGTAACACAGATGATGCTTTCCCTAAACGCATGCCAGGGAGCCCTGCTGTCACAGGTCTCTGGTAGCTGGGACTGTGTACACAACACCTTCTATACACAGCATCTTCTCAGTACCATCCCCACTCTTCTGACAGAGTATCTCACAGGAAATCTGCAAAATCCCAGATCCTACAGTGGATCCAAGGTCTCTAGTTGCAAGATCTCAGCTGAGAGCAGCTGACGAGGAAGTCTGTTTTGTCTCACAGTAGACACACCTGCCATTTAAATCACCGTCCGCTTCCACCACCAACTCCACGCCGTCTCCCTTCAGTGTGCTGTCCCACTTCGGCTCTGGCAGGAGCTCAACGCAGGCGCAAAGGACAGCAGGTGGCACGGCGTGGGAGAGAGCAGCAGGTGTTCCAAGCCTGAGCTGCAGGGGAGACCTCAACAATCGTGGACTTTCACCATCAAGACAGCTCATCCAGGGCTCCAAAGAAGAAGATTCTGCAGTCCTGAACACTGGATGGCCGTGTTGAAGTTTTAGCCTGCCTGCTGATTACCTAAACCATTTTCTTTAAGGGCTTTTTGCCAAAACCCCCAAGAGAGAACAATGGAAATAAAATAGCAGCAGTAATAGGTCTGATACGATTTTGTCGAGACAGTGCAATTTTGTGTTAGTGCTAAACTGCATGGGATTTAAATAATTTAGTACTGCTTTTGGTACTTTTTGGTTCATTAAACAGCCAGGTTCCCAGGCTCTGTGCCCTTGCCATTCCTGCTGCTAACGGCTATTGTTTAAAGAGACATTAAACTCTTTTAGAAGAGTATCAGTGCCACCTCCTACATAGAGAGATCCCTGACAACCAGAGACAGGTGTTAATCTTGTCCCTTCTTCCTACTATAACTTTTTTTTTTTTTTTTTTTTTAATTAAAGTCTGTTGTAATACACCGACCACTTTACACACAGACATCTCACTGAGTTTCTGCCTCATTCTGTTACAGGCTACAAATCAAATCAGGCCATCAGTTTTGCCCACTGCTGAGATCATACAGGATTTATATTTCTATGGCCCAGTTCACGTCTAGACAGGGCAGATGGTTCTACAGGAGTGTACACTGTCATTAATTTGGGACTCAGCAACTGAAAACAACTATATTTTTTTATTTTCATCATAATTAGTACATGAACTAGTGTTCAGTAATGAAATATTAGTACTCTAAGCAACAGCCACAAAATTTACTGAGGTGGAGAAGGGCAACAGTGACATGGTGGCTTCCTTCTTCATGGGGAGCTAAAGCTGTTTCACCTTAGTTCCAAGTATTTTGCTATTGGTCCCCCAGTGCACAGGAATAAGGTTAGTTATCTACTTCATAGGGTCAATATGAAGATTACAGGCAGCTACACAGTATTTGTATGGTGATGGGAAATAAAAGGTTTCTGTATTCAGGTAAGTTTGCAGCCATTAGGGTTACATTTTTTTCATGGTTGCCATGGTGATGTCAGACCTCATGAAAGCAAGTCCATGTGGATACTGTGGAAAAGACAAACCATGACCTTTTTTTCCAATCCTTTATTTCTTGTAAACATTTACTTATACAAGGGAATTTTATAAGCTCTATTTCTGTAGTTTTTGCACATTATTTGATATTGTTTAAAAAACTTATTAACAGTGATTCTACTCCTACATAAACAATTCTAATGAGAAAATGGCTGTATCAGTTTTTATAGACTCAAATTTGAGAAGCGTGATTAACAGCCTGAAGAAGGGGGAAGGGAAGTCCTACATTAAGAAGATTGGCAGTGCTTCAGCTAGAAGACTATGCTGTGACTGAGGCTACAGCCAAAAATAGAATTGGATTAACAGAAGAAAAGCAAGTAGCTAAAACTAAGGTCAAAGCAGAAATAGATGCTTTAGAATTACCTTTTACACCAAAAGATTGGAAGAGATATTTAAGGAGTTTTCCTGTTATATATACCTGTAAAAAAGAAAATCAGTTCACACTAAGAAGAGTAGTGAAAGAAAACTCAGATAAGAAGTTGCCAATTAAGAGACCAAGAACTAAGCTTTAAAGTATGAAAAAAATCTCAATATTTTCTGGTTGTTTATACACATTTTAATGTGCATATTCTTACAAATAAATTAAAAAAAAAAAGATTTAAAAGACAGCCGTAATGAAATCAACACTTACAAAAACAAAGGAATGGTAAAACTAAGTTGTCTGAAAATTCTTAGGTGGGGTAACATGATGACTATTGAAGCTGAATAGGTTGTGCTTTAACTACTCACCAGAAAGTAGGCTTAACTAGATACAAGTTCTACCTGATGCCAATTATTACAGCTCTGTTTACACTAATGAGCCCCAGCCTCCTAATTTGTGGGTGAGAGAAGCTAATGCACACAGATAAGAAGACTTTAAAAGAAGAGAAAGGAAGTAGGAGGTCTCTTCTGTAGAGGTTTTGGTGGGATAAGTTGTAGCATATAGCTGGCTTATGCTTTCTTTCAGCTTTAGATTTCAGTCAGGTAAGTTTATTTTGTGGTTTGAAGGGTGGGAAAGTTGCATGTTAAAAGAAACTATTTTTAATGTATTTAATGGATTTCATATCCAGTGCTTTGAGATAGAGACAGACTATCCTTATCTTTGCTTTCTTACGTGGAAAAGCTGACAGCCTGTTTTCCTGGTAGGAAGGTTTACTCAAGAAGTACAGAATAAGCATTGTAGTAAGCAAAGCCTATGGCTGTTTTTACTGTAATGTCTTTGTTCCTTTATTTGTGATTAGATACCTCTTGGTAAAAGTATAGCTGAAACTTAAACCTTGAGAACAGATAATTGTACATCTATATCAGAATTATTCCTTCCTGTGAGCAATTCTTGTTTCCCTGTTGCTCTCTTCATATGCACTTAAACTGTGTGACATGAGCACTGTAGTGGTGGTTCTCAACAAGTGCATAGTAGGAGTTAATTTAAAGATGAAATATATACTTAATGTAAGAGACTTGTTTAAGTATATTAGGGTGTAAGGCTAATTAATGGTGAGAGACTTGTTTTAAGCTCAATATTAAGACATTAACTGAATGGAAGGGATTTCTCTTTATCAGGTAGGTCTACTATTCAAAGCAATAGCTGTCTGGAGATAACATGGTAGTGATGTTTCTGAAGGTGTCTAAACATGGAAAGCAAATTAATGCTTACCAGTTGGACTTTTGCTCATGTATGAGCAAATAGCCTCTGTAATAGTCTGTGAAGGTAAGAGAAGGAAAGCTTTTAAGCTTTCTGGAGAAATTGCTATATGAAACTTCTCTCCAATGGTTATGTGAGAGAACTGGCTGCCTGCTTTTGTCTTCTACTAGAGTGGAATGACTATTTGCTTTGAAAAACATGTTGTTTTCTCCATCATGAAGGAATGAGAAACTTAAGCAACCTGTATCTAATCCAGGAATAGCTCAGCACTGTGTGAAACTGTCTTGAAGAGTTTTGAACCATTTTTGAACTCTGTGTCTTAAACCATTCCCTGCACTAAAGAGAAGAGTGACTGAAGTTTAGCTGATAAAGCTTTTTTAGGAATGAAACCATTGTGCTAGCTGTACCTGGATGGATGTGCTGTCATTGGAAATGGAGTCAGATAGGTGGTGATGTTCAGCTTTCAGCAGTGGGTGGGTGGATAGTTTGGGCTTTTTTTTTTTTCCTCTAGGGCTATTTTGTTATGAAAAAACTCTTCCAGTACTGGCATATGAGTCATAAGCATAATTTCCTCTAAATCCACAGCAGCCTGTGTGATACTAGATAATTAAATACTGAAGAGGTCTGTGATTCTTGTCTTTGCTTATTCTGGTAGCAGTTCCAATAAAACCGCCTATGGCAGACAGGTACTGGAATGTCTCAAAAGTGACAAATAGGTATAATAAAAATGTACTTAATCATCAGCAATTATGGAAAAATGTCAAGCTGAATCCTGATGTGATAGAAAACAAACATTTAATGTTTTTGTAATGACAAGCTTTGCATGAACCCTACTAGGAGACCTGTTTGGTCATAGCCCCAGCTGGGGGTTGTAGCTCTGTGCAGCTCTGCCTAAATCCAGTTCACTGTCACCAGTTGCAGCAGTTCAGGGGCTGATCTGTAGACTTCCCAGAAAAATCTGTAGAAGTGTCAGAAGGTAAATTCTAGACATCAGGCCATTGAGACTATTGGGTCTCTTTATGAGGGGAAAAATGGTAGGGGAAAGAATACTTCTAAAACTCATCCTGTACAGATGCTGTAGACAAGACAGCTGTTCTGGGAAGAACAACTACTATAAGAAGACCTATCAGGTTGAGATTTTTCTGATTTATATACTTTATTGGGGGAAAAATTCTCCAGTTGTACTTACAGTATAGGGCTTCAGTATAACAACAGCATGTGGGTAAATACTTATTACTGCAGCATTAAAATAACTGATAATTACTTTTTTTTTCCATATAATGTGTTTCAAAAGGAAATTGAAAGAAACTGCAAGATCCACATGAGATTCTAGCTCAATAAGCTTTCTTCTCATCCCTGTTCTGATCTTCTGACTGAGGCTATAGAGCAGAGATAAGACCGGCTGATACTGTAAAACCTGTACGCCTCTCTTATCTGTGTGCTCCTCTCCTGCAGAGGACAGGCAGAGGTGTGTGATGGCAGCTTTTCTCTTGTCCTTGGTTACACATAGAACTGCTGTTGAATTTTCTGTCTTGGAAGTCTGTGTTATGCATCCATTAAACTAAAAATAAACTTGTCCTACACTGAAGATTTTTATTCAGTTTGCAAGTCTGTCTTGAGCTTTGTGCAGATGTCTTTGCTAAGCTGACTTTAACGTTATTATCTGTGTTCTGGTTTTGTTAGTCCTTGGTGACAGAGAGCAACATGAGAGGTTCTGCACTGGATTCATCATCTGGTGCTCAAGGCTGGGAGTACAGGAACTATTCTCCTAGGTCCAAATGAAAGAAACCTGAACTGCAGACCCCCACTCCCCTTCCCCCTTGCTGTAACCCTTGGGGAGGTGGTGGTTTCAATTCAGCCTCCGAGTCCTCTACAGACTGCAGGGGTTGGGGAGGGCTGTCAGTTCTCACATCAGCATGGATACTCCTGTTTTAATGTGCCTTGAAAGAAAGTAAATGTCTGTTAGTGCCAGAAAATGAACCTCTGAGGAATGTGCTACCTTTCTGCCTGCTGTACGTGTGTTGTGATGGTGATGTAGGATAGCAGAGTTGCTCTGGAATAGTTAGCCTGAGTTTTATTTCTTTTTCCTGGGGTCAGCTCCGTGTTGTCCCCTCTGCAGTGAGCATGGCATTTCTTGTTTCTCTCACTGGAGTGGAGTGATGGGTCTGCCTGGGTTATGCCCATAGCTCTGAGATTCAGCACAGTCCCCTATGTGCATGTAGAGTGTCCCCTCTGCCTTGTTGGGATTGCTGAACAGTCCATGGTCTGAAGGTGGAGGGCTAAAATATTCTATCTGATTGACAAGACAGTATTAATCTTGTTCCTGCATTATGCCAAACTTCAACATAGTAGGTATTACATTAGAAAAATTAGTGTAAGAGTTAAATAAGAACATGATAGCCTAATGTTATTAGTTATTACACTAGGCAGTTACAAAGATGCTGTTTTCTACAGGGCATGTGGCTGCTGCATAAGAGCTGAGAGTATATTGCAATTAGTCAGAATGAATTGGTCGCTAATTTCCTTTCTTGAATGGTTCCATTAACTGTTCCACTAGCAGTTGTAGTGAACCCTTAATGAATACAAGAAGCCACGTGAGCCTGTGTGGCTTGGTACATGGTGTGTTCTGTAATGGCTCCATGCAGTCAGGTTTTCCATCTGATTTTATGTAGTACTTCATCAACAACTTGGTATGATTTTATCTTAAAAGTGTTGCCTCAGTGAGGAGAATAGGCTGTAACTTAATTTTTCTCCTGTTATTTCTTTCTTGTCATCTTTGTTATGTGTTAAGCCCACTTAAAGGCATAAGTAGCAGAGCAGTAAGGATATAGTGGATTAATAATGTGCTGTTCTTGGTTTAACACTCAATCCTTAGAACTTGTAGTGTGATGCTGGAGCACCCTTGTGGGTTGGATCAGTGCCTTACAGAGGTGTTCTGGTGGCCTGTGCAAGCCGTGAAATCCCCAGCACTGCAGGCAGGATCTCGATGTATAAGCCTGTACTGAAGCGCAGGTCCTTCACCTGAGAGAAGAATGATGAGGTAAAGTTAGGCCCTGCTTCTGCGATAGCTGTGCCAAAATCAACTTGAGAAGATTCTAGTCTCTTCCTGCAAATGATCCCTCCCTGTTGTCTTCTGTGTTACACGTGACACAGCTGCCAAGCTGAGAAAAGTGGTTTGGAGAAATGCTGGGAGGGAAGATCATGGCTGACTGCTTGATCAAACAGTTCTTCCTGATTACTTCTGGATCAGTCTTGGTAGTCTTTCTTCCTCTTCCATACAAAATAAGTGATATATGGATTTGAAACCCTGGGGTTCAAGGGAGGTTGTTTAAACCTTAATTCCATACTTTGTAGTCAGTTGTCTCCTTGAAAAGCCAGTTTTAACTGTGTTGTGTGGCATGTTAGCATGCTCTGGGTATGCCCATGTGGCTGGGCTATTTAAGTATGTTTCCCTCAAGATTGTTGTTCTGCTAACGTCCTCTAGAGCATGGACTAATGGGTTTGGTGTGTTACGTTGCTGTTTTGGGCAAATGTGGGTGTAAGATATGAGACATCTAGAGGTTTTTGCAGGGGTCAGTTGGGAGTTGTCCCCAAGAGTGCTGAGGGAGCCCCACTGTCTTTCAAAGCTGGTTCCACTTTGTGCAGGGCTGTCCCCTTGTGTGCCATAGCTCAGGTCACCATTCAAGATGTGGCTCTGTCTCAGCTCTCAGTAGCACTAGTAAGGAAACAGGGTTGAGCAGGACATTGCTGGCTTTCAGCTGGTTGAGGCCTTCCCAGTGGCAGCAGTTGGCAGTGGTGAGGTCAAGACAGTGTTAGATTTATTGTGCTTTTGCAATAGGATCCTTTGCAAGATGCAGAGGGACCTGCTCAGGCTTGGTTTGATTTGCATTAGGGCTGCAGCCTTCTGTGTTTTGTTCTTAACTGTATTGGGATGAGTTTTAGAAATGGTGCTTTTCTAATGTGCGTGCTCCTTCTGCTGAGCTCCTCCAGAAAACCTGGATGTGTATGCACACAAGAAGAGACCAAACCTGAGCTCCTGAACTAATTGCTGTTTTCCCAGTGCTCTTAGAATTTAATAAAGCAGTGGGCTTGTCTTTGTAATCCCATTGCTGTTGGCTGATGGAAATTCAGCAACTCTGCTATCATGACTGTTGCTTTTAGCTGCAGGACCCTCACACCATTAAGAGTAGGAGCAATTCCGTCCATGTGTCTCACGCCTGCTGCGTAGGGCAGCTTAGTAAACAAATGGCTGGTCTAAGCTGGCTTTGACAAATCCAGTGAATTATCTGCAGCCTAGTTCATTAACCAAGTCTGAAGAGTGATCATTGTGCTATTAGTGTTGCTATGGGTGTATCTGTGCTGTCTGTCATTGTCCCCCACTTAACTATGTGTGTAGCTGGGAATGCCCTGCATGTCCAGGGCAGGTGTGCCGTGTAAATAATTAATAGGGCTTACATGCTTCAAACAAGTCTAGTTAGGCTTGGTATGGGGAAGTGGCAGAAGATACATGGTACTGGATTTTCATTTAATGCATGTCTGGATTTTGTTGGAGCTACTCTAGACCTTCCCTGTAGTCGCTGAAGCTTTCCCCAAGACTTGGTCAGACTGCTTATCTGCAGTTGCCAGAACAGAGTTATCTTCACCTTGCAGCCTATCTGCCTGCTGTGGATTCCTTGGATTTTTATTTTATTTTTTTAAAAATCGTTTTTGATGTGTAATGAGGATTGCTCATAAGGGAGTTCCTATTGATCCACTAATCATTAGAACTTTTTTTATTAGAGGAGTCTCATGGCTGCATTAAACCTGTCTCAGGAACATGTAGGGAAGAGGCTGTTCTTGGTGTCTGTGCTTGTAACCTGAGCACATAATCTTTGAATCCTTAACTTCTCATGCTTTGGTCAAATGCTGTGCATTAGGCCATAAGGCTTTCTTAGGCCAGAATTGGTAAGTGATGCAGTTCCCTTTTGGCTTAGTGCTTGTGTGGCATTTAGTTTAAAAAGGCATTTTTGTATGGTATTTCAGCTGGTAAATGAGTTCTCTTCTGGCCTGTTAAAAGGTGGTGGTCTCGGGCATGGGCCAAGTGCTATGAAGTGCTACTGCCACAGGGTATGAAGAATGCATTTCTGTGCTTTATCCTGTGACTCTAAGAATATTTTGTTAAATGTTCCCTGTTCTTTACAGCAATCTAGTGTTCTTGCCTCTAGAAATAGAAAAATGAACTAAATCAACTCTAACATTGTTAATGCTGGGTTACTGTAAGTGCAAATAAATGCAAGAAGCTGTAGTGGCTTCAGGCTGCTTAAAACTAGAATTATCTTAACATACTGAATACTTTTGGTGTTTACTCAAGAGAATATTAAGAGTAAAAGGATATAAGAAAAATTTATATTCTTTTTATTGATAGTATTTCATTGTTTGCAAGTACTTAATCTTCTTTACATCAATATTTTACCTTTCTAAAGTAGACAGCCTATTAAATATGGAAGCAACCTCATTGATAACATTGAGACAAAAGCACCAAACTGGATTGCAAGGATTATCTATTAATAGTCATGCTTCCTGAGCTTACATTTTGGGGGCCTAAGTTAGTAGTAGAGCACAAGATAAGTGTCAGGACAGTAGCTCACAAAAATTGAAGAGAGTTCAGTGTTATCTTCAGATAATAGATGTAATAGGTATTGCTTCCATTTATTTAAAGGCCTGGGATCTGTGCATTGGTTTTATGTTAACTGGAGGGCAGTTCCAGTCGGGATCAAGTTGGTTATATTGCTGGTGAAATCTTAAAGACCTAATTTGTTCCTGCTGCAAATCTGTGTGATTGTGGGTTTTGTGTGTTGTTGGGGGGTGGAGGGGGGTGTGTGTGTGGGGGGGTGTTTTTTGGTGGTTGTCTTTTTCCCTCTCTCCCCTTAGGAGTATTTTAAAATCAGTATTTGAAGAACTGTCTTTTGGTAGCCCTGGATGTCTTCATGGAAGTCAGTCATAAATGACTTCAACTGACAAAGCTGTATTTGTAGTGTACATAACTGGGGTGGTCTTGTTGTACAAGTACAAAAACACCTTTGTAGGTGCAATTAACTTCTGTGTTTTGTCATATCCTGTGTTGGCAGTGCTGCAGATGTGGACATGTTTACAGCGAGAATAGATGTTGTCTTGCATCCCCTCCATTTCAAGACTGGAAGACTTCTCTGGAGTGCTTGGAGAACAGAGTTTTGCTGTGTGATAAGTGTTGATGTCTGCCAGTAGTATGGGAATAAGTGACTGTTATCCTCTTTCAGATTTTCCTTGAAGATAAGATTAATGGTGTTTGCTTTAATTTTGACTGCAGTTGCTTAATGAGTAATTCTTTCTGGAAATGAAAGCACTCTATAAACATCAAGGGCACTTGGTGGTAGGTAGTATCAACATAATTTAGGAGGAAATGTAGCTTTATGGAATGCTAGTTCTCTCTTCCTTTGCATGCCAGATGTCTTAAAAAGTGCCTTTTTAAAGATATCTGCACTTGAGTAGGCACAGATGGGACAGTGTTTAGAGCTGTACCACAAGACACCCCTAAGCATGTGTACTTACACAGTGAGTGGTGAGCAAGGAGCACTAATTTGGTAGTAGGTGGCAAAAATCATTCTTGTTGCATCTTTAGAGTTTGCTTAATTTTATGGTGTGCTTCTTTTTAACTGGGGAATAACAATGGAAAAAATTATACTTCAACAAGCTGCTTTTCTTCCAGACAAGTTGTGGGGGCTTCAGGTAAAAGTATTTTCTCTGTTGCGGGATTTGGTGTGCTCTTTTACTATAAACCCTAAGATTGAGGCCTGAAGTCAAGTTCTTGAGATAAGTTCAAGTTTCAATAGCTTGTTGAATTTCTGGTCAGGTATCAGCAACTTAGAGAACTAAGTTCTAGAAACTAGGAAACCTCGCCAAGTTGCAGTAATTTTTTTTAGTTTTAAAGTTGAAACTTGCTGTATGAGGTGTGTGTACTGGAGGAGCAACTGCAGTCTTTTCCATATGTCAAGTCAGTGTGTGCCTTTTTTTTAGGGCTACCTCTGCCGCCTTATGGGCAGAACTCAGAGCAGCTTCAGCTTTCTCCTCCTGGGCTGTGTATACCACAAGGTATCTGGGTGAGCAAACCGAGCGCGAGTCTCTAGAACAGAAGGACATCAGGGAGAAGGTATCTTGCCCTGATAAGTTGTAGCTATTCCATAGAACTGTGGAAACCATCTTTTGTTTGTCACAGCTATAGCTTTTGGTTATCAGATTTGGCTGCTTTGTTTGGATAGCAAAGAGCCTGAGTTAGTGGCTGAAGGGAAAACCTCATGCAGAAAGATGAGTGGGAGCTGAAAAGAGAGGATGGTGTGAGACTATGGCAGGTGTTGTGAACTGTGAGAAATGACACAATCCAGGTCTCCTTCTAGCTGGAACTTGGCAGCTTAGGGTGTGATCAGGATCCTCTCTCATTGGGACAAAAGTGCTATGTAAAAAAAGGTGATGTTTCAATGTGACTCTGAAAGTGTAGCTGGTTCTGCCTGGTTAAGCCTCTGATACAGGAGCTGGTTTCTGTTGTGCCTGTTTATTTTAAAATCATTTATTTTCAGAAGCTGTGATACTATGTTTTGTGACAACCTTGAATAAAAAAAAATTGTAAGGATCTTTCTTCTGTAGGATGCAGCTGAAGTGGTTGCAGGGGAGCAGAAAAGATGCCTTCCAGTCAGGTCTGCTGTAAGACTGACCTGAAAAAAGGAAGGTGTTAGCAGGTGGGACCAAGGACCCTAATGCTAGTAGAGGGATGTCTCACAGAACAGCTGATAGCTGAACATGGCTGTCTCTTAATGATCTTATATTGTACTGGGAAAAATGCTTGCAATTTAATTTGTCCCTTACACCTTTTAAAAAGAAAGGAATATTTGAAATAATTTTTGCAGGTCAAAGACTTTGCAGAGAAGGGGAATATAGGAAGGCTTCCTTTAGAGGGTTAGTAGGTAGTGATGAATCTCACACTTACTGATTTCAGTTTATATATTTATTTAAATATGTTAAAAGCAGAGTGCTCTTGTAGATGTTGTGGCAATATGGGATTTAGTGCACAATTATGGAAGGAATATTGTTAGTTATACGCACTTTCTCCCATTAAAGTTCCATAAACATGGGTTGACTGACACATCACTGGAGATCTTAATCTTCCTCAAATAACATTAGAGCACTGAGTAAAAGGCTAGAAATAGACTTTTATTATTTGTACTGCATATGTTTGCATGCATGTGCTTACTGTTTCCTGACTGTGGGGCATGCTATCAGCATCTTGGAGATGATCTGATAAAAAATTAACTGGAAACTGAAAATTCTCTTACTAAATTATTAGAGGTTACACTGTTTGCCTGGCTGCTGAGTGGCTCTGATAATTAATTCCTTTCCCAGTTTATGGTAGAGAACACAAATCTTTGATTATACAAGCTAGAGAAATATATTTAAAAGAGAACCTACAGCTACTGTTTTGTTGTTAACAAATGCTTGTTAGAATTGTCTTCTGGACCCCGCAGGCAGTTTTACGCACATCTGCTAATGTTTGCTATCAGCAAAACATAAAAAATTGGTACTCAATGTGGGTGTGATCTTGAGAGTCTTTGGAACAGGTGCTTTATATAAACCTAGAAGGGATAAACCCTGGGGGAGGACTAAGAGCATGTTTCTGAACTTGAACAGCATCCAGCTAAGAACAAAGGATCAGAAATTAGTTATGCCTGAACTTTTGGCTGGAAAATACTCTTAAATGCAAGGGGCCACAGCAGTTACTACCCTGCTCATTACCTGCATTTGAAAAGTTGATCTTATAATTGGGATACCCAAGTTGAACTAGTGGTGTTTGATACACCAGTGAAATGATCTTAAGACACTGGGATATACTGCATGGCAAACCAACTGCACAAGAGCTATGTTTTCAATGCTCAACCAATCTGTTATCTGAACGGCAGCTCCAGGGAGAGGGATTAAATCTTTTGATTAGGTGCAGCCTCCACCACTCTGGTATGTTTTGAGTCAACGTGCTAAATGTTTTTAACCACTTAGAATGGAGTAGCAGGTGAGCTAACGTTGGGTAGGACAGTGAGGTATAATGGCTGGAAAACTTGTCAGTTAATCCCAGCAAAACTCCCATGAGCTTCAGTGATGCTGAATCTATCTTGAAATTATTCACACACAGGTTTTCTGTGTTTAAACAAGTGTTGTATTGCTGCTGTAAGGTGCTAACAATCCAAATTGTTATATAACAAACACATCTAAATATAGCTGCAAAGGACTGCATTTAAGACTTTAGAAATCATTAGTGGCTACAAGACTTGAGTAATTGCTAGTTGGTGTGGTTTGTGGCCAGTGCTCGCGGGGTCACCAGAGCAGGCACAAATGCATTTAAGCTGATTGTGGTATTTGGTTTCTGGCTTGTAGTCCTTCTCGCTGCCTTGCCACAGACCTGGCCTATTTGCTTGCTTTCTGTGTTGAAATATGAAGAATGAAGAGAGATTTGCTTTATTGCTAATTATTAATTTGGTGGAACTCTTAAGTTTTTAACAGCTGGCAGTGTTCTGAGCTCATTGCTGTGGGTGCTGTGCTGGCTCCCAGTGCTGCCCTGTGTTTCTCTTTGCCTGCAGCTCTGCCTCTGCCAAAGGAAGCGGCCTCACTGGTCACCAACCAGTGGGTACAGACTTCAGCAGTCACTTGGTGTGGAATGAAGGTGCTATGGGTGCTCAGCACACAATGAAGGGAGTGTGTATTTGAGGGCATAGGCACAAGAGTGGCTTAAAATCTGAACTTGAGTGGTGTTAAGTGGTTTAAACTTCTCTACAGTCTCTTCTTCCTTGAGGAGCACAAATCTCTTGCTGCCTACAGAAGGAAAAGCTCTTTCTATGAGGACTCCCCACAGTGAACTTAAGGTTGAACTATGTCAAAAATATTTCTGGCCTCAACAAGTATTTGTTTTACAAGTAAAAATGAAAGCATGGAGATGCAGTAGAACGCTTAAAGTTGATGTCATGCTGCTCAGCCTGTGCCTTCAGATCTGTCTCTGCAACCATCAGTCCCTAGGACTTGCTCTCCACTTCTGGTCCTGGACTATCTTGGTTTGATTAGTTGCTAAACAAGAAACTTCAACTTAACCATAGTAAAACAGTATTGTGTTGAAAGTAGTCTGAATATTTGGTAGTTGAACAATATGCTCTGAAAGAGGCTTGCGTAACACTAACTTGAAACAATTCTGTTCAGCTGTGGCCTGTGCTGTTGCTAGATCTGTAGGGACCTGTCAGAATTTGAGAGACTGAGACCTAAGCCTTATCTTTAAACTGAAGGTCTTCCACAGTGCTCCACTCAAAATTGTTGTTCAACATTTACTCCCATGCAGTGTGTATGCTGGGGAAGGGCCAGGGCTAACTGCTGGGGCAGGTGTGTCTTCTGTAGCTGAGCTGTTCTTCAGGGATCCCTGACAAACAGCCTCATTTTTGCTCATATGTACTTTGACCAGCAGTAGTGGTAGTTCAGGCCTCTATTTCACTGTTGGACCAGCCTGTTTAGATACCTTCCTAACATGCAATGCCCTTGAAGATTCATTTTGGCACAGTAAGATGCTGGACTGTAATACCCTTCAAGAGAAGCTTAAGTTGAGCAAGTAGGAGAGAAATTAAGTGTTTTTTTTAAAAAAGATGTTAACTCTGGCTATATGCATATTTGCAGTTGGACTGCAGTTTTGTGTTTTCTTTAAAAAATTGATTCTCTTTTTGGAGATGTGGAACTTTAGGAGCAAAGTAGAGCAGACTTGAAAATCCAGAATGTATGGAAGACTGTCAGAAATCCCCTATTTAACTTCAAATTATGCACAGCTTGGAAAGTAATTCTGTGTAGTACTGCTGAAGAGTCGGATCACTGGTAGTTTACACTTCTGTGCGATGTGAGGTTATGTCAGCAATGTATGGTACCCATGCGGTGACAGAGGATGGCAGCAGTGTCTGCTGTTTCATGTTTTTGATGTAGATGTCTGTCAGCACAGCCGGATGAGTGCAATGGGAGTGCAAGTCTGAATGCAGAACTTGTGGCAGTGGCACTGCTGTTGGGTGCAGTGATGTCTGTGCTAGCAGGTTCGGCCCACAAGAGCTAAAAGGAGCTGATGCAGGAATCTTCTGAGAGGAGCAGGCTGCCTCAATGCACGGTATCTGGGAGATGGAGAATGGGGAGGAGAAGAGGCTTTGTTCTGCCTGATGAAGAATCATCCTTGACAAGTTTCTGTTCTGGTCCATGATCTAATGGTAAAAGATGTATTTTTTAAAAAAAAGTGTATCCCAGAAGGGTATGGAATAATTACTAGGGGATAGGGTTGGGTTTGTAGGGGAAAAAAGGCCAGGGAAGGGTTAAGACTTGCATGAATTCTTGAGGCTAGGTTCCTGGGAACCCAAAGAGATCAGAAATGAATTGTTAAGTGCTGTTCATGAAATCTGTTACCTAAAGGCCCATTCAGTAATAAAATACTTAATGGTATCTGGGACTCAAAGGATAGCTCAATTTTATGAATGATGTGTCTTGGTACCCATCTCAGATGCAGTGATTGCAGAGGCAGGAATGCTGGGAAGGAGTGGGATGGGGCTGCTCCCTATTCTGTGATGTTCTCCTGTGCTGGCAAGGGCTGCAGAGCCCCAGCTCTGACCTGGCTGCTGTGCCTCCCGTGCTGGCTGAGACAGGGAGCTGCTGGTGGTGGCTGCGTGTGCGGAGACAAGCCAAACACCTCTGAAATAGATGCTTAGAGCTTTCCTCGTGGTGTGTGTCTTTGGTGACTATTGGAAATACTTGCTGGTAGCTGGTACCTCTTTAATTCATTTAGCTGTGCGCTCCTGGCATATCCTAGTATGTAGCTGTAATTATCAGGATAAACAAGATAATAAAAATCACAAGATGACTTTAGGAGCGGGTGTAAGTGTATGTAATACAACAACTGGTGTGGTATTTAATCACTCTTTATGAATGTTAATGTTTGTTCACATGTGAGTGGTTTCCCTGGGGAGGGAATGGAGTAAGGAATGACCCATCTTCCTGTTCTGTTTGTAAGTTTGCATTTTTAATCAAGTCCTTTTAGTCTTTTTGTATGCACACTAGGTGGTATACTTGGTGAATACTAAACTGGTAGAAAACTGTTAGGGAAGTGTACACACAAAAAAATTGAGACTTACTTTCAAGTCTGCGATTATACCAGAATAAATTGTGGACTCAAAATGACTTGACTTTGAGTGTTATCACTAAACTTGATGTGAAACTCTCTGTTATGTCAGGGCTGAACTCTAACTTCAGCATTAAAGAAAATTCCAGTTAATGGAATTTCATGGTACTTGGGATCAGCCTTATGTTGAGCCTCCAGCTCACTTTCAAGGTAATGTGGGGAGCTGAACCTGCATTGCAGAGCAATCAAGCTGTGATTGCAGGCAATCCTGAAAATGTGACGTGTTTACTTTAAAGGGTCAGGGGTGAGAAGATAAATTTTTTAAAAGAACAAAAACAAGCCTCAACCCCCAAGACTCTAAATATCATGATGTCTGTGAAAAGATTTTGGAGTCTTTTGATGTCTGACTCATTTTTGTCAGTGCCTGGAGCTGCCAATACTGAGTTGCTGATACTAAGCATTATGTGTGGAAGGATTTCCAATAATAAAACGCAGAACTGATACAAGGCAATACACCATTGAGGGTAACTATGCCAAAAATACTGGCCTAAAATGCTTCCTACTGGTTCTTGAGTATACTGTGAACATGGCTTATGTTCAGCTTGCTCTGGGAAATGCTTAGAGGGATCTGCACAAGCCATTGTAGGATGTATGAAACTGTAGGGACAGATAAGTTTGAGGAGCATTTGAACTGGATCAGTTTGCTTGATGAGAAGTACCATGCTATTTGGGTGGAGGAACATGGGTTTTATCTTGTACGACTTTGGAATAGTCACAAATCTTGGAGGTTAATGCTAAGTATGTGTTGTGAGATACTCTTGGTTTTTTGTGTGTGTGTTTGTGTTGGTTTTTTTTATGTGTAACAAGTTTTGTGCTTGGCTTCAGGACAACAAAACTAGTCAATATAGAAAAGATCATGATAGCATGGGTCAGTTTCTCTACCCCCTCCACTGTGTGTACTTGTCATGTCTGTCTAAGACATCTGGCAAGGTTAAAAGAAGCCATCTTGAAAAATTTGAAGTTATAGTCCCAGTACAGTGGTAAGCATTTAGATGAGGCTTTTTGGCTTTGAAAATAAATAACAATATTGAGTGATCTGTTTGTATGCTACTATAATCCCTTATTTTGATCAAGGACACTATAGAGCGGATTTCCGTTCCAAATACATAGCTAAGGCTTAGTGATCCAAAGGTGGATTTCTTGTCAGGTGGGTATGACAATAAGCTATCGAGTTTAGAAAAATGTGAGATGGGCTTTGATAGGGAGTGTGCAGTACAAAACTTTACATAACAAGTCCTGTGGCCAACTTGTGCTTTCATCTGGAATGATGCTAGGCAGATGTTACCCAGACCATACATTTTGGCAGCAGCCGAGCCTTTGAAATAAGGTGAATTCAAAGGTGGCTGTGATGAGATGGTAGAGGGTAAGTGGAGCCCAGGACAGAAAGCATTCGACACCTCACCAGACCAATTCTGGGCCTGGCTAGTCTGGTGCTGTTGCTTTACCTCCAGAAGTGATAATGGTGCCTCTGCTGTCAGGTCTTGCTGGCCTGGAGAAGGTGGTGGTTCTGGTTCAAGATAAGTCATTTGTGTGCTCTGTAATAGGGAACTGGTGGTATAGGCTAGCCTAGTCAGCTGGTGAGCCTTCATCATTTTTAGTAAGAAAACCAGAATACAGCTATATGCAGAAGACAAACAGATGCAATACTGTCTGTTCATAGACTCATCTGTATAGGGAATAGATAATGTTCTCAAACATTGTTCTCAGATGTGTTCCTCATGCATTATGCAACACATTTCCCTAATGAAAGCTGGATAAGAGCAAATAATTCTGAGTTACCTTCCTCTCCTGAGGAAAAAGCACTTACTTGTAGCTAGCATTGTCTTCCATGGCTTCCTGACATTGTCTTGCTCATTAATATTTGATACCTGTTATGTGATTATCTCTTACCAACTGCAGTTGTGCCGATTGGCAAGTGTTGTTCTGACTTTCTGCTCCACCCACTTACCAGTCCATGGTAAGAGATGGGCTTGATACACCCCTCACATCTGGAGCCTGGCTTGGCAAGGCATAAAGACAGCTGAGCTCTGAAGCTGATGTAATGTTAATGTGCTGGGAGCTTCAGAAAGACTGAAGTGACCAAGCTGCGGTTGGTGGTTGACAGCCAGTGGTGGCTCTTGCTGTCCTAGCGTGACTGTGCTCCCTCGCTAAAAATCACTGATGTATCACTGAAGTGGCCTGATGGCCACAGGGCAATGTCCTGCAGGTCCAATACTTCATTGGGATGGTAGTTTCAGATACAGGCCAAAAAGCTGAATTCTTGCCTCCTCCTATGGCTGTCTTGTGAGGATTTTAGCAAGCGGCTGCTGTTGCCTGTTCTGTTTCTCATCCAAAAAGCATGCAAATAGTCTGGAAGGGATAATGGGAAGGAGGGGAAACAAGATTGCCAGGGAGGAAGGGACCTGAAAAGCTGCTACAAGGGCCATATAAGTAGGTGGGACTCTAAAGAGAGGCTTGTACTAATGGGGTTACTACAGGGGAAAATAAAATGAAAACTACTCTTTACTTTCTACTCTAAGGAGGGTGATTGGTTTTTTTACATTTATTTTTATTTATTTTTTATTAGCTAGAGTGGTAGATGAATTCATTTATAACCTTTTCATTTAATACCCAAAATACTTTGCCATTAAACCTGTTCAGAGTCAGGGAAAAGTTTAAAAAAAATAATCCTTTTTATCTGCAGAGATGAATGGATCTCATGACCTGTAACATCANTCTTTCTACTCTAAGGAGAGCAATTTTTTTTAAAGTTTATTTTTTTATTAGCTGGAGTGGTAGATGAATTCATTTCTAACCTTTTCATTTAATACCCAAAATACTTTGCCATTAAACCTGTTCAGAGTCAGGGAAAAGTTTAAAAAAAATAATCCTTTTTATCTGCAGAGATGAATGGATCTCATGACCTGTAACATCACAGATACAATCTCCAGGGGGTATGGAACTTGTGTGCTACTGTACCTTTCTATTAGGATTTCACTTGAGAAATTGTGCTTTGAAATTGGGTGTGGGGGGGTCAGAGTCCAGGAACTGGGCAGATGGTTATTTCAAGTGCTGAAATACAGGATGATGCTCTTCTCCCCCCCCCTTTTTTTTTTTTTCTGAAAAATATTACAATGTTCCAGTGAAAGCCATAGCTGCCTTTGTGCATGGGTATACTGCACACTTTCCTTCTGTGAATCCAATGTGGAGCAGTTTGAAAGTGCAAAACATATATTTCACAGATTACCGTGGGGATCACTTTAATCAGCTTTGAGACCTGCTAATGCTGTAGAGATCCTTGAAGGACTACTGCTGTTTATCTTCATGCAGCCAGTGCAAGAAGGAATGGACATCATGTCTCTGTGCCGTCGCTGGAAGAGAAGCGTCTCTCTAGGTAACTGTACAATGGGCAGCTGCTGTTGTTGGGCATTGCACTGAGCTGTGGGTGGACAGAACAGCAGCTTGGGGAATGCTTTAGAGCAAAAGGTCAGTATGTATTGGGTAAATCTTTCTAATCTAGCATTGGCTAGAAACCAGTCTTACAGGCCTCTGGGCTTTTAGTAGAATACAGATAGCTTTACATCATGAGCATATAAATGGGAAAACATTTATTTTTCTTGTTTAGATTGTTCTCTTGGAAATCGAAATCAGCTGTGCTTGCAGCTGATATGCTTAAAGCTGTTAGTAAATTGTTATAGGAACAGATGCATTACAGAAAGGAAAAAAGCACTGTGTGCCAGAATACTAATAGAATTCTGATGTGCCAAAGATATTTTTAGCTTCAACCAATATTAATACAGGGAAACAAACCTCAAAGGTGGGAGGAGGGAAGGCTCTAAGTGCTCTGTTCTAAGGATTAGATGTGGTTGTCAGTTGTGCTAAGGAGATTTTTGATGGTTGTTTTGGAAATGTCCACTAATCACCTAACAGATCCACTGCGCTTGGTAGTGATGTGCATGGCCCACAAATAGGATTACTAGTCATGGTTATCCAAGGTGTGTCTGCCAAAAGTGCTGGAATGCCAGGATCTTCCCTGAGCAGTGGGATTATTCAGAGGAGAGACGCTTACTCTTATTCAAAGTAAAAGAATCCAGTTTAGCTGTAACTTCTGCAACCTCATGTTCACTTTTAAAAATTGCATTAATAAGCAAATCTCTGATAAATTCCAGGAACTGCAAATAATAATACTGGAAAAAGAGAGTAGAACTGCCATTGTGCATTGTCCAATGCGATGGCTTCGGTGTTAAACTAAGGGTTTTTTCCCTTTGTATAGGAACATTTAATGACCTGAAAACTCAAAGGGAGTTTTCTTAGGGCTTTATCTCAAAGGCTGTAAATGTGTGCAGAATGGATACAGTATGTATTTTCCTGTGCTTCCGCAGTGGCATCTGCATTTGAACTGTTGCCTTGTACATAAAACGTACAAGTTATGTTAAATGAGTTCTAAATCCTCTGTCTTCCACACGGTCTCAAATGCTGAAGACTTGTTCACTGCATTCTAATGTGTGCAAACATGCTTTAAAATGGACTGATGGTAGACTGTAGTAATCCAGGAGTTTAAAATAAAAAACAAAACAAACACCACCACCCCCCGCCAAACCCAAAAAAAACTTATGGAAAGAGCAGAGAAATGTTGATGTGACATCACCAATTGGTGAGCAGAAACATAGTTCCCCTGAGTCTCAACTATGTAACCCCAAACATGGGACATGAGTGCTTGGTATACCTGGAGCATATGGAACTCATGGATAGTTTTCAGGGTTGAATCTCAGTTTGAGAAATGCCAATTGTTTGAATCAGCTCTTGGAAAAACCTCTTACACACGAGGAGATGTTTGAATTTGGACGTGAGGGGTGTCAGGGACAGCTCGGGAGGCTCCTCTGGCTCACTGGAGCTGCAGCGCTTCTTGCTTATTTAAAATTCTGGTGTTGAACAGTACCTGCTAAAGCGAAGTTTTCAACTTTGTGTTGGGCTCTTAGATCTAACCCATCTGCTGCCTGAAATTTATCTTTTCAGGCCTCAGGTGTATTATTGATGCTCTTAAATTGGACACAACGTGATACACCAGAAAACCTACTTGAAGTCCAGGTTATGGTGATAAGCTGCTGGCGAATACACAAGTGAGTTTGAAGAACAACTAAGGAAAGAGTGGAATGGGAGTGAAGGTTTTAGAAAGGCCATTTTTGTCCAGTGCAGTACAGGAGATTAGAAACAACAACAAAACACTTGTTTTAACTGGTGTCAATTACTCATGCTGGTAATGTTTTTGTAAATTTAGTCTGGGAGCAGGGGCAGTGGAAGAAGGGACTAATGTCTTTTTACTTCCCAGTGATACAGGTTCAGCCTTGAAATTTAGCTGACAGTTGTGGCTATGAAGCATGAGGCAGAGCAAGAATAGATTGTTTGTCTCTTGCAGCTTCATTAGCTCAGCATTATCAGCAGAAGCTGCTTGTTTTTGACATTAAGTGAGCAGGTACAAAATGACTTTGGAGATGGGGAAGAGCTATTTTAGGTGAAGTGCTGTTCCTCTTGTGGTTTCACCAAGGCTGCATATAGGATTGTTACAGGGAATAAAAACATCAGGCCTTTATTTTACCATTCAAAGAAGCAAAAAGAAATGCACCAAGGAGACCTTAACTCAGACCACAGGCGCCTTTAGGTGCCTTTGCTCTCCCATACCCGAGTATTCTGCCAGCTCATTTCTGCTTTGAATAATGTGGCTGTTGGCTATTCATACAAAGGAAAGAGAATATTATTGGGTGGGCCTGCTTCTTATCCCTTGCCTTGAAAGTTCTGTTTAGTCTCTTATTTCAAGTGTTTATTTGTGATCATACATCTGAATCTTCTCTATATATAGTTACTGCTAAACCGTGTACTCTACTCATGCAGTAGCATAATCCTGGCTGCTGCTTTTTAGTTTTCTGGAGTGTCTCTACCATTCTGCTAGGAATATGTTCTGTTCGTTATTGACAACATTTAGCTGCTTGATCCAAATGAATTTGGGCATATGCATAAAATTTCATGCTCCAGATGTCTCTGCTTGGAGCATGCAATTCCATTCATGATCTGATTGGGGCTGTTCTTCAAAACAAGATGCGTTTTGTGCCTTGAACTTCTTGGAGTTAAGAACCTTCCAGTTTGTAATTCAAGATTATTCAGAAAGACCATTTAAAGTGGTGTCGAATTCAGCTGAAATTGGGGATAAACACAAGATAGAAGTGCCTTAACTTCACAAGGCATGTACTATCCCTGTTCAGGCTTACATTAACAGGGCCAAGGAAATGGCGTTCTTGTTCTCCTCAGTTTTGTAATCCTAACAGTTGTTCTTTCAGCTTAGGCTACAAGAAGTGTTTCATGAACGTGTACAGTTCTAGTTGCCCACTGTTAGAGCTGCTGATGTGTCTATGAACACTGCTCGATCAATCAGATATTAACTACTGATCCACCTATACTATGAGTATCTCTGCATCTATCAGAACACTGCTGTCCTTCTGTTTCGATGTATCACTTGCAGATTGGTCCTCCTTGGATTGACCAGTACAGCCAAGGGTTTTTTTGGCTTAGCTGAGCTCCCAATTTATAGCAGCACTTTTTGCACTGATCCTTGAAGTGTATTGTTAGGTGTTTGTGCTGTAGAGATTTTTAACATTTATATGTTCCTGAAGGCTGGATTAATGCGTATTTTTAAGACTGACGCTTGTTGTAAGCTGCATGTTGGACTCCAGTGTTCAATGTAAGCAAGCCCAAACCAGTGGCTGCTCACCTGTCTTGTGTTTTTAACTGATTAAATAAAAATATCCCCAAACTTGATTTCAAAGTAGCTTGACAAGTGACCTCTTTCCTGTGTGGCAGCTTCTGTCACAGAGAGAAGCTTGGGAGAAGCTCCTTCTGCATGGCAGCTTCTTTTGCAGAACAATTCACTGTCTGCTCTTACAGGCAACTACTCTGAACTTCTGAAATCCATAAGCATTATCACATTTGTTAACTTTCCTGTCCAACAATACTCTTCTTGGGCTTGTTAATTTTAAAAATCTACACACATTGCGTACCTATGAAAAGAGAGTGTCTTTAATTTCCTTTGATATCTGGATAAGCTTGACTGATGACAACTTTCTCGTTGCATCTTGGTGTTCAGAAAGGCAGCTTCATTTGCTCAGTCCTCTCTTGTTATGTTTCTCAAGCTTTATTTACTCTTAATATTCTTTTTGGGGCTATTGTCTTCAGCTGAATCAATTTCTGTATTGGTCTGTATCTTGCACAGAAAATAATTCCTGTCTTCAAATCTAATTTTCTGCTGTGCATAAAATAGCTTTTCTTCCTTGCTCTACATCTCTCTGCTACAAAGGTTTGGATGTCTTTTTGCATTTTGACCTGAAGGAGAGGGGTTACCTGAGAGCTTTAAGTCCTGCTGTCCCAAGTCTGACTTGGACTGTTCCACAGCAATCTCAAGGTGCTTGACCTGAACACAAGGTTTTTCCTCTATAGCTTTAGCTGCTGGCAGACCTAAGTTCAGGTTAGCTTTTAAAAATAAGATCTTGTGGAAGAACTCTAATCTGATGTTGTTTTGCTCACTCAGTATCCTGGTAGTTCTGCTGAAACACAAAAAAACCCTAACCACACACACACATATACACAAATCCCTATGCCAACAAACCCCAGCCAAACCCAAACAATTACAGGTATTTGAAGAATATGCCTGCCAGCTATAGTGTCACAACTGAGTTCACTTCTGGCTTTTCTGCTGCTTGTGTCTCACTGCATGAGCTGGTAACTGGAGAGGCTTGATCTGATTGACTAGTCACCCAGTTCTAGATATCTAACTGTATGATTTGTTGTCTGCTTAGTGTTGTGTGGTGGCTAGTATTTCATCCTATTAGTGTAAAAGGCCCATTGTGGGGCTCCTAGTGCTTGGAATGATGGAGACAGAAGGATAGCTCTTGCTTCCAGCATTACAAATATTTCCTCATGATACTCTGAAGGTTCTGTACATGTGTGCTCTCATGTATTATGTCTGTTGTAGCTAGCAACCATCTTCTGTCAGTAGAATTCATCATAGCATCCTTGTTATCCTAGACTGAACCGCTGAATGTTAGTATTCTAGTCTAAAAAGATTTTAACTGCTTATGCTTAGCCCTCAAGTTAGTACCACTGACATCATTCACTTCTTAGGCAACTCTTTGCCATCTAACCTGGTTAGACACTACTAGAGCAGAAGCTCAGTGCTGGTGAAGTCCTAAACTGAAATGTGCAGTACTTCACATGCTACTCCTTTTTCCTGCTTGTGATTTGCATTCCTGTGGAAATCTTATACTTGTTATTATTGCATGTAAAAGATTCTTTCTGGTAAATGGCCTCTGCAGGAGTTCTGGTTGGCCTCAAACCCCAAGGAGCTCCCTTGGGAAAGCTGAGGAAAGGGATCCTCTTCCTCTCTGCTTTATAACTGCTTATTAAAATTGATGAACTTGTTCATGTTTCTATGATCAAAGTTAATTGAATATCAGACTTCATAACTGGATCTTCTGAAAGCTTCAGGTTCCATGAAAGATGTGTGTTAGTAATGTTCATGGTGCTGTTTACAGAATTTAAAACTAGCTTGAAGTAAAACAGATCTAGAAAAAAAAAGATAATATATTGCTTAGCAATGTATATCTATTAGCATATATCTTTTCTTGATGTAATTTGTTTTACTCCTAAAATATAGGGTAAGCGTAATCTGGGCAGGAATACTGTGCCATGTTTGCTTCTTCTTTAGCAAATGAAAGATCCATTGGGTCACCAATAAGTTCAGGCAGAGCAACTCTTGCACAATTCTTGAGAGAAGTGAGAGGTGTTTTGCAACTGCAGTATTAACTTCAATGCTGTTGGTATTATGAATCCTGGTATTTGCATGCAGATGATCTAAGGGCCTCTTATTTTGCGGGACATGCCTCTACAAAGAAGGAAGCATGTTTAAAATCACTCTTGATAATAGAGCTAGAAAACAAAAGCTTCACTGTGAATTATTGCAGAACTTCCTTCAGATTTAAGTCTGAACGTTTGCCTACAAATTTACACCAAATACTGTAGAAGTTTTCTAAATTCTAAAAAAAACTTAATGCTGTTCATTAAGTCATTTTTTTTTTTTCACACCTTGAGTTATAACCAGTTGATATCCCAGTCCTAGTGGGAACAAAGCTTTTCTGGAGGAACTGGTGGCCGAGTTCATGCCTTGCATCTCCTGGGAGAGCATGCTGTGCTCTGCCTGTTTGAACTCCTACCTTTAGATTCACTTTCAAGTGCATTTTTGTTGAACAGTGAAGGCAGCTAATGAAACTGTGCAACAAAGAATATATTTCAGGTAAAACCAACTCGGCCAAGCTTCAGAGTCACTGTTTACATATGAACTTGTTCACAATTCTGAACTGCAGAATTTCTCATTTGGTGTCATCTTTGGTACTTGGTTTGTGAAGATAATCCTGTGAAAAGGATCTTTTCCTAAGAAAGTGGCGGTGAGTCACTGAATCTGGGGTGGCTTGTTAAGAGCAAACTTTGCATTTTGGTGCAGGCAGAAGTCATGCTTGTCTGCCACATCTCTCTCAGATGTTTGGTTTGCTTACTTGTTTCTTTGAGGCTAAGCCTGTAACAATAACACCCCGTTTTCTGTAAATGAGCGAGTTTGGAGGCTTTTGGTGAGGCTCTCTTTAGCTCTGAGGAAAGCTGTCTTTCCAGTGTGTCTTAAATGAAAGCTGCCACTTAAGACAGTTGGGAGGACAGAAAGAATTCTGTACGGCTGCTTTGACTTGTGACTGTTTAAGCTTACCATCAGTTGTTGAGGTTAGAAAGGACCTCTGGACCATAGTCCAACTCTGCTCATGTGGGGCCAGCTTCTCTAGCTTGGTGTCCTTCTCAGTGTCCTTTCTTCTACTACATCCTAGTCCTGCTGAGTGTATAAAATTGGTAGGATGACTCTTGGCTGTGACCCTTAGTATTGCTTTAGGTTTTAAGTGTGATGTGACTAAGCCTGTCTGGTGAACTGCATTACAAACCTGCTGTTTCTCATACCTTGTGGTCTTGCTGTCTTAGAGAGGTGCTTAACTTCTTTATTATCACTTGTTCTTAAAAATGGAACACGTGTTAGAGCAATCAAGCACCTCACCAAGATAGAAGACAGAAGTAGTAACTAGGTGGCTAATCTCTTTGAGGGAAGTGTTATAATTTCAGTAAGAGTTCTCTTGTGACTTCTGACAGTTGGCAAGCATCCCAAGTGACTCATCTTTAAAAACACTACGGAATCCACAACACTTTATTTACTTAATCATAAAGAAGCTATGATTATTACTGAGCAGACATTAAGGAGGCAGATATACATGGAAAATGTCATCTTTGCAGGCCCAGTGAAGTAAGAGCATTAAATTATAATTGGTTGCTTTTCAAGTATGATAACAAATGCAATGCCAATTTGGCAAGGCATCAAGCCCGGTTTCTCTTAATGATGAGAGAAAGCTATAAAATCTCTTTATTTTTGTCAAGCTTTAATTCCTTTTTTTTTATAAATTTTTTTTTAAATAGTGTGAAGTAAGAGCCTTGAAGAAACGAATGGGCTTTACAAAAGGAGAGTGTATAACTGAAGTCTGACTCATGGAACTGGTAAAGAACAGTAGGAAACAGTATTACACTCCAGCAGTAAGTGTCTCACGCTTCAATGTTGAATCTAGATATATTGGACACTGTCTAAATTCTGTAAGGTCGAAGTTCCATAAAACAGGTAGTAATCATAGTGTTGAATAATGCTGCTCCACTAGCTCTTCAGTACTTTCTCAGAATATCTATGGGTAGATTGGCTTGCCAGGTATCCTCTGAGTCTTTCTAATGTCAGGCTTTTATTTACTTTTTGATGTTTTCTGCTCTGCTCAAGTCTATTGAGATTCTTCAAGGTTTCTTTCCTGAAGATGAGTGGGAATAATCACTTAATGGCATGTTTTGATTCTTTTCTGACAACTCTTGGCTGGTACAAAAATTCTGCTTTCCCTTCTCTCTGAAGTGCAAGTTACCAAGCTGACAGCAGAGTAGGTGGTGACACTGGTGATGGATTTTCATGATTTTTGGGATGAGGAGGAACACTGGGAAGAGGACTAAGAAGGACAACAGCAGAGCTTGGAAGAGACAAGCTGAGCCAAATGACATCTTCAGCAAGTGAAGAGAGCTGCCCTACTAGCACACCAAAACCATGCTAGGTTATTCTTGTAGAATCAGCTTGCTTCTATCAAATTGTCTTGATTTCTGAACATCGTAATTTCAATGAAGTTAGTGTCATATACAGGATGTAAGTGTGAGATCATATAGACTTAAGATTGATGTAGTTAGAAGATCCAAGATTATATAGACTTAAGATTAATGTAGTTATTGTAGAATATCCAAAATCTGATGTAGCTAAACAGACTAAATGAACAGGCTATGAAGTACAATGGTCTACCATTAATATGCTCCTTGAGGCATGATTAGTTTTATTCAAAATAAATTGCATAGCAGTGCTGCAAGTTCTAGGGTAAATAACGGAGAAGATGCAGGTCTTGTGGGAGAGAAATCTTCCCAGAGTGAAAAGTTGGTCTGCTCTAATGTGAAGTCAATGAGTCTGATCCCTTTGGATACAGGGAAGTAAATCTTGCTGAATAAGAACTGCTCAGGCTTCAGTTTTGATTTCCACCACTGCTGTGGGTGGTCAAATCTTTGCTGTCTTTATCCATAGCCTTTCTCAAACAAGGAGCAGAGATTACGTTGCTTTCACATGGCTGAAGCGATGGTCTGCATGTGCTCAGGTCTCCTGCAGGGGGATGCCTTCTGAAGGTGGTGTGGCCTCTGGCACTCCTGCCCACCAGAAGCTCCTCAGAAGCTCAGGGCTCCTTATCCTTTCTAAATGCAGGGCAGGAGAACATCTACAAGCTATAGCATAGGTCACTGTGCCTGTGGGCTTCTGGGTGTGATCTGCTTAGTAACTGGGGAGGGAGGTGGAAGGCATTCCTTATGGGCAGGATTACTGGATAATCTTCCGAAATGAGGCTTGTTCCACTGAGAGTTGAAGCAGCTGACTTGAGCCACTTCCAAAAATGAAAACCTTTTCAGTACAGCTGTTTCTACACACTTGCAAGTCTGCTTTGAAAATATTTCAGTGCATCTAAACAATAAGGCAAATGTTGTTGTCCTTGGGGCACCTATCTTGGAGAGAGCAGCCAAGAGCATAGTGCATTAACTAAACCTAAATACCTCTGAACTTCACCAGTATTGACTCAGTTAATCCCTAAAGTTGTGGGACAGCTTTATGATACCTTTTGGTGATGAGAACTAGTAAGCAAGAAGATTTCAAGCATCAGAGGATGTCATGAGAAAGTGAAGCAAATAAGGTCATTGAAAAAAACCGCAGTTTTTACAGCATTTTTGTTCTAGAGTAACTGCACTTCAGGAGCTTGACTAGGAAAACAGATGAAAGCTGCCTCCTTGCACTTAATGCTCTTAAGAGTACTGTTTGATCTCCTTTGCAGTTACACAACATGGAATCATTGGGGAAGAACAGCAAGTATCCAGTAGTGCTCTTAGCCCTGTTTTTCTGAAGGGGAAAATACCCAGTCAGCAAGACTGAGAGGTCCTCTGTGTTGGGGCAAGTTTCTTCAGGCAGAATAACCTGATATAGTAGTATAATGGCATCATCTTGCATAATGCATAGTCTTGCATATTTCACTTCCTAAATTAGTCCTTTTTCACAAAGTAAATACTAGAAATTGGGCATATTTTTGCTGTCTGTAGTAGCATCAAGTGAAATGTAAGGACATTAATTAGCCTCACACAAGTTCAGCTTAATGTCCCCGAAGTATGAATCCACAATGTGCAACACTTGCCTTGGGCAAGAGACAGTGCTGTTGAAAGCATATTAGTTTGTAAATTACATTAGTTTTGTTGGCTGGCTACTAGCATTGCAAAGGTTTTTTTTGGATACTGGGCTGTATTGAGATGAATGGGTGATGTTGCCCTCCAGTGGCTGATGTCTAGAGGATACTGAGCCTGTCTGCACTGGCAATAAACAGTCATTCACTCTGGGATGTAACATAGGATGTTAGCTGAGACCTACTGTCTATTTAAAAAAAGACAAGTACTGGTAATGTATGAGGACTTAAGTGTTCAATATATTAAGGTTGTATTAGGACTGAGGTTTTCCCTCAAGCTGCAGTTAAAGAGGTAATTTCAGAAGGTTCTCTATCCACTGCGAGAGTCCTTTTTAGCCACTGTCTGGGCAGATTGGTTTGCAGTTCTGTACAGAACAGAAATAGCTGCTGGATTTGATTTTACAGTAGTTGCTTCTCAATGTTATCTTTGAATGGACTTTTCAAATAAGCCTAAAATAACACTTTTACTAGATTCTAAGGAAACAAGTTGTCGTCTTGTCTAGAGCTGCCTGTGCTAGCTCATAAAACCATGGGTTATTTCATAAACTGATATTCTTATCTAGTATATTTACAGCTCAAGTAATATAAAGTATCTCCATGGCTCAGCATGAAAGGGGAAAGCAATAAATCTGACTCCAATAACTTTGGTAATATTTTGAGGCTTGACAGAGGGAATAGCTAGCTCCTTTCCCTTATTTTGGCCTTCTCTTAATGCAAAGCTAAACAATGCTTCATAGGACTCAAGTCATTCCAGGCCAGCTGAAGAAGAAAATTACTTGAAAGATTTCAGCTTCGAAGCTGTAGGTATAAGGAATTTTTTTTTGGGGGGGGCCTTTTCCATCCAAGTCTTATCTTTGAGTACAAACTAAACCATGTCCCTAAGAACCTCATCTATGTGTCTTATAAACACCTCCAGGGATGGTGACTCCACCACTGCCCTGGGCAGCCTGTTCCACTGCCTGACAACCCATTCTGTGAAGAATTTTTTTCCTCATATCCAATATAAACCTCCCCTGGTGCAACTTGAGGCCATTTCCTCTCATCCTGTCACTTACTGCTTGGGAGAAGAGACGGACACCCTCCTTTCAGGTGGTTGTAGACGGCGATGAGCAGCGGCCGTGGAGCCCCGCGGCGGGTGTCACGGCGGTGGATGTCACCCCGCCGCCCCCCGTGGGCTGTCCCGCCCCGCGGGCTGCAGCGCTCGGAGCGGGGACACCGGCTGCTGGCGGGAGCTGCTCGGCGCCAGTTCGGCCCGGCCCAGGCGCTCCCGGGGGCGGTGCGGGGTCTGCGCCCCTCCCCGCGGGGCGGAGGCGGCGGGTCCGGCGCTGTCCCCGCTGCCAGCTGGCTCCGGGTGGGCCCCGCCGCCCCCTCCCCGGCCATCCATTATTTATCAGCCTTCGCCGCGGTCAACACCGGGGAGGGTGCGTTCGCAGCCGCTGTTCGCCGCCCAGCCCCGGCCCTTAGCGGCCGCCCCGCCGGGAGCTGCCGGCCCGGCTCCCGCGGGTGCAGCCGCTCGCTGACCGCGTCCGCTCCGCTCTCCCCGCAGGACCGGTCTGCTCCCCCTCGGGCTACAAGAAGGCGGATGATGAGATGTCCGGAGCCACGTCCTCGGCGGATCTGGACGAGGCACCAGCCCGCACCATTCACTTGAACCAGCCGCAGCAGAGCAAGTTCCGCGACAACTGGGTCAGGTACGGAGAAATCGCCGCTTTTCCCTTTCCAGGCGGCTGCGTGCACACCCCGGAGCCGCGGCCAGGGAGGGCTCTGGTCCCGCTCCTTGCCCCCTGTTCCTGCCCACACCTCTCTTCAGCATGATTAGTGCCTCTGTCAGGGCGGGAGTGGGCACCGGGCTTTGGGTAGCGCTACGGGGAAGGAGGGATCCAGCAGCAGCACGGAGCTTCATGTAGCAACAGCAGTGAGAGCAGGGAGCTTGTAGAGCTGCATGGGGAAGATGTGTGAAAAGGTCTTCAGTTCAGTAGGGCTCTCCTTCAGGAAAGCCACTGAATTTTGGAGTAACAGGACCTGATCTAGTACTCCTAGATGTAAGGGCTAACCTGTGAAAACTTAGTGTGGGGTTTGGATAGAATTTACTATGTAAACTCCATGGAGTGTTCTCTTAAAAAGCAACATCCAGTTGTAAGGATAATTAGGCTAAATATGAAAAGTATAGAATAGAAAGGAAGAAAAGAAAAAGTCTGACAGAACAAGAATAACTACAGAATTTACAAACTTACATCACTGTGTTTATGGGGCTATAGTCTACCTGCATTCATTAACTGAAGAACAAAGGGAATTTTCTTTAGTATTTGGAGCCTTTCATTGTAGAGATGTGTGTTTAAGACTTGTATTGGTATGATTAATGACTTATTATTGCAGTTTGGAAACACAAATAATGTTCACTGAAAGATGGAGTGTGAGGATACATAACACAAGCAAGTTGTGGCAGTGCTTGCCAGGCTTGCCCTGGGTTAGCTCCGTTAGCTGTGTGAACAGATGGCTCCCGTCATGACCGAGGAGTGTTATTTAGCAGACTTCTGTTCATTAATGCAGATGTTTGGGTTATTGTTCAGACAATGGTTTACACAATGAGTTCCTTTTTGAAAAGAGAGGAACTTTATATCCTGCTGAAATGATGATTTCCGTTAGCTGCCTTATTGTGTGTATTATCAAGGGCAGTTTAAGAATATTCTCTGGAAGGATGCTTGTGTCCAGGTAGTGCAGCAACTTATTTACACAGGATCTTCTCCTCGACTTTGACTCATTGTGTACTTGTCTAGGAAAGTCTATGGTTTAGGAACAGTTAAAATGACATATTTTCTTCGTGTCTTGGTTTTTCTACGTGGGCAGCAACATTAGATGTTTTCTCACTTTTATTATATTTTTATTTTTCCTTGGTTAAATGAGCTGAGTTTGACTGTTTTCTGTGGGTAGACTACTTCTGCTTTACAGAAAGAAAAGCAGGGACTGGAGGGGTTGGCAGAATCTGTAGTTCAGGTTTTCCTGAAGGGATTCTGTTCTGGTTTAATCTTAGGAAAAGTACTTAGTGAGTCTGCTACCAAGAACTTGTTCATGATAGCCCTATTTCCAACACATGAAAAAGTTGGTGTGTCCAGCTCGTTCTCTGGAAGCCACTTCCTGGGAGCTGTGAATGTCTTTCGGTAGCTTTTTGCAGCTTTGCCTCCTGATGAGAGCAACACGAATCATGAGAAATATTGGCGTGTGAGAGACAGGACAAAATTCGGGTAGTGTAGTGGGAAAGTGGAGGTGTTTGCATTACCTGATTAGGGATCTTAGCTCCTTAGTGTCACTTAGAAATGAAGCTTACTTCATAATAACTTGCTTGTGCTTGCTAAGAAAGCTTTGATCTCTCTGACTTCCCTAAGGGTGGGAGGCTTTGGCTGTGCTGTCTCCATTCTCTGGATTACCTTTCTGCCCTCAGCCCAGAGTGAGTGAAGGCGAAGGTGGTGAGCGTGTAATGTCGGAGTGAAGGTGCCTTGTGTTCAGTATGAGTGGTAGTTTATTTACTCATTTGCTTACGTATCTTGGGGTTTCTCTTGAGGAGCTACAGTTCTGTATTGCTCTTGGACTTTCTTACTGTGTTCAGCTTCTGGATTTCTCAGTGTTATTGAATTTGGAAATGTATGGTCTCCATAGGAAACATCAGTGGATCATAGTGCAAGGCTCTGTGTAAGTGGATAAGCACCTGTATATAAGAGCTTATGCAAAATGAAACTGGGGGAGCTAATGAGTTTGTAAATCTGACTGTAACCTTTTTGCTAGTCAAAGATTCTCTGAGCAACAGTGAGGTTTTGTGAATGTTCATAGGAAGTTTTCCAAATTAAGGAGTAGTGTGGAATAGCTTGCTCAAAACTAAGCAAATATAGCAAGGAATGGAGGTGCGGAAGGTGGGGAAGGTAGGTCAATGGTATGGTTTTTCATCTAAGATGTTCTAAGGTTCTTGAGCTTTTTGACTTTTTTGGGAAGAGAGGCGCTGTTAAAAGTGAATTCCTGTGTTTGTGGGAGAAAAAAAAAGGAAAAATTAATAAATACAAATTTTTTAACTTTGGACAAGTTGTAATCAAAATTGGTAATTCCCTAATACCACTTCTTAATAATACCTAGTGCTATTGCAAAAGCTGAGTACATGGCAAGATGGGGTGAGGCACTGACACTTCTGGAAGTCTTAAAGTATGAGAAGGTATCAGGAAGAACTGTTCTGTACTTTTTTCTTTACCCAGGCTTTCAGTTGTAAATAAGTGAGATAAGGAGAACTTGTAGAGCAATGGCTTAATGTTTTGTGCTCTTCAAACTCTGTCACAAACTATTTCAAAACGTAGTGCAGTAAAACTGTGTGGTGTGGGTTTGGTTTAGCTTGGTCCTTCACTGTGCATGTGTGGCTGTCACCATTCTTCGTTACAGTGCTGCAGCAGTGATTCCTTCTGTAGGAATGTTATCTCTTCTACCTGTATTAAAACCTGTGTTCAGTTTGAAAAACTTTGTGAATATGTAACTCTTCAGACCTTTTAGTAAAGGTAAATGATGCTCTGTTTTCAGCTGAAGCATTTTAGAAGCTTTGAAATACATAAAAATGGAACAAATATAATTACTGAGTCCAGCACAGCTGTAGTTGTGGTATTAAGTATGTTTGCTTTTATGAAAGGTAACTAGTACTTGTCTTGTTCAATATGCATAGCTTAAATATCTAACTGTTTAATGGGAGCATTTCTGTATTTAATATTAAACTTAAGAAACTTATGTTTTGAAAACTTCTGGCTACTATGGACAAAGCTCTGTGCCAGTTAAAGGCAACACTTATCTTCTGTGCTCAGGCAGCCTACATTTGGGGGCTGAAGTCAACTAACAGCCTTTGTAAACCTAAACCTAAAGCATCTCTGGCTATAGATAGTGAGATAGTAGCCAGGCTTCTATGGAGACTCCAGACAGTATTTTTTTTACCCACTGTTCCAATGTGCTGGGAGAAAAGGCTTTTTTAAAAAATTTTTTTTTATTTTACACTTCTTGAAAATACTGGCTTTTCTTTCTTATTCAGGTGTGAAACACAGAATGGTAACCTCCAACTGTTATGTTGTTGTCTTGATTCAGTGTGAGCGATTACAGTAGTTTATATGTTTATGTGGTGGATCAGCACGGTGTGAAAATACATGTTTAGCAGAAGGCCAGCTTGGCTGGTGGTTTAGACTTGAAATGTGTATGTTTTTGTGTTTTCATGGTGTGTGGTGTTTGGTGTGGCTTTTTTTGTTCTGTTTTTTAATTCAATGAGTTTTCCTGATGGCTCAAACTGTAGCTTTTTTACTAAGTTTGATTTATCATGTGATTACCTGAGTGGTGGTGGAGGTGACTGAACGTCTGTATCTTGTCGTTTGAAAAGAAACTGGCCTATTCCATTGTAAAAACCCAGGGATATAGATGGGGCATGATGATAGTTGTCTGAATGTTGTGTCAATATTTTTGGGAAAAACTAATGGCATGAATACTTTTCCGAATATATACCTGGTGGCATGTGAAGACTAGTTTATTTTGCTTAGACTGAGAATGTTCTACTAATCTGGCTTTCATGTACATGCAATTCCTTAACATTTTTTGTTAAAACAGGAGTCAACTCACTGGATTGTACTGAATGTGTAACAGTACTGTACGGAAACTTTCTTCCAATGCAAGCTGTAAACATCACCAGTTAAGTCATTTGAGGCCCTCACTTGTTGCATGTCGGAACTTCTGGTTTGTTGATCCAGGAAGCGTGAAAGTGCTGAAATAACTTTAAGGACATTTGGAACTATCTCCAATTTTTCCGAGTACATTGCAGTTGCTGTTGTAGCTGTTACTTTAAGTAATATTCTACATTCAGGGCCTGGTAATGCATCCTGAGGCAAGTCTGACTTATGCCTGAGTCAGGACTCCAAAGTTTAGCCTTGGGGTGTGGCTGGAGGAGGATGTTGGGGCAGAGCGGCAGTCAAGAAGGGCAAAATTCTACTCATGCTTTTAATGGATCTTGGATCTAGAAGTACTGTTGAAAAGCTTCTCATCAAACAGAATTTGGTGGCTTCATCTATTAGGAAGGTCCCAAAAGATGCAGACCTGATATCCCGAAAATCCCACATTAAAAAACTTGTCTATAAAGGCCAAGTTCTGTTAGAAAATACAGAGACCAAGAAGCCTTCAATTTCCATTTTTTAATCTGTACAGGGTCTTAAATGTCAAGCAAACTGCCAAGAAGGAATTTCTCATTTAATAAGGCAGAAGCACCACCATTAGGAATTCAGTGGCTGTACCAAGGCTTCTAGTGGCACTGCAAGTCCTGTGTTGAACAGGCTGTTGTTTATCCCCAGGTAAACAGTCCCAGACTGCGCCTACAACTTTGTCACCAGGAATCATCCAGCAGATGCTGATGGAGCAGTCTGGATTCTTCTTTAATGTCAACTGTTTGTTGCAAATGGAAGCACGGTGTATCGTGTTCTTGGCTTGTAAATAGGTACACTAGAAGCCACTTCAGATTTAGAGCAGTTGGTGCTTTTTGAATGTGTGTGGAGGTTCTCACTGGTACTTGGTCTCTGCTGCTGAAACAGGAGTTGGCTGGTATCAATAGCCGATTAGTATTGACCCTTGTAATGTGAGTGTCTGAAGTAGTGTTGACTGCGGTCGGCAGCTGAAAATTTGAGTAGTGGTCTGCTATGTGCAAGTGTGATTCTCAGTGTGTATGCAGTAGATCAGTGGCCTTCTTGCACTAAAATGTCTTTGCTCTTTAGGTAAAACTGCCCCATGTATGTTCAGGTCTTCTTGGTAGAGTTCAGGCACAGTGGCCAGTTGTGCTAGTATTTGTATTACGTTTGGAAATCTATTCTCTTGTCATGTGAACAGATTGCTTGCCTGACTGCAGAAAAGCATTTTGGAGTTCTTCAAAGGAGATACGTATTATATTTTGAATGGTACAAGTATAATCATGTATTAAACTAATCCTCTGCTAACTCTTTTCAGTTCTCGGTAGATACTGTTGTTGGCTGAAAAGAAATAGTCAATGTTATGTACTTCTCATAATTGAATAATAATTGTCATGATTTTCCTGCAGTGCAGCTGTTGCTGATACTGTAATCTATCTGCTCGTCACTAGAACAATAGATGCCTAAGTTGTGGTGACATTTAAAATTAAATAATGGCTGTAAAACTGAAGTTAGGACTCTGTTTTTTAGATGGGTAGCTAGCTTATGTGCCTCATTTTGCTTTTTTTTTTTTTTCAGTGATCTTCATATCAATGCTGTGTGTTTACTGTGAAACCTATTTGGGGTTTGCACAGTAATTAAATGTGGTATTAAACTTTGTTTATTAGACAGTATTTCTATGTTAACTGTTCCAGTTAGCTCTATTTTATTGAGTTGTACTTGCCAGCAGGGCTACTAGAAAGCAAGGGCATATTTCTGTAGTGATGACCTGACACTATGGGAGCACATTGAAACAATATAATGCCTACAGAGCTTTTAGTGCTGTTTCTAAACAGTCTTTGTCTAATGTATTTGTTACCAAAAAATAGCCAGGAGTCTGTTTCCCTTTCTGTAGGGATTGCGTGAATAGAGAGCAAGTCAAAAGGCTTTTTCTGTTTGCATGCTTTAGGAAAAGCCTCCAGGGTACAGGATTTAGAAGCAAAAATGCTATCACTTCTATTAAGTGTGACCACGAGGTCTTGTTTTTTGGTTAAACTGAGCGTAAGCAGTCATGCTAATGCCTGCTCTGTATTGAGACTGCCATGAGTGCTACTGTAGGAGGCCTTTCTAGAGGAACTAAAACTTGTTTTGATAACATCAATTGCTTTATTTTTTACAGTATTTCACTGCCTATGTATGACAGAAGTCCTGCTGATACTGGGGCAATTTGGCACAAGAAGTACTGTAGGTTAGAAATTCTGAAAAATCCTTACACAGGTCGGAGTTGATTTTTACAGAACTATAGTAAGACTGTCATGCTTCAGTGGCCAACAGTTCATAATGCATTTTCATGTACTTTTGTCTTAGCAGTGGTCTGTAAAAGATAACAACCGAAACAAAGTACTTGGAAGATAAGGTTGTTGCTGATGCAGCTTCTTAGGAAGTACATATAGCTCAGCCAAGCTGGCTTTGTCAGCCTAAACATCTTGCTTCTGAAATGAACTTGTGCTTTAGGGTAGATAACATTACTTGCCAGCAGAAGCAATGATAATCAGTGAATGTTGCTCTTACCTCCTCACCTTTTTATTAGGTTTTGGTGTTGGACAAAACACCGATAATGTGCATTACTATAAAATAATGTTGTAAGAATATATTTGAAGTATCTGTGGCAATTTGATTTCCCTTTCTGTAAAACACTCATACCTCAGTGGCCCATTGTCTAGCTGTCTGCTTCTGTGTTTAATTTGGTTATGTATGAAGTCTTAAATTCAACTTGAAGTAAACTGTTGTTCACAAGAGCTTCAGTGGCTCATGACAGCAGACCCAAACCATTTTGACTCACAAAAACGATGTTCTGGTGGAACTTGACCTGCAGGAGAATTAGTGGGCTGGCTTTATGTCCAGAGTCCCTTAAACCTGTATGAAACAATCTTTTTCTCCTCAAGTCCTATGACTTGAGAAAAGATGACTCGGATTCAGAGCCTTCCAAATGTGGAATGGTGGCTTTAGTTGCTTCTGGTGGGAGCCCACCCTATAGATGAAAGCACTGCTGTGCTAAGAAATGTGAGAAAGTGGTGAGATTCTTGAGATGGAAACTGTCCCACTGGTAAGAGTTTTAACAAGTTACTGGGCACTGTGATTTGAAGCTGCTGGAAGTGTCTTCTGCTGAAGTTGAAATGGGTTAATTCTAATGTATTTGAATACTCCCAATCAGTTTGTCTGTGTGAGTAGTTTAGGACAACAGATTTATCTGTCTTCTACAGTATTGCAACAGGTTTGTTGGGTAATATCTCAGGATTTGATGTTTCAGTAATGAGGTAGAAGAATGTCCTCTAGACAAAGTTATGAACTGTTTTATCTTTTGACAGTATATGAGCCTGTATGTGTGTCAATGCAATTATAGAGAAACTGTAGGGGAGTGCAGGAGAACATGGAAATGGAAGGGGCACTTGGTCTGTGGACAGTGATCACTCCAGAAATAGGTGACAGATATGCGAATCCGATGGCTCTTAGTTCTTTGCCTTGCTCTGGCAAGCTTTAAACAATAATGTCTTGTAGGATTCATGTCTTGCACTTTTTACTGTACAAGAGCAAGTCTTGTTCCTTTTACACTCCTCTGTTCTGACCCAAGCTGAGAGTCTGTTGCAAACTCTCTAGAGCATTTAAAGACCACACGTGTTTTTCTTAACTGATGGAAGTGTACAGACCATACACAGCGCAGTGAAACCCTTACTGGCTGGAGTCTTCCTCTACAGGAGCTGTAGTCTCAAGGATTCATCTGACAGGGCAGGACCCTTCGATTAAGAAGGAAAGGACAATTGTTTGTACTTGTCACCCGTGGAAATGAAACCACATGTGTCTCAAGGAGGTCTTGTTTTCCGTATCATCATTAGACCAAAAGTGAAGTTCATCTCAGAGTTGTCAATCTGAGTTCTTAAGGAAAGGTGGAAGCGTTCTAGGTGGCTGGCTGGGAAAACAGAGCTGGATTCAGGTGCATGTTGCCAGAGATGCTTCTCAAGGAGCTGACCTCTGCCTCTGTCACAGGCAGCCTTTGCTTCTTCAGAGATAAACTGTTCATAAAGCTTTGGGGAAAAAGGGAAAATGGCAACTATGGGAGTTGTGCAAAATCCCGTGTTAATAAATGGAGGAACTAGCCTGGAAAATTAGTACTGAGTTTCTCGGTGCAGTGTTTGCTACTTTTCATTTGAGTGTTATCCAAATAACTGACTGATCCTTGGTACTTTGGCAGCGTGGTAGTGAGTTAAGGTATGTGAATGACACTAACTTTTTTCAAATTATACAGTGATTGCTTTCAAAAAAACTCTGCACTGCCCTAGAAACAGTGGGGCCAGACTTCCAGCTGTACTCATGTGTATCCTAACTCGTTTATTTAACAGGGTTTGGTAGTGTTCCTCCTGACTTGCAGAATGGTGTAGCTTGAAACATGACTTACATGAATTCAGTTGCAGATATAGAGGAGGCATCTCTTCTAATGTTTGCATACCTGTTTAAACATGAAACTTCTGTAGTTAACAAAGGTTTACTTAGTTAACAGCTGTTGTTTTAGGGAAAAATGTTTGTTGTTTGGCTTCCCGCATGTGCTCCTCTCCTCACCCGACCACAACCTGTTCTGTGAGCTGCAGACCTGCTGTTCTTGGAGTGTGGGACCCTGCACTTCTTTGAGGATAAGATGGCTCTGATTTGGGCTGGTCAGAGGGCTGGCCTTCGCAGGCATTTCTCTTTAGTGACCAAAGCTGTGCTATGAATGAGATGTCTGAATTTTCTGTCTGTTCACTTGTAGACTTAAACTATTCTTTCTGAGCTTTGATTATCCTGAAGTTGTGTTAATGCATCTGTCTGTCTGAAGGCAGCACAAAGCTTCCTTATTTGTAAGTGTTGTATTTGTCCTTTAGAGAGCTGTTCCTTAGAGCCAAGTTAATGACATACTCCTACCCATCTTAGACTATTAGTTAGCTTTTCACAGGAAGCTTTCTTTTTGAATAATAGCATGCAGCATCTTATTATACGTAGACATGATTACTGTTTGGGGGCTGCATGGTAACAGCTGAATGTGCTCTTTTAGTTAGAACTGTACCTATTTTCTGTAGGCATCTGTTATGTTACTTAAGCAATGGATGGAGTGATTAATATGTATAAAGCTAATTCAAAAAGCCTTATTATGTTGACATTAACATGATCGTTAGAGGAAGAATATTGTTTGCACCAGTTAGCTGCAAAGTTGGTAAATGGTAGAATGTTGTTTAGTGAATGTTTCAGCTTGATTGCCATCAGACAAATTCTTGTTCTAACATATAATCATAGAAATGTGGTATCCAAGGGAATAGTGTTTTGATATAAAAATCTGCCAACTCTGGATTTCAAACTAAGACTGCTTGGGGAATTCACTTGTACGTCTGAACTATTAACTGAGTTAACCCATATTTCTAAAGTCACAAGGTACTTCTGAGGCATGTATGTTTAATTCTGTTCTGTATTACAGGAAGGTTATTACATGTGGGACCAAGTAAATGTGGCTTAAAACAAGGAATCCAGTTGGAAGAAACAAATTATTTCCTTGAAATGCTGTCTTCCTTTATACAAGTGTACTACATTACATGCTGTGAACCCGGATGCGTCTTTTCACTCAGTTGTCTTAGTTGGTGTAATTCATATTGAAGTATGATCACCTGCAACTTCTGTAAAATATCACAGAGTACTTTAATACATAATTCTGCTGAGCAGTAGTAGCAATAGGAAGTCTACAGACTGTAGTGCTAGAAATACTGTTGTGTTGCCTTTTCCAGAGATCCACTTAAAGCAATAACTGATTTGCATCAAACCTAGTAGGGATTTGTAATTACTTGAATAGGAAGCTAGGAAATACAACTACCACAGCCTAATAAGATGAGATGTAATTGTTGTTTAATTGATCATTTTATTTAGCATGCCCCATTGATTCTACTGTCCAAAATAGAGTTTCATGTAACAAATGGTGCCTTGTTGTCCCTTGTTACTGTTTGATTCCTGAAGATGCACCAGTATATAATGAAATGGAGGTGGGTAAGAAAAGGTCTCTTTTTGCTTTCTGGGGAAGAAAACAGTTAAAGCAGGTGAATGGTCTGGGAGGATGCAGTTCTCTAACCTTGTATATACAACACATGGGAACTTAGTTGATCAAGGTTCTGGTAAGAGTTTTATGCATAACAGTGAATTGTGAAAGGCAGATTGTGTAGATAATGCACTTGATTATAGTGATCCTTCATGATTTGTCAATAGTAGTGCCATGGATTTCAATCCATCTGGAAGGCTTGTTGGTGTGAGAGAACAGGAAAAGCATCTCACATGGAACGAGCTTTATTGGAAAGGTGCCCTTGACACTTAGGAAACAGAAATAAATCAGCTTTTTTTCCTGTGTTTGAGGTGTTGTATTATTAGTGCTTGAGGAAATAAGTTTTGTTCTTTCTTGAAGAGTGTATTTTAGGGTTCTCAGTTCCTTGGAAATATAAGCTGCCTTAAAAATAAAACAAAAACAAGACAACCCAAACCAAAACACAACCAACAACTACAGCAAAAGCAAAACACCAGACTCTAACCAACCAAGGAAAATTGCCGAGGGAGAAACAAACTAACAAAACCAAACAAGAAAACCACAACACACACACAAAACCCAACAACAACAAAACAAAACCCCAAACCAACACAGTACCCCGAAACACAAGCGAAAACTTGTGTCGCAGGTTGTGTGGCTCCTGCAGGGCTTACACTGGGTCTCTGGGGGAAGACAGCTGACCTACAGCTGCAAGCATGTGGCTCTTACAGCTCCAACTCATGCTGATGCCCAATAGTTAACAGTGGGGGAATGTGCTGTGCTAATTTGGTGGGGAAAGTAAGGCAGAATTGTTGTTCTTACCCCAAAAATATAAATTTTTTTCCTTGTGTAATGGAACAGTATGTGCCCCTGGATAGATTCAGTCTCTTAGTGCAAGGAAACTCATCGTGCTGCAGAACAGATCTCAAGAATACATGTGGGTGACTTATAACCTGTGTGTTCAGAGAGCAAGGGCTTGTGCACAAGAGTCTTAATCTCTTTTTTAGATTTTTTTTTTAGTAACTTGACAACATGGGGATGGTTTAAAAAACTCATTTAAAAATTGAGTGGTTGAATCTTGTAGTCTTGGACACTTTTTTCTTCAAGTTGTACTCATGCCTGTTGTGAGTTTGATGTGAGGAAAACAAGAAATTACATGAGCTGTTGAGACTAGTGCAGTATACTTCTGTTTTAAGGTAGAAGAAATAGTAATATAACTGCTCAGGGGAAATAATCAGGAACTATTAATCTGAATAAGTGTGTACTGTTGTTTTGGAGGATTATTTCTGAGTATAGAGTGGCTCTGAACTGGGAAATGAGGTGTTTTAAAAACAGCACTGCAGAACTTCTCATTTCTCCTATGTTCACCTCTGCCTTCTCCGGTACTTAAATCCGTGTTTTGATGAGGGGTGAGCACTTGATCAAGTGCGTGGAGCTGAGGTACAAGGTTGCCTGTTTGTGGTGCTGAAGTCCGGATAGTAAATTATCTGGTGGTTTATTTAATAATAAAGTGGGGCTGCCAGCATTCCTGGTCTGTCTGATACGTCTTATTCTGTGCAGCTCTTCCTTGTGACACAGGTGCCTTCCTTCATGCTCTATACTTGTCTTTACTGTCTGATCTTTCTAATACTGACTTTTAGAAGCCTGCTTCAAACTTTTTGGTTGAAATCCCTGTATGATTTTCTAGTGAAGTACTAAAATAAGTCTTCTAACCTGCAGCACAGCCAAGTACAGCGTGGTGACATTTCTACCTCGATTCCTGTATGAGCAGATAAGAAAAGCTGCAAATGCATTCTTCCTCTTCATTGCCTTACTGCAGGTATTATTTTATTGGTTTGCCTTGTTAAAATGAAACTGTAATGCAGTGGAAGTTGTTTCAGTTCTTACACTTAACTGCAAAGAAATTGTTATACATATTTTAATAGTAATATTAATGAGGTATGTACTGAATAATTGAAATTACAAGGTGATTTGGAGACTTTTTCCAATGTAGTTTGTAAAATGAAGCTACTTTTCTTAAAAAGTAAAAACAAGTAGTATTGTAAAACATAGAGCTACTGACCGTACTGAGAAAGCATTTGTGGATTTTTGTGAACTGCTGGCTGTTTAGGTAGTCCAGATTATCACTGCTTCCAGTTGAACTACATCAGTTGGATGCTTTTATTGTGAAGAGAGGAGAAACAGAATAAAAAGCATGAATGGTAACTGACTTTATGGTAGTAGTTTCTTCAGGTCTGCTGAGAGCTTAGGCTAGTTTGCCCACTGAAATTAGGTATCAGTCAGGCACAAATAGGAAAATTCTGTGTTGTCCTTTTGAGAACTTTGCATGAAGTTCTAAACTTGCTAAAACCTGATTTTTTTTTAAAGTAGAAATATAAAATGGATCTCTCTTCTCCCTGTCTTCACAGCAAATTCCAGATGTCTCTCCAACAGGAAGATACACCACCTTGGTGCCATTGCTATTTATTTTAACAGTTGCTGGCATCAAAGAAATCATAGAAGACTATGTGAGTATGGTTATGAGGAAGGCTGTGCTAAGACAGTGTTTCGAAAATGCCGCAAAGCTCTGCATCTCTGAAGTCTATTGAGTCTGCTAAAGAGTAGCAAAATATCATTTTGGTTTTCAAAGCTCTGAACTTGACTAGGATTTCTGTAGCATGCTCAGATAAATTAAACATTTTTATTATAGATGGTAAACAAGGCAACAGTAGAAGTCAGGACACTTGTTTCTATCTCTGCAAACTTGTTCATTTTTGCTTTTATTAGAAAGGCCTGGTGAGGAAGACCCTGGAGTCCTGACAGATATGTGGCTTTTTGAGTTTGTCCTGAAAACAGGCAGGGATACAAAGCAATTTTAGCACAGAGCAAACTGTTTATACTGATTATAATAGAGGCCTTTCTGCTTTTCTAATTTTATTCATCAGAACTTTGCAATTATACAGTACATAGAGTGTATAGTGCAGCTGTCATTTAAATATACTGTTCTTCATTGTTCCTTTTATTTTTCTTCCAAAAAGCAGTTTTTGAAACTTAAGGGTTTTTTTGCTGTTGATCCAGGCTTGAGCTTGACTTCAAACATGGGTATTTTGACTTAAAAGTTAAATTACATTGTTTTACAAACCGTTTGGGTTTGGATGATCTGTGTGGCTTAGGGGAAAAAAAAAAAAGTAACAAAGGCAGAAATGACCCCCTGTATCATCTTGCAGTTTGTCATATTTCTAGTTCAAATGGTTTTTGAAATCTGTCATGAGGTGTAATGAAATGTTTTGCTTCCTTGCAGAAAAGGCATAAGGCAGACAGTGCAGTGAATAAAAAGAAAACCATAGGTAAGATTAAATAGTCTTTACATTAAATGTGTAAAGTGCAAATAATGAATATGAGAACTCTGACTTTTGAACAGTTCTCTTGCTTAAACAGTCATGATGATGGGGAATGCATGTCTTTTTGGACTATGTAGTTATTGGTATGTTAGAATTTTACCAAATGTTTCAGACTCCTGATTGTGTGAGACTTAGGACTGAGGCATGGGAATGATTAATAGAATTGAGAAGTTTGTGTAATTTCAAGGTTGTCCAAAGCTATAGAGTTCTCAGCTCCTCTAAGAAAACCAAGCAATTTCTTCCCTGCCAAACTCTGTCCTGATTATTCCTTAAGAAACAAACAAACAAAACAAAATACACTCCACAAAACAAATAACTCCACTCCCCCCAACAAACCTTTGAAACACTAACAGTTGGTATCAAAGGAATTTTAAGTAGTTTTGGTAAATGCTGATGCCTTTAAACTACAGGAAGAGCTTTGGGCATTTTGTGAATTTGTTTTCTGGAAGTGTCACTGAAAGAGGATTTAACAATGATACCGTCCGAAGGCCTCTGTGTATCCCTGATGTACTGATGCTTCTCAGCACTGAATACCTGAAGGCATTACTGTTTTCTTCATCTCCCTTTGCTGAAAGCCTGTGCAGAATCTGGTCTGTTGATGGCTGATCCGCGCTCGGTCTGTGCTGCGGTCGCAGATCTCCGTGTTCCCGTGTTGGGCAGCTCCTTCGCTGCTCCTCTGTGCAGATCTACAGATAAAATAGAAAACAGGGGGACCTGACCTTTGAGTAGAGCCCCTTCCTCCCAAACACATTGAGCTGAAGTGTGAAGAAACAAGAGAAACACATGAAGGAATGAGTGGAACTGAGTAACCTGCTGGCCCCATGCTTTGTTTAACAGGAAAAATGTTTGCAGGACTATTTTCAGTGGGTTGTTTTTCCTTTGTGCTGGAGAAATTAAGTTGATCATTGAGACTGTTTATTAATGAACATCAAAAAAAGCATTGCTTTACCAATTCTTCAATTAATTTCTCTACAAGAGCCTGGGAAGATGTTTTAAGTGCAAGAACACTGTTTCTTAGTCATGAGAAATTGACAATTATGTGGCTGTAGCACCACAGGCCTTGTTATAGGTAATATGAAAGAATGCTCTTTCAAAGGTCACATGGGCAGTTCTAGTTCATTTGTAGTTAGAGAAAATGTGCTATCACACTTTAGGGGAAGTTTGTCACAGTGATTGTGGGGAGACAACCTTACAGAATGCAAGGTGTTCTTATGGAGCTAAGTAGAAATTAGCACTTAACATTACTTTAGTTCAAGTTTTATTTTTTACATTTGAATATTCTAAATACAGTTTTCAAAATTATACTTAAAACTGTATCCTCGTGTTTCTTAAGAGAAGGAATGAAGAGGCTCATTCTTGTGTTATGAGAAAGAAAAGCTAATTTATGTGCAAGGTGGGATTTTAGATGAATTAAATTTAGCTTCTGTGTATGCCTTCAGATTCTTCTTCTAGCAGAGTGAGGTCTAGTCAATACAATCAGTACAGGAGCAGCTCAGCTCACTCAGAAGTAGACATCTACCAGCTGCTGAGCTGTGTTCTGAGCTACACTGCCTGCAAGGACCAGATGCCTGCTGCAGCAACATTCATGTAGGCTTTGCATTCATCTTCGTGTTTAGTTTTTTGAGCAGTAGTATATCTTCAAAGCACATTTGCTATATTAAATTTCCCATTGAAGAAGATTGGTTTGCTTTGCAGAGTGGCTTTGCGTATGAATTCAATTTGCTGTGGAAGAAACTAAATTGCAGGTTTTGCTCAAAGTGAGCGCTGTACATCTGAAATAGGAGCTGGAGCGTGTTTGACTTGAGCCAGTGTTTCGTGTCTTGGTCAGCTTCATATGGTGTGTGTGAAGATGACACTGAATCTAGAGATCAGATTAAATGTAACCCCAAGTGAAGCCCCAGAGCAACATATTGCATCGATGTAGAGAGCTCAGTAATAAAGTCTTCTGAGGTACTGATCTTCTCATTGCCAAATTATGGAATAAGCTGTGAGTATTTAATACTGTATGGGGTGCTCTCAAATAGTAGATGAGCACAGGGCTAGCAAACTGCTGCACTACTGATGGGAAATGCTTGCCCTTCAGGAACAGCACTTCAAATGGCCTTAAACACCCAGGTGTGAGTGGCAGCATTAAGTCCTTGATCTTGGACATCAATACACTGTTTTCAGAAGTCTTAGAAGATTGAAACTCTGTTTTTGAATAGGAGCAGTCTTTTTTGGTACTTGTTCTTTATTATACTTTAACCAAACACCTTTTGACACTGAATAATTCATCAATTTTTACCTTCTATAAATAGTCCAGAGAATACAGTCTTTTCTGTCCTTTGGAGTATTCCTATAAAACTGGGTTAAGCAGAGTAGAAGGTGTGAAATTGCAGCCACAGAATTTTGCAACTATTTTATTTTTAATGGAAGCTTTCTATTTAGATTGTGAGGTGGAGTTAAAAAGAATAGTTGCGTCAGTAATTTGCTTGACTAATTTTATTAAATTTATTTCAGTAAGCAGGAAAGTTGAATAATTCTCATAAGTTAATTGTTTATAAAACCAAGTTCATGGCACTTGAAACTGCAAAATACCTTAATTGCATGTGAACATAAACCAACACGAACTGTTTGCAGAGACGTGTCCGGAATTTTCTGGTGGAACAGGGAGTTGTTTAAAACCAGGCACAGGAGATGCTAAGTGCTGCGATTCTTCTCTAGTGGTTTGGGTTTTGAGTCAAGGCTGCAGCTATGTGGCTTTTTCACTTGAGATTCAGAACGCATTAGAAGGTCTGAGACTAGAACTAAGCAGAGCTCAATTCAAGCACGGCTTAGAAGAGGGAAGGAAGGGATCCAACAAAACTCTTCTTCCCCTATACTGCATGTGCGTTTGGGTCAAAGCACAGCGATTTAGGCGCATCACTAGCAGTGCCTTACGCTACCTGTTTTTTTGTTAAATAGTTTATTTCACTGTGATCTGTCCACATACTAAATCTCAGGTGTGTGGCCTGGGGACAGGAATCTAAAGGTGGGTTTCTTGTGCTTAATCTGGTCTGACAAATCTTGTGTTCCTGTTTGGGGAACGTCCTAACCTGAGTAGGATGGCTGAGGCTGTTCAGCAGAATTGTGTCTTCTGGGAGTTTGGTATGAATTTTCAAATGAGCTGTGTATGTGAATTGCACAGTACCGAGGACAAAACTTGTTCAAAGTAGGAAGCGGGCCTGTTCACCTTGCATCTCTTGCACACTGTGCTTTTTGGACACTTTCAAAAATTGGCTGCAGCTCATTTTGGTGAAGGGTTTGAGTTTGTTTGGGTGTACTTGGTGTGCTCAGACCTGGACTGGGTTTGGTTGCTCAGCAATGATTGGGCATAAATTTTTGACATTGCTGGTTTAGGCTACGGTAGTATTAAATATGTGTAGAAGCACCTAAAGTAACTACTTGGGTGCAAAAGCATGGCCAATAAGTGTGTTGAGGCAGCGGTATCAGTATAGGGCATAAGCACTACAGAAACCAAGGCCTGTGTCAGTACTTTTTTTTTTTTCTTCTTCTTTCAGTGTGAGCTTCAGCATTTAGGATTCTCCTTTTGTCCAAGCTGATCTTTGCTTTTCAGTAGGACTTTGAGCCTGCTTGACAACTAAGCCCCAGCTGTATAACAGCAATTTATGGTAGTCAAGTTGGATGTGTCAGAGCCAAAACATCATAAATGAAATGCAGGGGAAAAGATGAGAAGTGAAAATTCTGTAGTTACATCATACATAGAGTAAAGATGCTTCCTGGTATTGATTGACAGGGGGCAATAATGTGCTTTGTTTTAAGTTCATACTCAGACAAGTAACAACACCGCCCATCTACACATTATTATCAAATGATGCCAAGAAGAAATCATGTCACCAACTGTTGTCTAGCAGGTGATAAAAATGATGTAATTTAGATACTGGGGCAGATTATTCTTCTTTTCTTGGGTGCACTGCCTACAAATGTGGACAAAAGTGTGGTCCCAGCTTCTGAAAAGTACTTTTCTGATGTGTATGTTAGTTCCTGTTCTGGTCAGTGTTCATTACTGCTGATACAGTTGTTTTGAAATTTGTCCAAACCTTGGATATTTATTCTAATCGAACTTTAAACTGTGTTGGTTTTTTTTTTTTCCCAGTGCTTAGAAATGGGATGTGGCAGAACATTATGTGGAAAGAGGTAAATAATATTTGGAACGGGAGGGTGTGGAAGAAGACTTTCTAGAGTTTTGCTGGAATAAATGTGGGGGCCCAGAGTTGATGCACACTGTGAGAATTCCCTGTCAGGTGGGGTGGGAGGGATGCTTTCTGTTGCCATAGTGAAAATTGCCCTGAGCAAGGCACCTGAGTACACATCTTCAAATCTTTGTACTATGTTTCTGTCAAATGCTAATGAGCTGTTTTAAGTGTTCTTGCTTGGACAGTTAATATGCTCCAGAGTATAAACAGTATTTTGTTCTCAGTCTGCATCAAGAAGGGTAACTTTCACTGCAAGGCTGTATCTCCCTTGAAAGTCCAACACAGACTTATTTTGCTACCGGTGCTGAAAAGCTCTTAAGTTTTGAGGCTCATAAGTGAGCTATTTGCTCAAGTAAGGAGCACAAGCCCTGCTGCTACCTTGGGTACTTGGGACCCATGTTCTGTGAAGCCTGGTGTCAGGACCTTCTGAACTTTGTTTCTAAAACTTGCTGAGATCCCTCAGGATGTATTGATCTAATTGTGGCTCTTAATGCCTTTTAAAGGACAAAATTAGCCCTGTTAACTAATACATGAGGAAAAAGTACACCCTTTGAAACCTCTGGGAAATGAGACCCACATCAAGAGACCTAAAAGCAGTCCTGCTGAAGTGCTGGTATTAGGATACAGTAGAAACTAAAGATTGCCAGGCATTCTGGTGGCTAATGATGATGCCTGTTTATGCTGTTCCATGTCCCATTTGTAGGAAGAACACTGAATTGAAGATATTTAAAGCTGAGCCTGTAATCTGGTGTTCTTGTATGGTTAGGCCCTTCTTGAATTGGCCTGTGTCTACATATGCATATTATCCAAGCTTGTGTTTATTGGTAGGGAATAACAGTTCTGTACTAGCCACCTTTAAGGCAGACTTCTGATCATTTTTGTGCTGAAATTGGTAAGGAATTTGTGTTCAGTGGTACCAGAGTAAGGCTAATGAATCTGCTTTTTCAAACATGCTGTCTCATTTAATTTTTATATATTAATGTGTTTAGGATGTTTTAAGTCCATTTCAGACTCTCAGGAGTGCATTGGTGCTGAGCAGTCTGATAAGCTACCAGGCAAGCTTGGCTTACTGTTTTGAGAGTGCTACTTGGTCCTTGGAGTGAAGGACCCATTCATGTGTGCCAAAACTCTTAGGTCTTCGTGTTCTATAAATTAGGACTTTGCATGTCTCAAGTAACTGTATGTCAGGGAAGAAGTGGTTGATAATATCTACTTGTACAGGCGTTACTCCTTGTGAGTGACTAGTACAAGCAGGAAGGTGAAGGGAAAATGATAGTGATAACTGAGTCGGTAGGTAATATGGAGAAGGACTAGGAGAAACTCTTGATACTTGAAGAAGGTAGAGTTTAAAGATAACTTTTTCACTAGGAAAAAGAAATCTTTACGTTAAGACTAAAGGATAAAAATAACTCAAATTTGGATAATGGCAGGGTTATGAAAAAATAATTTTTACTAAGTATGAGCCACAGAAGCTCAATTTCCAAGTGACTATATCTATTTTTTTTTTCAATAGAAAATTGTTTACTTTGGATTTGGAAAAGGGAAGCCTTTGATACTCCCAAACTTGCAGTGAAAAGTACTCTGAGTTTCCGAAGCACTGTCTCTACCTGTTCTGTGCATGATGCTGTTCTTTTTGGCTGGGTGAAAGAAAATAACAAACTAACATTCTAGATGAGCAAACTGTTTGTTTTTCTTTTCCATGCTTCTGTACTCCTGCCCCTGACTCAACAGGTAGCAGTAGGAGATATTGTGAAGGTCACCAATGGGCAACATCTTCCAGCAGACATGATCATTATATCTTCCAGGTATCCTGAACGGGTGTGGAAATGATGTGTCTGATGAACTGAGGTGCAGTGGACTCTTGACTCTGTATTTGCTATTAAGAAAAAAAAGAAGACATCAGATGGCACTAATTCTTCTCCACATCTAAATTTCAACTATGTCAAAACAATGCTTTACTAGGCAATGATTCATGGATCATTGTAGACAGGTTCTTAAAAAAGAAGGCTTCTTTAAGACTTCAGTATTATGTACCTGTAATTCATGGAGTGTATCACTGAGTTGGTTGGAAGACTGAAGGGCTGTTACACAGGCCTCATGCAGTCAGTTGCTCTATGGCCATCTGAGAATCTCTCCATTTACTTAAGGAAGCTTAACTGTTCTTCCAGTTAATTCCACTGAGTTTCTAGTATACTTTCCTGCCCCTTAGGAAAGATTTCTCTTTCAAACAGTGATTCTGAAAGGCTAGTGCATCTGACATCTAAACTAGCCTTCAAAATAGCTTTTGGGCTTCGCTTGTTCCCTCCTTGTCTTTGATACAGTGCACATATAGCCAATCCCTGGCATGGTAGCAACAGTGAACTGTTGAGTCTTGCTCATTTTTCCTTCTAGAATATAGGACAACTACTTTCTATTGAGGTACTGGCAAACAAAGCTTGGTTGCTCGTTCTTAAAAGCATTTGAGTGGTTCTTGGCTGCTAATCTAGATTCTATATTGTGTTGAACAACCTGAGGCCACATCAAGACCACTGTCCACTTAAATGAGATTTAAACAGGTGACAGTAGTGCAGTTCCTGTTGTTGAACATGCTTTTTTCTAGTAGTCAAACCTTACGACACCTTGTTGTTCTCCGTAATTTCCTTCTGTCTGCGTGCTTTTCAACAGTGACTGCAGGTTGCTCTGGTCTCCAGGTTACAGTTCTCTTAAATGACCCAGTTTCTAAGGGAACTTGTTTTCTAAGCTACCACATTTTCTGCTCCACCCTTTCTCTCTGTGCCATTCCTGGGAGGTTTGGTGTTTTTTATTTGGTTTGGTTTTTTTTGAAAGCAGCAATAGGAAGCTCAGTCTTCTTGCACTGTCACATGATCAAGGACAGAGGTATATTTGTTCCATTGTATACGATATTGTATTTTCTTTTAAACACAAAGTTTTAAATAAGCATGTCAATCTTAACATACAAATAGTTAGGCTACACGGCAGTATCAAATAACTTCCTGTTTTAGCATTGAGGAATACTTGTTCTACTAGAGAATTCTCCTCTAATGTATTATACTAAAAAACCTTCTGATTTAGTTCCTAACTTGCATGGGTCAGCTTTTTGTTCCGTGTTATTCGACTAACCTGCTATCATTGATAGTCTCATAATAATTGGCAAATTCAACCCCAAGTATGTTGATCTAGGAGAAGCTTTGCTTGAAGTAAATAGCAATTTCTGTGGCAGTTCTGCTTCACAATTGGTATTATTCCCATGATTCTTTTAAATGGCAATACTAAGTGTCCTCAGTTCACCAGAAGGCTTTGCATGCTCTGCAGGGGTGTGTGGTCTCTTGCTTGTAAGTGTTCATTTTCTGTGTCTGAGCTGACTGTCAGAGGTGAAAAAAATAGTTGTTTTTATCTTGACTATTTTTCCCCCTATAGAAGAAAGGTGACATCAAATTAATTTTATGTAGAGAACAAATTTACATGAAGGGAAAACGATCTGAATCCAAGCACAACTTTGTATGGAAGCTTGTCCACATTTCTGTGGAAATGGGAGGAATTACTTGGCAAGAGGACTCCCTCCTGAGTTAACTGCTTCTGTTGTAGTAGATAAGGTGTTTAACAGAAGTAAAATTGGAATCAACCTGGACTTGATCTGTGGCTTTTCTGGGTTCAGGTTCAGGCTGCTCGTATGGGAGAAGGCAACAGAATCTGAACTTTTTTTTAAGAAAAGTTGTCCTAAGAGGAAAATCTAGCTTCTCAGTATGTTATAAAAGTACCTGTTTCTCAACTGTTTTTGTCCTAAGGAGCTGTCATTACTGACTGTGTTAAAGCAATTGATTACTTTGGAAAAGAAATAGCAACACCTCAAGACTATGAAAAATAGTATGCTGAAGAAATACATGTTTGGGTCCAGATGGGAAACTGATATTCCTTAGCAGCTTGAGAAAGCAGTTGTGGGGAAAAAAATTTTGGTGGTGCCATATAGAGGTTTTAAATCTTAAGGGACATGGCAGGAAAAGATCTGTGATGGAAGTACCCTTCCTTATCACAGGTGCTACCTCTGCAGAGCTCCTCTGTGTTAGATGTAGATGAGAGCTTGACTAATGGAAAGTTCACAGTTCTGTAAGGAAGACTTCGGTGGTGTTGTTGTTGTCCCTGTTGGTAAGGGCAGAAGCATCTCTGGAAGATGCAGATCATAGCCTCCTGTTTTAATCTTACTGTACCTGTTTCAGATTCTCAGAAAAAGCTGATTAGTAGTGTCTTCAGATGTACCTCTGCAAGTTCCTGAACTTTAAGGGGATCTTGTGGCCATGACCTTTTGTGTGCACAGTTCACAAATGGAACTTAATAGCAGAGAGCACAACCTTTATCCAAGCACATCCCCTTCTTATACTGTTCATACTTATTATTTTATCTATAGCTCTTGTAATCTGAAGCAATTTTCTGGATTGTAATGTATAATAGTCCACTTCAGGCATCTAAGCTTGCCATGACTTGTTACATTCTTATTAACCTTCTGATTTAGACTTGTTTTTCTATAATTTGTTGTACAAGATTGTTAATGTCCAAAGACATCTTTGTAAAATACGTACTTTCAGCTGGCTCTTTGATGGTCCTATGCGACCAGTATGGATTTTGTCTTCTGCAGTATATTGAAGTGTAATGTGGACCATGTTAGTGCAAAAGCAGCACACAAAAAGTATTGACTTTTAATATTGAAAATTTTATGCTCCTTACAGTGAACCACAAGCCATGTGCTATATTGAAACAGCTAATCTTGATGGGGAGACAAATCTTAAAATACGACAGGTAAACCAAACTAATTTTTTTTTGTTTTTTGCTATTTAGGTGTCTAGTATTAGCTACAAAGCAGAATCTAACTTGCATGACAGCAATGCAAGTATTTTTTTTTAATATATATCACTTTCTAGGTGACTGTAGCCTTCTTTTCAACAGATGAAACCCAAGTAGTAATGTTTCATGTGTAAGTGTAAGGGACTAGTTTGGGGGAAATAGTATAAGCCCAGAAAGACAAATCAAACAGACTGTTTTTTGCTGAAGGTCCAGTAAGTGGAATTGAAGTGCGGTATTTAAAAAAAAAAAAAGGCAGCTGTGCTTGTGATGAGAACTGTGATTTCTGCTGTCACAAGTGCCAGTCTGTCTGTTGCTTCTGCCTCTGTGGAGTGCTCAAAAGGACCTTTTACATGTTTAAGCTAATTTGTTCTCTCTTTGTGGTAAGTAGGGGATTTTATTGGGGCATTTCTGTTTTTCTTGAAGTGTTTAGAAATAGTTCAGAATCTTTACCTTCTTTCACTACTAAAACCCCCAGATTTGGATTCGTATTTTGAAATACAGATTGTTTTTAAAAAGCTGTACACTTGCTGCTTGTTTACTACCTTGGTAGAAATGTGATTTACTGTTCTGGGTTGGCCCAATAGCTCACATCTTGAGTTTCTGTCAGATTTTATTTGCTTCAGGTCACATGCATAACAAAGTAAGGTTGTGGGGCCTTTTAAGGCCTTACACTGGCTTGCAGTGCTGCAGTCAAAATTTGGTGAAAGAAACACTGACTAGATCACTCTAACCAGGTGTAGATAGATGAAAAGCAACAGTGTTGTGTGTGTGCTCTGAGATGGAGTAGCAATATGTTAGGGAACAGTTGCATGATGGGTTGATAATTAACCTTAAGCAGCTTCAGAGGGTAATGGTGTCAGTGACCCAAAAGAGACTACACTCCTGAGTGACTGTGTTTAGCAGCCGTAACCCACCAGTACAGCTGTGCTTTGAGAGGAAGCCAGGCCTGTTTAGATCACTTGTCTCCTTCTGCCTGTACATGTGCAACTTTGTGCTTTGTGGATGGGATTTTCCTCCGGGTTGTTGAGATGTCATGTAGGTAGCATGGCTCTGTGGTCTAAAGGGATTTAAATCAATCATATAAACAGGAGTCGTGTGTGCATGATGAATCTTCCTTGCAGGAAAAAGTTACTGAATAGCTGTTTAAAAAACCCTCCAACCAAACAAAAAAAAAGGCAAACCCATGCCCCCCCCCAAAAAAAACCCCCAAGAAAACAAAACCCCCAAATAAAATAAGAGGCCCACCCAACCTGACAGAAAATCTCCACACATTTAACTACATTTGATATCTTAGGCGTTGGAAGAAAGCACCATTTTTCTAGGTTGCCTTCTAATAACAATTTTGACAAGTATCTCTATTGGATTGGTCTCTGCAGGGATTGTCTCAAACTTCTAGTCTCCAGTCAAGAGAAGAATTGATGAAAGTATCTGGAAGGATTGAATGTGAAGGACCCAACCGTCACCTTTATGACTTCACTGGAAACTTGCGCTTAGATGGTCAAAGGTATTGACTTGGCAACAAAGCCATTAATTTAATAGGTTAGGAAGAATGCTCCTGTGTGTTTTTAGTCTGCAACACTGAGCAAGTTTTTGCTGGAGAAGAGGAGGGTAATAAAGAGCAGTTGTCAGTCAGCACATCTGCCAGTGTAGGATTACATAGTTTTGTCTTCCGTAGGAAGCAGAAGACTCCACAGGGAGTTATGGTTTCTTTGGAATTGTGATGGTTTTTTTTTGTCAAAAGTAACCCCTGAAGAGAAGCAAGGGTGGGGGAAATGGTGGGGGTTCTTAGGGCCTTCTTGTCACAGGAGATAGGCAGAAGAACTGGGAAACCTGTCCCTTCCAACTAGAGCCAAAGGCTGCACCAAGTTCAGATCTAAAGAGAAAAGTGATCTCAGAATCTGGAGTTGTTGAATGTGCCTTTGATCTTTTGCAACTCTTGGAAGAAAATAACTTAGTACTTCAATTCATAGAATTTGGAAGGTCAGTAGGAACATACAGGCTTTACCTTGTTGTATCTGTTTTGCTGCACAAAACCTGTGTTCCTTGGGCAACTCAGCTGAATAGTGACAGATGCAATAACAGAAGATCTGTTCCTTCCCACTGGAAAGTGATATGGGTAATACGGTTTTCCCGGAGTGTGTGTTTAATTGGATATGTGAGGTTATGAGCACAGTGTGCCTGGGATAGATGATCTGTTTGCAAGTGTGATGCTCCTTTGCTCTTGATATTGAAGAACATAGAAGCCAAGGTAAAGTGCAGAGTAGGATCAGGGCTGCCACAAGCTCTCAAGTTTTGGATGACTAGAACAGCTCCTTTGTATCACCTTCACTCTGTGCTTTAGCAGGAATTAGACTTAATGGGTTTCAGTGGTTTCAAGTTGTGTGGGCAATGTAAGTTAATTATATTACTTTGTTCCTGTTGTGTTTATGTTGTTGTGGTTTTTGTTTTTTGTTGTAGGTGTGTTTATTTTAATGGGGGAGTAAGGCTGAAAAGAGAACTACTTTTCTAAAGTGTCATCAAGAATTGAAACATGTACATACTTGCTTTGCAGCCCAGTTCCTGTTGGTCCAGACCAGATCTTGCTAAGAGGTGCACAGCTGAGAAACACTCAATGGGTCTTGGGTATTGTTGTCTATACAGGACATGATACAAAACTCATGCAGGTAAAGTTTTTAAGGAGATCTAGATCATGTTGTTATAAAAGCTGGTCATCTTTCCTGTGTTCTGTTTGTCTTTTGGACTTGACTTTATGAAATTATTTGACTGATTGTAGCTGTTTAAGACCTGTTGTGCTTGAGGTTGCGTGTGCGCATGTCTGAACAGTTACTGAGGGCTTTGTCTCAAAACACTTAAATATGTAAGCAAAGCTTAACTGTATTTTATATTTATCTGGTAGCTAGACAGCATTTAAAACTGAGGGAGATGGTACTGACAGCTGAGGAGATGTAGTGGCCACCTGTAACTTTATCACTTGGAGATGAGGTGAAGACTACCGTCTTGGTATTGCTGTCATGGCAGGGAGTGCCTGGAGAGACCAGCACCATCCACATGTTGCTCACTGCTGCTGTCAGTGGGATGAACAGACAGGAGATGAGCATTCCAGGTTTTTAGAAGGGAATGGTTCTCTTGCTCCTGTCTCCTGTCAGTTTTGGAGAAATTAGGAGTGTTGGCTCCTACTACCACCTTGTTGAGCTTTGCATACAGTAGTGAGCTAAATGAAGTTGAAGTCACAAGTTTTACGATGGACTCTAAAAATGGAGACTGAGTTTGCCTCTGCACTTCTTGTTTAAGCTATTGCCAAACTTTTTCTTTCTTCCTGTTGCTGTTCAGAATTCTACCAAAGCACCCCTGAAGAGATCAAATGTGGAAAAAGTGACCAACATGCAGATCCTCGTTTTGTTCTGTATTCTGCTGGTGATGGCCCTTGTGAGTTCTGTAGGTGCCTTATTATGGAACAGAACACATGGTGAAGTCGTCTGGTACCTTGGCTCCAACAGTGAGTATGCAGGGAATGTGCTAGGGATCTCTGAGACTGGAGGGCCAGCCAGGCTCTTATCTTTGCCAAATTAATGTGTAAAATAAACAAAGAAACATAAGAAACAGAGCCTGTTGCTAACTTTTTATGGCTCAATATTATTTTTTTGAAGAAGGGCCAGGCACAAGTGAACTTGCCTGTGAGGCTTCTGTTAATAAAACAGAAAAGATCAGGTAAATATCACTGGGCTGTCACCTAGGGAGCAAGGAGTAAACAGAAGAGGGGCAAGAGTTATTCTTGGCTATTTGGTGTTTAGGTTCTTTCAGCTCTGTGGAGATGTTGTGCATTGATTTGTTGTTAGAGCAGGTCACATACTGCTGCCTTACTTACCATGTCTGACTGTACCTGACTCCGGGATAGGAAGTGTCAGTCTGATGTTACTGATTTCAACTTTATACTTACACATGGAAGCAGCAGATTTCTCTAGATGTTTTTCAGTCAGAAATGCTGATCTGCTATCATTGTAGAGAATATTGTTAAATGCTAAATGTTAGGACTTTGTATTTATTGGATAATGTTTCACAGTAGCTTTGAATTCTGACTATTATGTTGTAATCGGAAAACTGATCTCTTAGTATACTTAGTAAGTGTGTTTATTTCATTTGTAACTCCTTGAATTTGTTAGTTCAGGTAAAGATAGTTCTAATGCAAACATAAATGGCTCTCTAATAGACTTCTGCCTTGAGGGTGTTAAATTAGCCAGCTATAAAATGTGTTACGAACATTTTTGGGATGCATATCTGAAAACAATTCTCACGAACGGTGAATGGTCCTTCTGCTGGTGATTGCAAACCAGATGGCAAAGGGTTTTTTCTGCAGTTCAAGAACTGCAGTTGTGAAGTTGTGATAGTAATGGGAAAAAATCATATAGGAAGAATATGGAAGTGACTCATATTTGACGTTGGCTTTTGGTAGTTGTCATGTCTTCTAGGAGCAATATCAGCAACTTTCAAGTTTCTTCCCCATCCTCCCCCTTGCTTTTTAGTGAAGAAGTTTAAATTTGTCCCTTCCAATGATGAATTAATATTAAAAAAAGTTGAATGAACAGGCTTGAACTCGTGCTAATATAAACCACAGGTGCAACCTGTAATATACAAGGATTACATGCAAGTCTGTATAGATGATTCTTTGCAAATTGAATGCACAATTTCTGTCACTTCTGTAACTGCCACATACGGGAAAGATTTTTTTTCAGGCTAAACAGGTAGATGTTAAATTTTTGTTAAATGTCTAATTTCTGTTGAGATTGTATTAGGGAAAACTTTGCTGATAGGAAGTGTGCTTCTAATATTTCTGTAGACTGATCAAAGATATGGAATTCATGTGTGCTCACACTTGGAGGTGCCTGGGTCCAAACTTCAAGTCTTGCTCTGATCTTCATTCAGCTTCAGCAACTTTCTCTGGCTTCTGTCGCCTCCTGGTTTTCTCCCCTGTTTTCTCACTAACTTATTGTAATTCTGAAAAACCTTAGTTGAGGTCTGTGACCCCACTGTGCTGGGTGCTCTGTGTGCTGGCTGAGGTGCCTCCCTGCGCTTCAGGAAAAGTGAAGGAGAGACAAATGCAGAGACTTTGGATCTAAGGAGAGTCTATGGGCAGCACCATGAACAGGAGCCTTCATCCCGTGTCTCTGCTGAGCCTCGTCTATTCTGCCTGCTGTCTGTGAATGCTTCCCCTTCCCTTTGGGACCTGTGGTGCCTGTAGATTGATTTGGGTGACTTGTCCCAAGTTGTCACCATTTAATAACAGCTCTTCTGCTTAGGCAGAATGCCTTCATTTATTTCCACAGTGTCTGTTTAACAGTCAACTTGTTCTCTTAGATTTCTTTAGTATGAGTAACTTCTAAATTCTGCCAGTGCTGGGAACAAATTTTAGTCTTTACTTTCTGTTTTCTAAATCCCCTGGGACATGCAGGCAATTTCTGAAAGGTGATATTGGTGGCTCTTAATTGGGGCAGTTGACACATCAGATAAATCTCTAAATTTAGGGTTTAGTGTGGAATATCAGGCTTCTCACCATCTGTTTAGCAAAAATAGTTTAGAAAATGTTTGGTGAGGCTATCTGTTAGAAAAACAATCTTGTCCTTTTTCACCTGGCATAATATGCTGTGTATCCAGGCATGTGTTCTGGGGGTGTTTTATACATGTAATATTGAAATCAATATTAGGCCATTATACTAGGCTTCAACATATTTGCTGACTAATTTATCACTGCTAAATCTGATTAAGCAAACTGCAGGAAGATGTTTGCCCCTATACTGTACCACTCAGACTTCTGCCTTCTGTCTGTTCATGCCTTATGTCTTATGGTCCACAGAAATGCTGTCTGTCAACTTTGGATACAATCTGCTGACATTTATAATCTTGTACAACAACCTTATTCCAATCAGTCTTCTGGTGACACTGGAAGTTGTCAAGTTTACTCAGGCTCTTTTTATAAATTGGGTAAGTAACAAGAATAAATGTATGAAGGTCAGTTTTAGGAAAGTGACTTTAAAAAAAAATATCACCCTGAAATCGTTACCAGATTTTCTGATTGCTTTGGTTCATGTAGCAGCTGTTTTGTTTACCATCCCAATTAAATTAGTAATAGAAAGAGTTGATTTCACAGTGTCACTTAATTTCTGTCCAGTCATGGATATGGCTAGAGTAAATTGAGTTGTTGTAACTGAAGACCTATGATTAGCATAGCTAATGCCTGTTAAAGCTTCTTTCTACTGTAGTAAATTCTTATGCTAGAGATGCAATGAAGGAAAAAATAACCACCTGTAACTGTCTGGCTTTTTTCATGGGCATGTAGTATGGAGCTATACTTGGGAAAGCAGGTACCCCGTTCAGTCTGGGATGCTGTCTGTTTCTCAGGCCTTCAGAACCTCCACCAATGGAGTTATGTCAATCCAGTCACGTTGGAGCTGATGAAAAGACGACTTCAGTGTTTAATTTGCATAGCATAGGTCTAATTTTGCTCTCGTTTCAGGACATAGATATGTATTATCCTGAAACAGATACACCTGCAATGGCCAGAACCTCAAACCTTAATGAAGAACTTGGGCAGGTAAGATGACATTTTCTTAAGTGTCATGTTTGTGATATGTTCTGAGAAGACAAAGTATGAGAGCATGCTGTACAAATCTGCTTTATTCTGTTGCTCTGTGGCTCAGGTTAATGGGGCCTCTTTTCTTTCATTTGTCCAAGTCTTAAAGGTAAAATAGTGAGGTATCACAGGATTAAATTCCAGGTTACACAGGCAGTTTTAAGCCTAATAATTGAATCTTTATTTCTTATGTTCATTCTGAAGTGACATTTTCCTCAAGGGGGTTGAAGTGGTGCTGTGTGGCTGTCTATACCAGAGCAGAATGTATAGGGCTAAGCTTGGCTGAAGAGCAGGCCAACAGCCTCAACCTCTGCCCTTAGTTCTTTGTCTTTCTAACCGCCTCATGGGATGTGCAAGTCAAAAAAAAGGCAGTTCTGTTCCTGACTTAGATTGTGTTCCTTCAAGTATTTCCACTTTCTTTTTAGATAAATATAATTTATTAATTTGCAGTTGTTGTAAGAGATTTTTTTTAATAAATTCTGCAGGTAAGATTTTTTCAGAATGCAAGGGCTTTCCAAAACAAGGTTACTGGAAAACACAATTTTGCCATTGGAATTTTGTAGTACCATCAAGAAATCCTAGCTTTTTTCCTTGACTGCCAATAGCACAAGAACTTAAGAATTTGTGTGAATTTGGTGTTCGAGGTCATGTTTGTGTATGTAAAATACATAATTGTATGCTGCTGAGCAGAATGGTAGTCAGTATTCCTCCTGCTTAATCTGACTGGCCTTTTTCTTAGGGTTGTTAAAATTGGATTTGTGTTGAGATTGCTTTGATGTGGAGTCATCAGCCTCCAAATTATGGTAGTGTTTTTGTCCAAAGTAAACTGTAGTATGTGTGGCATAAGGTATATTATTGGCCCATAGACCCATCTGTTGTTTACAGAAATGGCTTCCCTAGTGATTCTACGTAACTAGACAGAATTTTCGGATTCATTAATTGAATTGTTCACAGGTGCATTTTAAAATTTTATGATGTGATAGAATTGTGAGTGACTTGAAGTTCCCCTCAGGTGTTTGGGTAACGGAGCCTGTGCCAGTTAGAAGTCAATGCTGTATTTGGAAGCAGCGTAGTACACAGATGAAGAATCACTTCACCAGTAACATAGTGCACTGTCCTGTAACTGAATTGCAGATATTGAGGAAAAGTTTTTTGCAACTCTAGGCAAAATATTGTGGACTGTAAATTGGCTAACTCCTACGTTAGCACCATCCCTTCCTACCTGTTGCTGTTTTAAAATCTTACTGGGTACAGAGGTAAAACAGTGTGGATTTTAGCATGCAATTAATTTGTCTGTTGTGGCCTACTGAAGGTGACAGTCTTGAATCTGCTGATGCTCCAAGAAGTTGTGTTGGTGTTGTCTCCAAGTTCTATCTGAAAGTCACTGGTTTCCATTAAGGGATTATTAGTGTGGGCAGTGCCAACTGTGGCTGCGCATTTCACACTTCAGGATTGCTCATGGCTGGAAACCAGGAAAAGCAGCTTGTGTTTGCCTGCAGAATATGGCTCGGACTCACTCTGTTATTCCTTTCACAGTGCTGTTTATGGGGATAAAATCCTTAGCAAGTTCCTGGTGATCTTTGGAACACAGGATTTCTTCAGTGTATTAAGTTCTGGTGATTCAACAATCTTTGTTTTAATTCCTAGTCTTGCTGTTTGATGTTTGTATAGTTGAAAGATTTGGAGAATATTGAACTAGCACAAGCAAGTATATCTGTATTGACCACGCTGGAGCCTTTGCAATTGATACTATTTGCATTTAGACATAAAGAAGAAATAATGCCATTAAATATAATAACTTTCCTGATTGTTTTTCTGTAGCATTGGCAATACAAACCAAGCTGTAATAAGCCTGCGTTGATCAATAGTGTGACATTTGAGCCATGTCTTCCAGAATTTCCCTGATACTTACCCTGTTTTCCACTTTAAATTTTGTTACTTTGCAAGTTGAACATTACACTTTTTTTCATTCCAGGTAAAATACCTGTTTTCTGATAAAACGGGTACTCTAACATGCAATATTATGAACTTTAAGAAATGTAGTATTGCTGGAGTGACATATGGGTAGGTATAACTTTTTAAGAAACTCTGTAGCTTAATATGTTCTTATTAATGGTACATACTTTTATATCAGAACAGGATTAGAACATTCTGTTCTTCTGTTTATATTTTAGTATATTTTGTGGTCCCAGTTAATAGCTTTCATTTCCATGTCCTGCAATACTAATTATGAAATGCAAACCTTTACATGAAGTAGACAGAAATAATTATGTACTTCCTAATTTATCTAATCACAATTTAAACCAGAAGAGCTAAATAATCTCTGGCCTTTCTAGAGTGAAGATGATGCAGCCCAAGGGTACCAATTGTCAGTCATGTTTCCTTTAGATAAACCAGAATTTCGTTATAACTGTGTAGCTGTAATTGTAGTTGTAAAGTAAAATAAATATTCTCTGCATGTTAGAGACCCACTTATTGGTTTTGTTCCATTTCTTTCAAAAGGATCCCTTTGAGTCATGCTGGTATTTCATAGCTCTTGGCCTTTTGGGTCTTGAATACTAAATCTTTCTTTGTGTAGTTTTCAATAGGTAGTCTTACAATCTCTGTGCAAGTTAGTATTTGAGTTATTATATTACCTAAATTATATCATATGATATTATATTATATTAGCTAAATTAGATACTCAAAAGGCAGAAAACTTATTTCAGATCTATGAACAGCTGAACCCATGGTTCCAGCATATGTTTGTGTGTGTGATGACTCATTGATCTTTGCCTTCTACCTATATTTTGGTTTGCAAAGTGGAATAAATGTTTTTTCCATTTTTGACCCCTCAGTCACTTTCCTGAGCTGGAAAGAGAACGTTCATCAGAAGACTTCAGGTAAATACATTCTCAGATGTTTGTGTTCTGTATAGCAGAGTGGGGACAATCTATATAAAGTCTGCTTTCCAATTTGGGACTGGAAGAAGCCCAAGGAGCAATGTGTTTGAATAAAATGCTCTTCCAGCAGGAGCCTGATGCAGAGCTGGTGGGTGGTGATGGATCTTTTCTGCAGAGAGAGATGGTGGGTGGAGGAGAGTGGGGGATAGGCAGTGGCTGCAGTGGCTTAGGTGCATGCTGATGCAGTGCTTATTTATAATTGCAGACAACCAAATTACAAGCTAAGAGTAATCTTCTTTACAGTAACCTTACCTGTAGCTGGAGGCTGAATGTTACTCTTTGCAATCACTGAGTTCAAACCTGACAAGCAGAAGAAAAGGAACTGCTTTATTCAAGTGCTATGTTTTAATAATTAAACTGGGAAAGAGCTTGATACAGAGGTGTCTATGTCAGGAGAACTACTCCTCTTTATTCAGAGACTTAATGAACAGAGGTGATGGGTCTGTCCCGTTCCACAGAGAGGAGTGAAAGCCTAGAGGTGTTACGGCAGGTGTCACTGAAGTGTATTCACATCAACAGGATGGGGGGAAGAGCCAGAGCGGGCTGATGATGACTTTGGCAAATATAAGTAAGAAGCGAGTTCCTACCCAAGGAGCAGGTAGACACTGAATGCTGTTGGCCACTTTCTGATGAACTAAGTTAGGCTTCTCCACTGGTCCATCTCATTTTTATAATTGCATTTTGGGAAGGTGGTATGATATGATGGTATGTTGCTATTTCAGCTGAGATGTGATTTCTGTGGGTGCCTGTTTTTCTTCCAGTGTGTTGCTGTTTCCTTCACTGCCATCTTTTCTCTACTTGGATGCTTCTTTCCTAGTCAGTTCTGTGGAAGAGTTTCTTCCAGGTGTTAATTTGGGATACTCAAGCTTAAAATCTTCCAGTGATCAACTTGAAGCAGAACTGACTGAATAGACAGAGCTTAGGGATATTGATCTGATTTATTTTAGAAGCAAGTCACCTTGAAATCAAAATATTTCAAGTACACTTAAAAGCTGCTTCTGCTACATCTGTCCTAGGAAATGTGACACTTGAATCTTCTCAAATACAATTTTAAGCATAACCGTCTAGGGTTTCTTGCTGGTGTTCTGAAGAAATTATTTCTCCTTTTCAGCTCTTTGTGCATTACTCACATGATGTTTTCACAATACTTTCAAGGATGGTGGAAGCTTATTTTGTTTTTCCTTTGCTTCCCAACAAAATGGATGAAGTAGTAAGATTGAAGTGTTGCCAGTGCTACGTTTGATTATGCTTGTCTTGCTCTGCAGCCAGCTACCTCCTACCAGTGAATCGTGTGAATTTGATGACCCAAGACTGCTGCAAAACATTGAAAATAACCATGTAAGTCTGTCCTTCGAATATCATGTCTCTTAAATACACTATTCTAGGCCTCTCTGGAATGGAATGCTAAACAAATCTACTCGTGTGATCAAATCTGCCATAGAGATGCATCATACAACCACAGATGCCAGCAGAGTGTGGGGAAAAATGAAACTACTGAATTAAAGAGACAATGACATTGATAAGGATACCAGCTAGCTATGAACAACTTCATATATACTAGTGTATATGGAAGATAGTCTCTTGTAGCAAATTAAGGTAGAAACTGTAATTCTTTAAAAGAAAAACTACTTGGAAGTTTCAAGCATCCATACTGTTAAAATACCACTTCTAATGGTAATTCAGGATGTTGCAAGGTGGTACTGGTATGAGACCTGCTTTAAATACTGCCAGTGTCTGGAATTCTAATTGCGTGAAGTATGTAAAAGATGGGACTTAAGCTAAGCTTAAGCTTGCAATTAAGACTTAGTCATCTTGTCTAACTGGTTGTTTCCTAAAGAGTCTTAGTCCCTGGGAAAGTGTCAGTTCATTGCTTACTCAAACCTGCAAGTATGAAGTGTCTAACTAGACACAGATGATTTAAGTTATTTGTGAAAAACTTTCCCCAACCCTGTTCTGCAGAAGCTTTATTGCAGAGGGGTATCTGGGCATTGGCAAGTGCCAACTCAAATGACAAATACAGTTAGCTAATTGCTCTCCTTAGTGTAACTTCTGTGACTGGGCTGGTTAAGTTTATATAAACATCTGAAATGTAGTTACAACATACTGTTTGTGTGCTGCAAAGCTTTGCTTTCTGTTTTGCTTTACATTACTGAAGAAGTTGAAATGCAGCATATGGTGTAAATGCCTGAAGGGAATATTTGATTACTTTGTGTGTCACTAAATACTCATCAGGGTGATAGAGCCTCAAGATGGCTCTTGTGCTCCAACCTTCAGGATGGTTGCCTCCCCAGGCCAATGTACGGGTTTCCTGTGTGGCCTTTGTAATCATCTGCACTGGGAGAACTTCCCACTGCCCATCAGTTGCAGCCAAGGTTTGGCTTGCCTCCTGTTAGTTTGTGTATGGCTGCAGTTACAGCAGTTGCTGACTCCAGGTACTAATTCTGGATGGAAGGCTGCTGGTTTAGGTGCAGCCTACAGATCAAGTGTGTTTGAGCAATTTCTCACTGTGTATTGCTTTAGCCGTCTATACAGAAAAGTGCTTTGGACTTTTTTAATAGTGAAGAGGCTTGTATCAAATGAGCTGTGATGTGGAGTTTCTTATCTAGGCTTAAGAAGACTGCTTAACTTTGGGATATCTCAAATTCTTTGACCTTCTCTGTGTAGAACTTCTACTTTGGGATGTAGAAGGAATATTTACTGTTGTAGCAGGCAAATAAAGGATTTTGGTAGCTTCATTAGGTGTTACTTAGTCTAGACAGCTCAGATAGAAGTCTCTGTTCTTTACATGTGTTCATGTTTCTTTTTGGCTGGCAGCTTGAACAGAAAAACGTTGTTTCCATCGCCCAGCTGGCTGTTGGGCTGAGCACACTGTGAGAAGTCAACCGTCAGTCTGTTGGGGAACTTCTGTCTGATAAGACTTAAGATGTATCTTGTGTATCAAGAAGTTGTCTGTTGGAACCTGACTGTGCTGGAGGGCTGGGTACCGCCCGCTGACAAGTGGTGATTCAGCACAAGACACCAGAATGCAAGGGCTACGTGTGATAGTTTGCTCAGGAAGTTCAGATGAATTTGTTGGACTGCATCAAGTGATATGAGGTCTGGATTACAGGGTAGTGGGAGAGGAGAGAGTCACGTTTCCGGCCCGTTAGCTTTCTGCGCTAGGTCAGCTGTTAAGGTGCAAAAACTGCTTCTTTCTACCTGAAACTCCTCAGCGTCTTAGTTTTCATAGCTTGTAGATAGCTGCAGATGCCATTTGCCCATGTCCGATGATATCTATTTGTTTAGGGAACTGAGGTGATAAAACTGAAGTGTTCTAGCACAAGCTGCCTTGTGAGGTCAGATGGTGCTGTACTCAGCTGGGCGATGAATTCCCTTTAAGCATTTGCCATCTCGCAGCTGAAGCTGTCAACATGACATCTCTCACAAACATTCAATAAGTGCTTATCGCTTGGCTCTTGAAGATTTTTTTTTTCAAGCCAGTTGCAAGTGTTAGTTTAAAGCTGTCTCAGTGCCAAGTAATTTTCCTTCCAGGTTCAAAATAAGAAGTGATGTACTCGTCCTTATGAGACTGTCTTCCATCTGCTAGGAAGATTTTTAGCATCCTGTATCACCTTTAAATTTTATAGCTCTTCTGGGCCAGTGGTGTATAAGGACTGAGTGATGGCCAAGTCCACTCTTGAGGAACAGTCAAAGAATTATTGCCCTGTAGGAAATGTTCCAAGGAGAAAATAACTTGTCTTGGAAACATGTGGAGGTTTCTCTTGGCTTCTCTGGGATTTTGATGTGGAAGAAAGTACCTAGGTTTGTCTGCTTATGCTTTTTCCTCATAACAGCTTCTGTTGGATGAACGGTGCAGCTGTGCCAAGAGTATGACACTGTTGTTCTATAGGGAAAATGGCATAAAGTCTTATTAGGAAAAGAAGAGAGTTATTTCCAAATATTTAAAAGAATGGTGAGTATGCTAGATGGTCTTAATATTGGTGCTTGTGAGTTGCACACATGCTGTGGACAAACTCCACATGGAGACGCAACCCTGTGTGGTGTGGGATTATTCTTTACTCTGTTGATATGAGTGCATGGAAGGAGGTAAAGAAGTGAAAGAACTGAAACTTGGATCTCATCCTAGACTCCTGTTTCACTGGATTCTCTCAACTTCCTCTACTAATTCCAGTTCACATATGAACCTTTTTCTGTGGCCCCCAAATTATCACTTGGGCAAGAAACAGCAAGCATGTGGTGCAGCTGCAGACACAAGAATTGGTTCATTGAATATATGTGATTAGTATATTAGCAGCTGGTGAGGCAGAACAGGTAACTTGTACTCAAGTTGTGCCTTTACCTCAGTGGAAGTGTTTGTTTGGATCTCTCCAGTTTGTCTGCTTATTTTTGTGAAGTGTGTGGGCACTGAGTCTTTTATTCCACCAGGCTTTGTAGAAATGGCTGCTCTGAGCAGCTGATTCTTAATTCCTTAGGAAAGCAGAACAAGAAAAGCATATAAAAACTTATTGGGATGGGAAACTGGAATTTAAATTCCAGTAGGGTGAAAATACATTCAGGTGGTGAGAACCTCTGGGAAGCTTTAGTTCAGAAAGTAACTGTTGCCTGAAAACTGAATGTTGTTTTACAGCTCACGATTTAATTGTTATAGCTTGGCAGGAATTATCTTTCACTCTTGTGCTTCTGCCCTTACTGTGCGTGGGACTTGGGAGCTTTTTTTTTTCCTCAAGTACAAGGCAGTATCTTTATAGGTTCTATGTCAGTGGTTTTAGACAAGGTAAACTTGCATTTAATTCTATTGATATTCAAATGCTGGTAGATGTGTTCTCTGAGTCTGTTCTGGAAATATCTGAATCCCCTCGAGCCTTACCAGCTTCACTCTTCTGGAGGTGCCCAACATGGCTGAATCCTCACACTGTTCTCCAGATAGTTTAACAAGCAGAATGGTAGGAATTTTGCATATTTTTAAGACAGACATAACTCTCCCTGGTAATGAAGTAGATAAGTATTTTACTAGCTGTCCTTGGCAGAATCTGCAATGTTTATGCGAAGTAATAAGCTCAAGCTGTTAGACTATGCCTTGATATCCCAGTGGCCATTTTTAGGCCATTTGCTCAAAAACCTCTGTCCTGTCCATCTGGGAATATTGTGAATTGAGACACTGATCTGATGCTGCTACAAGTAAAAGGAGGTACAAATAGATATCTTTAACTTCATGTGCAACTTCTGTGTAATTTTCTTAGGCTGTAAAAGGCTCAAATAATGCAGCTCCTGTCTTCAGAGCAGGGAGACCCAGATAAGGACACAGGTGACAAAGGACAGATATGTAGCTCTGCAGAGTGCAGCTTTTTCCCCAAAAGGATGAGTTTTGACTCAGTGGCTTGTTCACTGTGAGTAAGAGAAAACACAAAGGGATGAAAACTTGTGATACAGCTTTATGACCAGTGGTCCATGCCCTGCTTGATAATGGGTAATGCTGTGCCTTTTAGGTAGGCAATCTTTGCTTTCAGTGTAGATAATGCTTTGTAAATAACAATCCAGAGACTGCTTCCAGGAAGATGAGACTGTCTCAGTGTCTATAGTTCTCAGCTTATAGGGGCAGTGTGCACAGGAACTTTAGCCAGTGGGGTATGTTGCTGGTGTTGGTGGTTTTACACCCAGGTGTTCCACAGATCTTTGGAAAAGACATTAAGAGGAACCATAGCTTTCACCCAGAGCTGTTGGCACGCAGGGAGAGAAATGAGGGGAGAAGGCACTTATGAGAGCTGCCTGTGGGCAGATGAACAAAAGACTAAAATATGTGGACTTTTTTCCTGCTACAGACAAATAGAGGGGAAAGAAATAGAGCTGAGTTTAACAAATGAGCAGGTAAGGAATGTCTTGAGAGTTGCTTTCACAGAGGAAAATAAGAAATAAAGCAGAATCAGTTAACCTGTGGGACTTCTGTCTTATGCTGGAGTTAAGCTTGGCATGATGTAAGGGATGTATTGCCATAGAAGCAATTAATGAATTTTCTGTTCACAGCTCTGAAGCAGGAATTGGAATTCTCTGTTGTGATTCATGCCAGTGCAATAAATATTGTCATTGCTGCAACAATATGGAAGGGAAACAAATGACAGCTGTGTGGAGGAGCTGATGTGATAAGCTGGGCCTCTGTCTGGTTATTTCTTGCTGTAGGACTGGAAGATTGCCACGTAATCCATTGTGAGCTGTGAAAATACCAAGTCAGCAATAAATTACATTGCTGGCTTGAAAGCAGAAATATATACGAAGGAGGATTAAAATCTGACACTACTGGAGACAGCTTTTTTCCAACTGGTAGAACACACACTATGAAAGTGTCTAAGGGGGTAGGTGATACATGTGTGTGAAGGACATCAGAGGTCTGCAGCAATGGATGCTGAAACGGGAGTCTGGCAGGCTGTGTGTTGTGAGATGGAGTTGTAACTTTAATTGCTTTCACTGGAAATAATGGAACAGCAGTAACCTCCTGATGAGTAATTTACTGGGGACTTAACATTTTTCATACTACTGTCTGATGATATTCTATCTGCTCATTTTCCCAAATGCAGCCTCTGCACTCCAGCATGTCAAAAGTTACAACTGTTATTTTAGTGGCAAGTAACCATTCAATTCTGAAATTTCAATATGCAAAGATGTGTGAAACAGTTATTTTGAAAATATACATGACAAACTACATGAAGTAAAGCAAGAATATAAGTATTGGATCGTCAGTCTTTTCATTACATTTTTTTCTGGTATACTTTTTGTTCATACATGTTAACATTTACCAGCTGACATTGGTTTGTGCCTTTCATAGTAATTTACTTGCTACTAATGCACCCTTGCTCTTGCCAGTACATCTTTCTGTTGTACAAGTATGCAGGCTATGTGTACCATATGGAAACAACAAACTCTAGTATTTTTTCTTATTCTTAGTCTTGTCCCTGAAATAGGACCAGAGATAGGAAAAAAACCAAACCAACAACCCTATGTTTTTATTTGTGTCACATAGCTTGGCTTGTGAAGAGGAGCATTAACATGTCTGAGAGCCAGTGGTGAATGCTGCTGGCTTAATGGTGAAGTTGCGTTTTGTATTAAGTGCCATTCTAAGTGGGAAATAGAGGATTCTTTATTGTCACAGCAGTTCTGTGTGATTAAGGGGTTTTATAAAATAACTGTGTGCTGCCTTTTGGATAGTAGTACTGCATATATGCTGCATACATGTAACACAAGTCTTGCATCAGCGGGGTTTTGGTGGCATGTAGTTTTCCCTTGAAAAAGTTCCATTTGAACATAGCATGTCTTTTTGCTGTTGTGAAACTTTCTGATGTACCCTACCAGAATAAATTGTGTAGAAGCATCTTTGAATTAGTTGTTAAAAAATAATACAAACAACTCTGGGTCCTGTACTACTAGAATCTTGTAGGATTCTCCTCCATCTGAGCTCAGTTTTAATATTACAATAGTGGGGTTTTGGCCTGACCTTATGCTAATAGCTCTTGTAATGCTCTTCACTTAGTAATGGCTGCGTTAAGCCAGAGTATATACAAAATATGCTGTGCTAATGAAAACTAGATGATATTTTTATATGCACAAACTCAGAGTTGATGAAGTCCACTTAAAGCTCTTGCGAAGGTAGAACTGCTGAGTTCTGTCTGACTCAGCCCCAGAGCAGATGGCTGCTGCGACATAAGATTTTGATGCTACCAGCTGTGGATGTTACAGATATAGCGAAGCTTGGGAAGGAGAACATGTGTTCACTTCAGCTGCTTCAGCCAAGTGTCTTAAAGATCCATGTGGATGGAGATGCTGTGGCAGGTTGGGAGCTGGGCAGCTGAGCACCATTGCTGGCTGCTATGGGACTGGAAATGCTGGGCCAGAGGGAGGAGTGCAAAGGAGGGAAGAATGGGATGGGGGAATAAATTTCGAATCACGATAGCTGTACTTCCTAGAATTCAGTGATTGGAGGCCTGTGACCAGGTACTGTGGCATCTTCACTGAGTCATAGAGCTGGTTTCTCTTTAAACACCTGAGGATGGCTGGTGACTGCAGTCTGTGAATAGTGCTTTATATTGTGTGTTCTTATGCTGAATGTGTAGGGATTGTTCAGATTTCTGCTTGGCTGGATGATGTATTCCTGTGGAAGAGCACATGATGTTGCCTTGTACCGGCTGATCAACTGTTGTCAGGTCTGGATGTTGTTCACTGAGGATGCAGTTGAAATGAGTGTAATTCTGGTGTGTTTACTGTCAATCTCTTGAAAGCTGTAGAAGCTACTAAAATAGTAGTTCCTGTTACTTGATTATCATCATCTTGTGGCAGACATCTTTGCCTATATGAAGCTCGGGGTGCTACAAAACGAATGCTTTTATATTTATAGAGATAAGGGAATATTCTGGCTTCCCAGCTTTCTGTAACTTGTGAGACCTTCATCATTAGCGCTCTGATTTGTTAATGATGGCCCTTAACTCTGCTGTATTGATGTTCTTGGACCAAGACAACTACTATAGCGAACAGAATACTTTTTTTTTGTTTGTGAGGTCATCTTCGGTTGGTGAACAGCTGCCTCTTACTTAGTCTGTGTGTAGTACTAAACCTGACTCTCCTGCTGTCCTGTCTAGCCCACTGCTGTGCACATACAGGAGTTCCTCACTCTGCTGGCCGTGTGTCACACTGTCGTTCCTGAGAGACAAGGAAATAAAATAATCTACCAGGCCTCCTCTCCAGGTTGGTTGTTGCTTGCTTTATTTGGGAGGGAAGGAGTGAGGGAGTAGAAGTAGATCAAAGGAAGGTCCAGAAACTTCTTTCAAGGTCATTTATTTTGAAAGCTAGATGTCCCCCATGATCCTAGCAGTAGATCTGGCATCTTCCATCATCAGTGCACACTGCTATTAAATTCCTCCTACAAAACTGCAAAGTCCATGGTGTTTCTGTAGAAGTAGACTGGGCTTATGATCCATTCTGCGCTCATGGGACCTTCTAATCTGGCATTTTTGTGTGGGTGAAAAGCAAAAATAAAACTTTCACTGCATAGAGCTGATCTATGGAAGTACTGATTTGTTCTTGTATGAACAATTACTTCCTGTATTTGGTATGACTGCAAACTGTTTTTATTGATGTAGTAGCTTCCCATCTTGCTCTGTGCAGATAAAAGGTGCTGATACGTGACACAGTACAGCAAAGAGCAGTCCTGGCTGTGTTTGGGCCTACCCTTAGCCCACTTCTTCCTCCTTTTAGGTAGCACAGAGGGTATTGAGGGAGGTAGACAGGGCCAAAATGCAGAACAGCAGGGCCCTGCTCCCCATCACATTTATCTCTGTTACTGAGGATGTTTCTAGAATTATTGTATTGATGTATTGAGTGATGAAGCAGCATCACTTATGTCCTACAGTGTCTGAAGAGTCAGGTGAAGAGCCCATATAAGGCAGCTCTCGTCAGTGTTGATGAACTGTGAGGAGACTAAGAGTGCTGCAGAGACATGAGGGTGGCTGGAGTTGAGCACTAAATCCACCGATATGGTGATTGTGCCTAAAGCCACTTGCTCCTCAAGGCTTTGTAACTACCCATTAGGGGTAGAGGCGTTGGCTCTGTTTTCAGCTCTGTTATTTGAGCTTTTAATGGCATTTCATAGTTCAGTCTCCAGAAGACAATCCTGTATTTCTATAGCACCTGAATTTAGTGTATTTACAGCAAGAAAAGGATTAAATGCATGTTGTAGGAATTTAGAGTAATATAGCTTTGATCTTGTTTTCAGAACTGGTATATTTCCCCTTTTTCATGTGGAAAAGTATGGCTACTCCACAACAATACAGTTTAATGCTTCGGTAGTTACAGGGTATTTTATACTTCGAGCATGATGTTTGTGCAGTTAATATTGCATGGCCTTTGTAGGACTAAAATATGAATGTTCTTGTTGAAGTGTGCACAGAGCTACTCTAGCAGCCCTACAGATGGGGGAGTATAAGGCAAAGGGGCCTTCTGTGTTTTGGCAGCATGGCATATTTAAGTATGGGCTTTGCAGGCCTGTTCTACATACCAATTTCAATTGAAACATTTCTTGTGTTGGCAGATGAAGGGGCATTAGTGAAAGGAGCAAAAAAACTTGGTTATGTCTTCACGGCACGGACTCCACATTCAGTTATCATTGATGCGGTAAGTAGCAGATGTGCATGGCACACACTGCCAAGCTCCTGCGGGGTGTGAATGTCTCCTGGGTGGTCCCTGTGAGTTCCCCTTTACAGAGCCTTTAGGGTGCTACATGAAAAAGGGTTCTGCAGACTGGGAGAAAGTTGTATTACTTCATCTTTTCAGATGCGAAGTCCTCTGCCCTTCTGTGTGGCATGGGCAATTGGAAGTTGCAAGCTTATATGGGAAATGGCAGCAGTTATGCCTGAAAAATATTTCCCTTGTCTGGGAAGCACAGATGAATACGCTCAGACCAGAAGGAAATTCATATGTCTGGGAGATTTTTCTAACTTATGTTTAACAGTTACTGTACTTCTAAGTGTTTGATTTCTTGTATTAAAATGGAATTTGTCTTCAGAATAAGATCTTTTATAGATGATGTATCTACTTAGCAAGCTCTGTATGCAGGGGTTAACAGATTAGAGTTGACACAGGTGGTCTCAAACTCATGGGGCTGCCTTCTGACTTAGGTTGCAGTCTAAGCTAAGGTGGCTCTGGATTACACAGATGCGACTAAGATGAGGACTCTGTCTCTGGAATACATAGTAGGGTACTTACTAAGAATAATGGATGTATTTTTGTCCTTCCTCTCAGGAGTGTTCACTTTGAAGTTTCTTGGTACACTGCCAAGCTAAGCACATAAAACATATCTTTGTGAGACTTCTCACAATTTTTTTTACAGCTACTCAGGAAACTGCTGTTTAGTTTAAGGGGAAGAGTGCAGGATGAGCAGTGTCATCTAGAGCTAGCTAGGTTCTTCTCTGCAGGAAGACCCAGGTTCATCTGACCTAGTTCCATAATCCTCACCCATACCAGGCTGGGAGCTTAGTCAGTCTGTAGCCAGCAATAAAAGCTGTCATTCCTAGGGGTTCCTGTCTCTCCTCATTGCCTATATCAGTGGCAGCACATGAAACACAGGTTGGAGATGGCTTTTAGTCTTGAGGGTATTGCTAAGTTGATATGTACCTCACAGGACATAACTCAGCACTGCAATTAGATTTTGCTACAGCCTTTTCTTTAATGATGTGCTACAAATACTACTGGAGTTCTGAGCCTCCAGTAACTCCCACTGCTCCCTCCGTCTGTCATACAACAGGAATGGCATAGGCAAGGCGTTTCGAAATCCTTTTGCTTCCTTGCATTGCTCATGCTCAAGCCCAGTGAACATTGTTGCTGGTAACAGGATTTACTCCTCAGTTAAGCATTTTTTGTCATAAAAAAATCTAGTTTGCTTATAAATTTAAGTAAAGGAAATACAAGGCAGTTCAGACAGAGGTTATTGTAATACCAAATCTGATGGCATGTTTATTGTAACTTGGAATAACTCTGTCTATAATATGTTTCTTAGTGGATAGCTGTTAAGAAGTAAATATGCAGCTTAACTTTTGAAGTGTGCTTATCCTTCCAGAGTAAGATTAGTTCCTTGAAATGGTGTAAAAATAGTACATAGGAGGATGCCACAATTTTAGTTGTCAGAGATTAGAATGCTTCATTAAATAGGGCTCTGCATCACTTTTACCATGAGAGGGAGCTATTACCACATTTTATTTATACTGAAATGTGTAAACAAAGGTGTTTTAACCAACTTGCCTGTTTACACAGGTAAGATTATACTGCAAATCATACTCACAATACTATGTGCTTTCTTTTGTAGCTGGGAAAAGAAAAAACCTTTGAAATTCTTAATGTGTTGGAGTTTTCCAGGTAAGTTTTCCTCTAGTATACTAAATGCAGGGGAACAAGAATACCGCTTTTATAAGTCTGTTACCTAGAATAAAAAGCTTCAGGTGATGCAGTAGGAAAGCTGAACTTCCTTAATGTTGTCCTGCTTCTCCATCCACTTAGTTTCCAATGTAGGACTGACAGGTGCTTGCAGACCGGTGGCTGTTGGCAAGTGGGCATGAAAATCTCCCCTGGTGCTCCAGCTCCATTGGCTTGTTGAGAAGTTGCTGCCCTGGAAGTGTCATTCTGTGCCTCACTGGTTTCCTGATGTTACTTGTCTACTTCAAGAACATGCCTTGAGATTCAGATTGCACTCTTCTAGTGCTTCTGTATGTTAATAGGTTTTGAGTAGGTGAAATCTACAATGAGAGGGTTTTTGGTGCCCCTTGTTAAGAACCATTCCACCTATGAAAAACTAAACAATGCAGGCACTTGGACCTTATCATGCTAGTTAGGACAGGCACTGCTTGGGTAGCAGGAAGCCTTATGTTATGAATCGTGCCCCTAAATCACTGGAGAACATAAAAGGTGCTTTCTGTTTGGTTGATAAAGTTTTGCCAGTTTGGGTGGTGTTAGTCAGCAGGCTTTTCTGCTGTTTTTTCTACTCTTACTGTGGCTTAAAGTGTTGATGTCTTGTTCTCTGCCCTCTAAATGATCTAGTTCTGCTCTAAAGGAGTATGTAAAGCTGAAGTCAGGGAAGATTTGGGTAGTTGGCTTTTCTTGTGTCCGGCCTTACTTTGAACCTTGTTCTTGGTTGCTTTCCCCTTTTCAACCAGAGTGTAGGTATTTGCACTGCTGGGGCAATATCTAAAATGGTGCTAGAAAAGTTCTTCAGGGTTTCTGACAAGTTTACCAAATACCCTGGGGTCCACAGGCAGGTGTCTGTAGCCTACAAGCAGCACTGGTAGAAAATACTGTATTGTTTCTTTCCTGTGTGTTGCAACTTCCCTCTTGACCAGCTAGGGAGCTCCTATAATTAGATTTCAAAAAGCACGTGGAAGTTTCTCAGTGTCCCTGGCTTGCTGCAGAAGTTCTGGGCACAGTTCACTGCTGTGCTTCCAGACTTTCTTCAGAAAGCATTGTGTGATCATACATGCCAAGAGCTTAGTTCCATACACATGGCTCTTGAGCCCTGAAAATGGTTTAGATTTCCCAGAGCAACTCCAGAGGAGGAAGATTGCTCTGCACTGTTATGTCTGTGCATACTGGCAAGAAAGGAATGAGGAGGGAGGATACTTCTTAGCTCTCCTTTTGCTAAGGAAAGGAGTTATAGTTACAGATAATTTCTTTTGAATATGAAAACACATGTTTTTAAGGTTGTCTTGGTGAGAGTTGATTTGCTTTTCTCTGCTGCTTAGAAGCTGCATATTTTTTCCAGTGGCTCTTTTAAAGAAGAGAGTGTTTAAGATAATTTTTGACATTTATCAAGCAAAAAGCCTCCTTGCCTGCCTTCCTTTGTTAAACCTCTGTATGTTACAGTTCACTGTTTTAAAAATACATCCCAAATGTGACTATCTTGCTATGCAGCCCTGCTCAGGGGGTCTGACTACTACATAATCCCAACTATGTAGTTCTGATTAGACCAATAAAAAGAACCTATAGTGAGGCAAAGAGCTGGTCTGTGCCATGATTCCTTTTTATGACATTTCTGCATTCCTTTGAGTTAGAAGTTAAATAGCTGCCTAATAAATAGTTAAATAACTAACCTGGATGGCTAGTTATTTCAATACCTGTAATAAATATGCATTCAGCCTTAATGATTCCTTTTCTAGCCTGAGTCTCCAGAACAATTTTACTTGAGGAATAAGGAAAAGCTGAGAATAAATGTGACTTCCTCTTCTTTCAAGAGTGTTTTTGTGCCGTCTTGTTCTCTTCCGAAAATTTCCAAATTCTTGATAATGTTGGTGTGCAAGTCTGTGTTCTGGTTGAGTGCTCACCAATAGGGCTGGAACTGGAAGTGGACAACTTTTAGTATTTCTCTTTGCTGTTGACGATTATGGGCTCATAAGTTATTACTGTTATATCTCACCTGATCTCAGATGCACTAAGCACATCTGAGAAAATTCAATTGACTTGCTTGGCATCACTGACTAATGAAAGCAAGTATTTTTCTTTCAATAGCAACAGGAAGAGAATGTCAGTGATTGTTCGAACTCCAGCAGGAAAGCTACGTCTCTACTGCAAAGGAGCTGTAAGTAATTATGCTACCTAATGGAGAGCTAACACTACCGGTTGTTTCCACAGCTGTGGCTGATATTGGCATTTTGTGTCTCTTACATCCGTAATACCTGTTGCTTTCTGTTTAGGGCCAGGTGATTTAGATCTGTCATTCCTCCCCTGACTCTGTAGGCAGGAGTATTTCTGGGCTTTCAACTACGCTGTTGAAATCCTGAAACTAATGGGAGCAGAACCTTTGACTTATGCAAAGGCAGGATTTCACCCAGCTGTGTAGCAGCAGTTCAGGAGCTTGACTAAATGCTGTTGTCTGAATCTGTAATACTAAAATCTGTTCTCAAGTGGTTGGCTCTTGATCTGGCTCTTCCATCTCTGCACCTGCTGTTATTTGTCATCATGACTTGCACCATGTTGTGCTTCTGTCTTCACTGACAAGAGCAATAACTTAGCAAGTACGAAGGCTGCAAAACTAGCATTGGCCGCAGCCGGAGTGTGGTTCTAATTTCAATGGAAAACGATGCAGGTGGCTTTTTGCAACAAGGAGAACTATTTCTGACTTCTGTAAGGATCTGGTTTACTTGAACTTGTCCTGACACATAGGTCTGGGTGCACTGGTCTGTTGCTTCAGTTTAACTCCCCTGATTTGATAAAGATGTGCTGGCTTTGTGCTGGTGTGGTGGGAGTGAATTAAGCCCACTCTTATGGTGTGGTATTTCAATGTTGTATGCTTAGTAGGATCACACAGATCTGCAGGTCCTTGTTGCCCGTGTTCACACTGCTTTTTGGAGTGTGGCACCTGAAGGGATGGAGAATGGGAGAGTTCGTAGTGAAAAGCTTCATGCCATCTTCTGTATGAGCAGACTCAAATGTCTAACAGAGCAAAAGGGTTATAATAATTAGTGGAATCTGGTGGTTTGTCTTGTATGTTCTGCTGCATCCACCCCTCATCTGAGCTGTAAGTTAACTGCCGATTCTACATGTACCCTTCCACATTGATAGTTATCTCCAATCCTGTCACATCCATCGTAAATTACTTGTTTTGTATGCCTGTCTCTAATCAGTGATAGATGTAGGATTGTTAATTTAAGAGTACGTATGTGAGCAAAGGAGGATTTGTGTATTGTTAATGTATGTAGCAACTTGTTGTGGTAGTTGCAGAATAGAATCCAAAGACTCTAAATATGTAGGTGGTGGTGCTGCGTTTTCGTTTTAGCTGTTATCTGTACTTTTTCAATTGCCCTCTGGTTTAATGATGAAGAAAGTTGCTGGAAGAGGAAGGTTATTTCAGAGAGACTTTTGTGGTAGAATCTGTTCAGTGTTTCTGCCTTCTATTTTTTAACATCAGTGGGAATATTTTCTAGGAAGTATTGCAAGAAGTTCTGTATGGGACTACAATGTGTGCTGAATAAGACTAGACACTTATTTTCTGAAAATCAATATATCTGCTTAGTAGGTCAGAAAGAAGTGTTCTGTACTGCCCAATAATGGGGACCCCTTTATGGAAAGAGGGGAGGACAGCAGAGTGTGCTTTTCTCCCCGTCATTTGAAGTGAGTGCAGTACCTCTGCCACTGGGCACAATCCAGATTGCTTACTCAAACAATAGTCTCTAAAATCTAAATATATACTTGTAAATATAATCCGTGGTTCTGATATTAGCAAGTTCACTCAGGTTACTTCACTTGAGCTTGTAAATAACCAAATGAGCACTTCAGTTATAGACTTACTCTGTTGTAATGACTTTGGTTTCAATAGGATAATGTGATTTTTGAGAGGCTTTCAAAAGATTCGCAGTATATGGAGCAAACACTGTGCCATCTTGAATACTTCGCAACAGAAGGTAAGAGAAAAAACATGTCATGAGAATTCAGTATACCAAATTGCAGCATGTTCTGTGCTGTCTAAAGTTTGCAGTGCCAAATACAATGGTTATGAAGATTAATGAAGAAGCGGTGTGTAATCAGCCAATTAACAGTTCTCAGATAACTTTAAGCCAATGGCAGTTTGTGCCTTGCCTCTGTGCACTTTGGGCAGAGAAGTGAAATTTGGAAGGAAATGGTGGGGTTCTGTATGGCCATGATGAAGGAAAAGAACGTGAGTTCTATCACCCAGAACACCCCAGTTACATTGGAGTTAGAAGTGGTTTTGCCAGTGTCAAAGTCAAATGACATAATCTCTGGCTTCATGGAGCAGAATGCTAACCTGAACACACTAAGAGACCTGGAAAACCAAGATATCAATGGTGATCTGAAGTGGTCTCTAAGGCATTTATGAGTGATATTACACCTCCATTCACAGGCGAGTATTTGGCTTTGTTCTCTCTTCTGCAGTAGCAGAAAATATTTGCGTTATAGTAAAACCATGAAGCAGTGTGGTTTTTTGCTAAATCTGAAAACATTATTTATTCAGCTTTTAAAGGTATTTTTTTTGTTGACTCCCGCATTCTCAGTAACTAAACTTCTGTATTTTATGGCACACACTCCTTTCTGCCTGACTCTTGCCAGAAAAAAAAAATCGTTACTTCTGTATGTTAACTTTTGTCAGTCTAATAGAATGGTTTTCGTACTTCATGGGCCCTATTCTTTCTAGTCTTTTGTGCAAGTGTGACTGCTATTATTACAGTGTGTTATGTGCATACACTGTAGGAGAAAACAGTCCTAAAATGAAACATGCACTGTGCAGTATGTTTGATTAAGTAATATCTCAAATCATAGTATGTAGCCAGCGATTTGTTTAATTTGATCATTTTAAAAATACATGAACGCCAAGCTTGCTTTCATACTTAAACCAAAAAGAGGAAAGATGGTCCTTTTGTTGCTCCAGTATGGCTAGATTGCAATACTGAAAACCGTGGAAGTGTTTGTGCCTGTTAGGCTGTCTTGATTTGCACCAACATTAGGAATCTAAGTGAGCCAGGCTCTTGTTTTGTTTGTGAAAACCCAAATGCTTCAAAAATGTACAGGGAGGTTTTCTGGAATCCAGAGTTTAAGTGTGCATTGAAAGCTCTGGTTGGCTCCAGTGAGAGGGTTAGAATTCAGCATTCATTAGGGCATTAATGATTTGATGATACTCAGTGTCGTTTTACTGTGTGTCTTCTATCGTGTAGGTCTGAGGACGCTGTGCATTGCTTATGCAGACCTGTCGGAAAACTCTTACAGAGAGTGGCTGAATGTCTACAATGAAAGCAGTACGGTTCTGAAAGACAGAACTCAGAAGCTGGAGGAATGTTATGAGATCATTGAAAAGGTAAGACGCATGCTTCTTTTATCAGATATAGATTCCCTTGCATGTGTTTTTTTCCCCATGGAATTTGGGCTCTATACAGTAAACCAAACCATTGATTTCAGGAATGGGGAACTGTAAAAGTATTTTTAGTTGGCAACCTGTTCAGTCCATAGATCTCTCACATTTTAATTTGTAAATCTGAGACTAATTTATGTGTAAAAGGTCATTGCTACTTATAAGCTGTTTTCTCGCATTTTTAAAATTTTGCTATATTTTATGAGATTACTGTAACCTGGTAAAGATAATGCATAAAATTGTTGCATTGCACACAGTTGCCATGTACTAGTATATAAAGATAAACTTGTTCCTGTTCGTAACAGCACAGTTCAGATTTTCTGATGGCTGTTGTAGACACTGTAGACAGAGGTGTTCACCAAGGCCCGTAGACACATAGACTGAAAAAAAGATGAAAAACCGCTCTCCGGGCAAATTGCAAAACTCATAATTCTGGAAAGGGAAAGTAGATATCAGAGAATCAGTTTGAAACTCTGGTCGCACACTGAGTGAAATGAAACGTCAACACTAGGGGCCAGTGTTTCTTTGATACTCGTTGGTCTTTTTGAAATGCTGGTAGTCCCCCTTCTCACCTATGTTTATTCAAGCTCTTTCCCCTCACTCCAGTTATTTCACTCTTATTTTATTTAGTGCTTTCTTTAAAACACTCTTTGCACTTAAGTTTCTTTGAAAATTAATATTAACACTTCAACTGAAGTTCTGGATCACTGCTGGTTATATAAGTTGCGGCAGAAGAGGGAAGGTGGTTGAAGCTATGGTGGGAGTCAATTTCATAGGGTAATAGAAAACTCCAAAAACTCTTTAAGTAATAGCTGAAGATGGCATCTTACTTTTCAAACTAACACCTAAAGTTGTCTTGTGTTTAGTCAGTCAGTAGCACTGTGGTTATCTAATCTATGATTCTATAGGTTTGCATAGCTCCCCTCAGCTTTTACTTTCCCGAACAGTGCTCTTATATTCTTCTGTTTTCACTGAGGTGTAAAACAAGCATGGGTCATTTCTCTTTTTAGATGTGTTCTGAAGCCTTAGATCTTTTTTTTTTTGCCATCTACCTTCTGCTTCCTTTTACAATTTATCTTGGAAAAAAGGTACCTATTAATGGATAGTAGGATTGAAGTTTTGGACTTAGTGCCATGTTGGTAGGAAATATCCACTGTGTTCCTCTCCTGTTAATGTTTGCTTGTTGGTCATACCAAGGAGCAGAAAATTGCATTTGAAACTTAAAGATGGGAGTGGGGAGGGGGGATATGTATGGTTTTCTTTCTTTTTAGAGCTGTTTTTTCCTGCGTTAAATTCTCTGGTCTGTAGGGACTTCTTTTTAAAAAAGAAAATGTCTTGTGGCTGTGACATGTAGTGCATTTTAACAGGCTGATTTTTCATCTAAGGGCTGAAATGGGAGTGGGAGAGTACTTTGTCAGTCTGAGTGTTGAGGTCAGTGGATCATACTACAGGTGTACAGAGACACAAACTTGAACTGGCTTTCTTACCCCCTACACCGGCTGAGGGCTTCAGTAGGTGCAAGAGTAGCTCCTTTGCTCAGGTAGCTCAGCTATGCCGATCCCTGTGCTGTCACGTTTAACTGTGTAACAAGTAATTTTGGGAATAAAAGACAGGATTGCATTTGTAACCTTTAAGTCTGGTTAGCATTGAGACAGCTAACGTTTCATCAGGAGGCTCTAGGGTACTAAAGCAAGTGACTTACGGCAGTTGAGTCTGCTGCCGTTACCATCTGAAGATCTCATAACAAAACTTAAGCTTTGTCAAGACCTGTAACTAATGCCAGCCTACACACCTGTGTGGATGACAACTGCCCCTTCCGTTCTTTGTGTGTTCATAGACACATAAAAGCAGGAGCTGCTGTAATGATCACTTCATAGAGTGGTTTAGGTTGGAATGGACCTTTGAAGACCATCTAGTCCAAGCTCCATGCCATGGGCAGGGACATCTTTTGCTAGAGCAGGTTCCTCAAAGCCCCATCCAGCCTGGCCCTGAAGACTTCCAGGCATGGGGCATCCACAGCTTCTCTGGGCAGCCTGTTCCAGTGCCTCACCACCCTCATTGTAAAACAAATTCCTTCTTTATGTCCTATTGAAATCTACCTTATTTCAGTTTAAAAGCATCACGCCTTGTGCTGCCACTGCAGGCCTTGTTCAAGAGTCTCTCTGTTTTTCTGAGAAGCCCCCTTTATATGTGGAAAGGTCACAAGAAGGTCCCCTGGAGCCTTGTCTTCCCCAGGCTGAACACCACCAACTCTCTAGCTACTTCTGTTCACTTAATCTGTTTTCACTTGTTTTGAATAATGGTAGTCCCTACAAAGAATAGGAGCTCTTACTTTTTCTGTGCAATTCCTCAAATGATACAGGAAATTAAACTCGATTTATATCAATTTATTTAAGTTGAACACCTTTACATGTCTAAGGAATCATTAAAATGCCTTTAAAGTTTAAAACTGGCTGTGTAGACTGTGTCTTTTGACACAAATTTTTCTTACTTTTTTGGTCTGCCTGACTTCTTTTTTTCTGTAATATGGCCAAACCTCTTCAAGCAGTTGTTTTAGAATTGTGTAAGACTATGGCTAACTCTTGTAGTATTAAATTTGTTGTATGAGACATGTTTTTCTGGCAGACATCTGTACGTAGACTAGAGATACTTGGATTGATTAATGTTCATACCACTTGTATTACATAAATGTAGTGATTGTATCCATAAATACTTGCAATAATTTTTGATTTGAGTGATTGTATCCAGTCTGTATGTACATTTTATGGCAGAGAAATTAGTTTAAATGATGTGATGCCAGGTGACTTTTGTTTTGTGAGCTTAAGAAATATATAAACTGTGAGCACTCACTGTGTTGCTATGGTGATCAGTGAATGCTCTAGTATAAATGTTCATCCATAGAATAGCTTTGGAGTTGTATAACTTGAATTAATTGCTCTTGAAACACTGCCATCTCTCTGATCAGAAACACTCTGTTCCATTCTCAACCTCTTCAAATGGGAATTGTATGCAGAGGAAGCAGAACAGCCACACCAGAAACTTACTGTAGTGAATTGCTTGTCAAAATGCTGTATTAGCAATGAGGCACAACATGCTGTCTATAATTCCTTTTTGAGTGTGTTCCAAACAGAGGTTTATCTTTAGAAAACAATCCCTCAAATTCTTCCTTTTTTTCCAGAATTTACTGTTGCTTGGAGCTACAGCCATTGAAGACCGTCTGCAAGCAGGTGTTCCAGAAACAATAGCCACGCTAATGAAGGCAGAAATTAAGATATGGATTCTGACAGGGGACAAACAGGAAACAGCACTCAATATAGGTATCCATCTTTCTGGTTATTCTGAATTTGTCTGGTGTGTGGCAGGTTACATACTAAATCTGTTCTGTGAGGTTTTAAACAAAAACAGGCTTGCTTTTTATAGAATGGTTCCTTGGTAGCAGACAGGCATCATGCAGCCTTCACTTCAGAGAAGGTTTGAGGGTTTTGAAGTTTTTGCTGTGAGTGTCAGGTTATATTCAGGTTTTTTTGAGGAAAAAAGGATGCTTTTGCTCTTGGTTAAGTGCAGTTCTTGTATGAAGCAAATAAAGGTAGCTATGTGTTCTGATGGAAACTGGAGAGCTCAATCAGACTAATGTTCCAGTTATACTGTGTATTAAACTGTATCTAATGGAGTCCCTCAAGGGTCGATACTGGGACCAGTACTATTCAATATATTCATCAACAACTTGGTTGAGGGAACAGCGTACACTGTCAGCAAGTTTGCTGATGACACCAAGCTGGGAGGAGTGGCTGACACACCAGAAGGCTGTGCTGCCATCCAGAGAGACCTGGACAGGCTGGAGAGTTGGGTGGGAAAAATTTAATGAAATATAACAGGGGGAAGTGTAGAGTCTTGCATCTGGGCAGGAACAACCCCAGGTTCCAGTATAGGTTGGGGAATG